>JARHVA010000049.1:4167500-4440000 GCA_037957365.1 Torreya grandis
TTCAATTGGAAATATTTCTAAATAAAAAACCTCATTCTTAAAATTAATGTCTTCTACTGATTGGCAGCTCAAAACAAGATTTTAATAGTGGACAATCTAATCAAAATAAGTTTAACTATCCCTACTAGGTGCTCTCTTTGCAAACAACCACTGAAAATAATGGAACATCTCTTTCTTTCTTGTTGGTTCAGGTTAACTATTTTTTAGTGATTTTTTATCAAGTCTAAAATTTTATGGGTTTTTGTAGGATCTATTCTAGACTTAATTACCCAATGAAAATGATCTTCGGAGGAACCATCGTTAACTCACTAGTGAAATCTGTCCCTACCCCATATCTTATAGGGTATTTGGAAAGCTAGGAATGCTTGCATATTTGACTATCTTCAATCTCATCCTGAGTCTAACTTCAAAAATATCAAAGCCTTCATGTAGGAAAATTGGTCAATCTCTACCCACACCTTTGATCAACCTAGATCCCCACATTCTTCCTCAAATTTAAAACAATTTAATTTGGTCATCCTAGGTAAAGACTAGGCTAAAGGGGTGGATAGATATCTCATCAAATGGTCTCCCCCCATTCCTTAATGGGTCAAATTAAATTTTGATGGGACAACAAAGGAGAATCTTGGTCTAGTTGGAGTGGGTGATTTGATTAGGGATTCTTCAAGAAACATCAAAGTGGCTTATGTAGGGCCACTTATAATTCAAACCAACCACATTTTAGAAGCTTTGGTTGCCTTATGGAGCATTGAAGAGGTGGTTAAACTAGGTTCTCAATTTATTCATATAGAAGGGGACTCAATGAATATCATTAATTATCTTAAGGGCCAATCCCCATCTTCTTGGAACATTTCCAGAATCATCATCAATGCCAAATCCATTCTCAACCATTTTAAAGGAGTTATTATTGATCATTTATATAGAGAAGGAAATGGGGGAGCTGATTGCCTTGCAAATATAGGGGTCCTTAGAAGTGATTATGTCACCTGGCATGATGGTTAATTTCTAAATGATGTCATTTAAGTAGTCGAGAAGGAAAAGGGACTTACCATTTAAATTCATGATGATAAATTCTTTTAAGCTTAGATTTTGGGTTAAGTGTATGGCTTTCCACATGTACAAACCTATCTTTTACAAAGAGTGGCATGAGGGCTAGTCATCATTCCCTTACACCTATATCATGAATAATCATTACTCTACATGATTTTATTATTTAATACTGCCAAGTGCTTTTCAAAAAACCTATAAAGAAAAAAACAAAGTTAAAGTGAATATGGGTAGAGATAGAGATCACTTTGAAACAATTTCTTATTCTAACATTAAGAAAAATGATCATGTCTGGCAAAAAATGGTTAAAGGGGGGATGTCCCATTTTATAGAATGTTCGGTGGGACATGACACATCACTCTAAAGGGATTTTGCCCATAGATGGAACAATCATGAGGTGAGAATGCTTGAGATAAATATTCAAATTATAGAGGATTTGATTAGGGAGATAATAGGAATGGAGTACCATGAAGTAAAGGCATTCAAAGATAAACGTTGTAAGGAGGAACTCATGCAAATTTTATTCAAGAAAGAGAAGGAGAAATACAAGCCAAAACCTTTGTCCAACAAAGGTTACATGCACACTGATTTACCATGGAAATGGATGGAAGTATATCTCCAAATAATGCACTATATCACTTTGGAAGCTAAACACACCATTCTCTACTCACATAATTTCTTGCATTTGAACCATTTCAAGGTCCATCTCATTAGCATCCCTTTCTTTTGCTACAATCTTTAGAGGTTTTTGTTTTAAATTTCAAGAACCCTACTGTGGATCTTATCCATCAGGGTCTCATTTTTTTGTTGAATAAAATGGGGGAACTGATCTAGTCCAAGAAAATTTGAGAGGTAATTGATATTAATAGTGACAAGGAGGAGTTGGAAGTGGATGGTGCTCAATCCTTAACTTCTAATGAGGATAATCAAGGAAAATAGTTAGGGGCTTCTAGCACTCATGCACAAAAAACCCATAAATTTTAATTAAGAATCCCCTCTTTCACTTATAAAGTAAAAGCTACTCTAGGGGTTGATGGTAACAAGGGTGTCAAATATTCACTCCATAAATTCCATACCAATATCATAATCCAAAATCTCCTTTGTGGACAAATTTTGGAGGAAATCGAGAGGCTACGCAATTTTTTTGGTTTTAACAAATTTGTGGTTCATGATGGTAGGACTCTTGAGACCCAAAAATCTAGTAAGGACTCATTCCAAAAGGACAATGGGGAAGAGGATACCCAGGTTACTGAGGAATTCATAAAATAATCCCCTTGCATGGATCTCAAAATAAAGAAGTTGGATAATGAGGAGGAGCAATTCATTGGCAGTCACACTAGAGGCAAATGTCACAAAAAGCTAATACAATGATCAAGCAATTGGTCTCTTACTCTGAGTCAAAATAACTCTTTTGTTTCCCTTTTTTTTTGGGTCCTTTTTGATTTATCGTTCGATAGTTGGCTAAAGTTTAATGGATGTTAGGCTAATTATTAGGGTGTTCACCCTTATCTCATTTTAGGATTTGTTGCTATCTTTTGCTCTTTCTATTTATTCTCTTTTGTATTGTGTCTGGGTCCCTTTAACCCATCTTTACATATCAAACAAAAAAAATATCATCTAGGAATGGACACCAAAAAAACAATGAAAATAAGGATCGATTAAGATACCTGATAGAGGACATGAGGCCATTAAATCATAATTTAAACTACATTAATAGGGTAATGAATCTTAACTTTGTTAAACTACTAAATATCATAAATTAATACATGATATCATTTTAGCTTGAGATGTGTTTTAATACAAATCAAGCTCTAATAAGACCTTACATTCAATTTACTATTGTTTAATATGAATGGAAGACTAATATTTTCATTAATACATTTAGAAGGATGTTAAGACCTTAATAACACTGTAGAATTATTTATTAAATATGAATGGAATATTGATATTTATTTTAGAAAAAAAAAATCATAATAATTTGTCAAACTAGTAATATATTAAGATTAATGTGTATTTATGTAGTCAAAAAGAAAAACTACAACTATAATTATTCTACTTAAGTTCTAGGGATATGAATGAGTAGAAATGTAATATATGTTTGGGAAGTTATACTTGTTGATGTGTGTTTTAAGAATACAATATAAGTCTATGGTAATACAAAAATAAGAGGGATATGAAGTTCTGATTCAGAAGTAAATTATATCTAATTTTTAAAGTTTAGGTGCTTTTGGCCTATTTTTTAAATTCATCTCTCCTTCTAACATAATTTTTATGTTGATATGGAATCACTCCAACTATATGAAATAAATGCAAGAGAGGATGGATGTAAAGGTGAAATGAGGAGGTGCATGTGAATGTGGCATCATATTACTATCTCAAGTTCACTAGGACCCACAAAATTTAAGTGACTTCATTCAAAGTTCACATATATGTTGCTCCTGTATCTTTGATTTAGCTTAAATTACTTCACATCTATAGCTTCCCTATATAGAATAGATAAATATACCAAAATTAAAACATTAATAAAACACATGCATTACTCTTAAAAATTCTATAACATTAGAAGAGAACATGTATAAATCATCATGAGACCATAGAGTCACTATGCCATGGAGGTCTCTTTCATTCTCATTAAGATGGCCTTAGAAAATGGTGTGGATCCATTGAAAATTTAAATCCACTTTATCTCTCCATATCTAGTACTTTTTTTGCACATAATATATCAACATATTGTGATCATATCATGAAATTTAACTAACAATTTAGCACATACAATGGTTTGAACAAACTTGTGATAGCAACATGAATACTCTTGGTGATTAAAATGGAATCACGGGGTCACAAATCCATAGACACTCATGAAGTACTAACATCTTAAATTTAATTTAAAATGGGCCTCCAAGGACATAAATTTTTAGATTTCACCTTAGACTACAACTAGGGCTATTAGTCCTAAAGAAATGTATTCGGCATGAAAAATTATGAATCTCAATTTAAGACATATAATGTGGTTGTGAAGTGATTAATTATTTCACAATGACAATAAATTAAATGTGATTTTTTAAAATTTAGATAAATTTATGTGGAATTCACTTTGGTTTTACATTGGTGCACTAATATTTATGAATATTACATGTCATGATGTGATTGGTTAATATGAGGTAAAATTTGGAAAAATATTAGATATTAATATGACAATTATTAGGTGGTATGAGGACAATTATGGGGTATTATGTGATCAATTCTAATTAGGATATAATTAAAACATGATTTCCCACTAGTTAGAATCCAATAATAAAAACATTGGAATCCAATATCACACTACTTAAAACCAATAATAACAATATTAGATTT
Source organism: Torreya grandis (assembly GCA_037957365.1). Taxonomy (NCBI): domain Eukaryota; kingdom Viridiplantae; phylum Streptophyta; class Pinopsida; order Cupressales; family Taxaceae; genus Torreya; species Torreya grandis. Next base: position 4,171,902 of record JARHVA010000049.1, read on the forward strand.
TGTTATCATATTAGTTAAAAAACCAATAATAGAAATATTATAATATGATATCACACTAGTTAAAAGCCAATAATAAAAATATAGATATCTAATTTCAACAATAATAAAGTAAGAAAGGGTAATATAGAAAGTCCATATTCTTAGACATATATCTAAATTTAATTAAATGACAATTTCATTGATAGGTGAAAGTAAGCTTTTCTTGAATATTTCTTGAATTTTTTATCAGCCATATGATTTCTAATTTTTGAAAGAATAGTCTAATAACAAAGTACATAGTCACTAATGGGCTCATTAGGTTCTTGCTTGTTTTGTAATTTGAGCATAGGAGACCTACTATTATTCATAGAAAAGTGAGTTAAGAATTGGTCAAAAAAAGGATTAAAATAATATACTAATAAAAAATGAAGGTCATAAAACCATCACAAGGTATAGTTCTTAAATCTCATAGGAAAAATCATTGTTATTAACTTATCAATAGAGGAATAGTCTAAGCATGCAATATGGAATACTTTAAGATGTTATGCCATATCATCTTTACAATCATATGGTGTAAGATTGGGTGTAATTAATCTTGTAGGAAAATAATAAGTGGAACTTTTTGGGTCCAAAAGGTTTTTTAATAATGCTCAAGATTTTTTTAAATGACCCACTCTATAAGAACCTTATTCCAATTGGGAAACATTGGAATGACTATAGAGAAGAGTTTTTATAAGATCTTGATTATTAGCCACATGAAATTTATTAGTAGTATATGGTATCAAATGATAATTTTAATAGGAATAAACATATGCCAGATATAGATAACCATAATAATATGAAGATTAACTTGTGTTTCCTCTGTACCAGGTGTAGGCATCAATTGCATAACCATATGTGTATAAACATAAACAACAACAAAAGGAATAATGGTATTAAAACCTATTGTAGAATATATGCCTCTAAATGGTGGATTTATGTCATTTAAAATTTTATTTTTTTATTTTTTCAAATGAGGGTTCCTTCACAATATTTTTATTCTCATATATAGTTACATGTAACAAGGCATCAATTATGTGTTGATTCATTCTAAGATATAGTGTAAGTTCACATTGATCTATATCATAAAAAAATCATGAAAATTAGCATAATAATTTCCTTTATGAGAATACACATTAATTTTATCTTCCATTTATATTACATAAAAATAAGGGAAAAGTAGAAATCAGATGCAAAATGCAAACCCTAATGCATGATAGTTTGAAATCTTTGAAAATATGAAACTCTATGGTAGAAGAGACCTAGTTTTTTTAACTCAAATCAATAATTAGGCTCACACAAAAAAATACTTTTTTTTTGTTAATGTGATATAAATTAAGTATTAAATATTTAGATTAAGTCAAATAAGGAAATAATCACACAAATCTAAATATAAAAGGAAAGATTGATATTGCACTTAGAAGATTAGAAATTATCTAATCAATATGGAAGAGAGGTACTTAGATTATTCTAATTTTTATTGCTCATTGTGTTTGTCATTGCCACTAAATAAATACTCAAATTAGGAAACAAGAGCTCAAACCCTACATCAATGTTATTCATGAAACTTAGACCTATGTAGTGACTAGTACTATCTAGGCACTATTGATATTATCCTTATTGATTTTTTAGGTCTATGATGCCTCATTTTTATACACATGCACCTATATATACCTCATATGTGTCCACTCATGTTCATTCTTGTGTGTTGATCCATGTTATCCTTATCCTTCCATTGAAACCCTAATCTCACTTTTGACTACAAGATGACCCTTGAAAAATTGATTAGTATGTTGTGTTGAAAATCCGAACCACTCCTCATTGAGTGAATAAGTGTTTCCCACACTCTAATACTATGAATAAATATCAAATTGCACTTTTTTATCCCCCTTAAGTGTGTGTGCCAGCCATTGTGATCAATCTAGAGTTAATGCAATGTTTTTATTATGTCACTTAACACCATGCAATATTGACATGCATGTGTATTTAGAATTGGTTGTATCTATTATCTTTTGAGATATATTTAGATATTTATGCCTTTATGATAATGTCTCAAGAAAGTGCTAATGGATTTATCAATTTTTTTAGGAATCTTTGAGATGGGTATAACTTAATGATTGATTTTTATTTATTGTTAAACTTTTTATATTAAAATCTAATCCCAGTCCCATCTTATAGCCTCTTTTTGAGTTTTCACTTTCTAACCCTTCCTCACACTATTCATACCCATCTTGCCACCTTGAAATTAATTTAACCTTCTTTTAATTCATAAAGGAAAATATGAGACCCACTTTAGTTTCCCTTATTAAAAAAATCGAATGGAAAATTAGACCCATGTTTTCAAGTAGGTGAAAAGAGAAATTTAGAAGTTGGTAGGCATATTTAGACCCATCTTGACCAAATGGATGGACTTAGACCTTTTTGAAGTGTGTTAAAAGATTTAGCATAGCTTATGTGACCATTTATAGCATGGAAAAGATAATACATTTATGATCATGAGAAAGCCTTTCTTGCCCACATGGATTTTTACGAAGAGATATTACATTGTAAGACTTTTGGTAGAAGAGCCAAGGAATGGGAAGGGACAAGTGTCACCTTCCTATTGGCCATTAGGTTTGAGTGTTTTATCTATAAGAGGAGGGAAACTCTCCATTGCAAGTAATTTTTTTCTCATTTTTCATTTGAAGAGGTGAGTTAGAGATTGAGAAGGAAGGATATTTGAGAAAGAGAAGTGATAGAGCTTGGTTTTGGAGTAGTTTTTCTCCAACAAGGCCATTGTAATAAGTTTTATTCATTGTTTTAAGTGATGAAACTAAGGTAGGTCTTCCCACTTCACCCATGAAGTGTATTTTATTTTCTCATTTTAAAAATATTTTTTCTCTTCTTATTGTATATATTGTTCAAGAGGCATAAGGATATTTGGTTTACCTCTACTTATTTGTGTTATTTATAGTTAGATTTGGGAATCTAGGGCTTGGGGGTGCCTAGAGTAGCCACATAATGACTAAAAAAATATGGGAGGTGAGATCTTCCTTAGTTTGGCCTTGTAGGAACACATTAGAGCTTGTTTGAAGACTATTTATTTTCATTCCTTTATAAATTGTTATACAAATATTACTTGGCTATTTATTTGAATTCCTTTAAAAAAATTCATACAAAGAGTATAAAAATATGAGAGAGTTAGTAAAATAGTTTAAGGAGTCTTTCCATGAGACCATGGGATTGCCACTAGTGATACCTATTAAGGATGAAAACTAGTTACTTCTTGACAATATGCTTCAAACTTTAGGTTTTCTAGGTAGTCCTTCAAGGATGCCAATGAGGTAAAACACTAGTTATTAAATTTAATTAATCAAGGTGTAATACATCCTAATAGTTCTCCATGTGTTTATATTATTGTTTTAATACATAAGAAAGATGGTTCATGGATAATGTGTGTTAATTATAGAGCAATTAACAAAATAATTATCAAGAATAGGTAAACTCTTCCATGAATTGATGATCTTCTAGATCAACTTCAACATGCCAAGTATTTTAATAAGTTAGATTTGAAATCTAGGGATCACCCAATGAGAATTAAATAAGAGGACATTTAGAATAAATCATTCAAGATAAGGCAATATTTGTATGAGTGGTTGGTTTTAACTTCTAGGATATGTAATGCACTGAATACTTTCATGAAGTTGATGAATGATGTAAGGAGTCTATTTATTTTTATTTTTTTAATTATGTATTTGGATGATATTATTTTTTAATTATAACTTTTGATGAGCATATTGATCATTTAAAGCAATTTTTGAAGGATAAAAAGTTAGTGTTGAATGAGAATAAATGTGAGTTTTCTTAATAATCATTTGTATTCTTGGGGCTTTTGGTTGAAAATGGGGAATTAAGGATCAATAAGGAAATGATAGAGGCCATCATGAAGTGACCAAAACCTTATAATGGGTCCTATTACAAGGAGGTAGGTTTGTATGTTATCATATAGAATTATTTCATGGTACAATTTTGAATTATTGCACATATGATAAATAGTTGTATGCTCTTGTTCAATTGGTCAAGAAATGGAATCACTATCTTATGGGTAAGGAAACTATTCTCCACATGCATCACAAACTTCTATAATATTTGCAACCACAAACCAAACTTCAGTAAGCTAGACACTATAAGTGGTTTGGGTTTTTTGAAACAATTTAATTTAATTATTAAATATAATAAAGGTGTTAGTAACAAACTAATTGATATGTTATCTATAATTTTATTTTAGGTTTGTGCACCATAACTCTTCATAAGCCTTTTATTTTTGAGTCTTGTGTAGAGGGATATGAGCATGGTGAAGATTTTTGGGAGCTATTTATTCAATAAAAGAGGTCTCAAGGTGCCTATTTTGACACAAAAGAGCATTGTTACCTTCGATATGATTTTTTTAATAGATTGGGTAAGCTTTATGTGCCTAAGGAGTAAATATTTTAGCTAATGACAGAAGCAGATTATTCAAAAATTTCAAGAAAATTTGGTGTTACAAAGACTTTCACATTTGTATATGTATTTTTATTTTCCTAATATGTAGCTTGATGTTGCTAAGTTCATAATGGAATGTGTGTTATGTAGTTCAAGAAATCCTATTAACAGGAATTCATGTTTTTATATGGCATTACCAGTTTATTCTAGTCTATGGGAAATAATTTCCATAGTTTTTATAGGTAGGTTCCATATGTCAAATAAGGAGCATGACTATTTCTTTGTGGTTGTGAACTAGTTTAGTAACATGTGTATTCTTATTCCTTGTAAGAATACCCTATAAGATAGTGATGCATCTCAGTTTTTATTTGTTAATGTGTAAGTTCATTTTGGTTTGCCTAGTTCTATCATTTCAAATTGGGACTTAAGATTTTTTGGTATGTTTTGGGCCACATTGTGGGAGAATATGGATACCAAGCTAAAATAGTCTACTGATTTTCACCCATAAATTTATTTGAATATATAAGTCATGAACAAAACATTGGTATAAATCTTGAAAGGTATAATAGGAAACATACTAAGACTTCAAATGAAAATTTTGTGTATATTCAACATTCTTATAATATGGAAATGCATTCTTCTACTAGAAAAGCTCATTTTGAAACTTGTTTTTGTTATTAACCTCTATGTGCATTTGATAATGTTTTGAGATAAACATAAATAATAAATGTGAAAGTGGATCCAAAGTCCACAAAGCTAAAAGGTTCATTGAGAATATTCAACAAATTCATCTCCCACATGAAAGAGAGGTTGAATGAGTCTCAAGCCAAGTACAAAGCAATGCATGCTCAATATTGCAAGACTGAGCATAATTTCCTTGTTGGAGATAAGGTATAGTTATGTTTGAGTAGAAAGAGACCTAACGAAAAACTAAGAATCTTAGGTATGGTTGATTTAAATTATAGAAAAAGTGGGAAGAATACATTTAGACTTGATTTGCATCCTTATATGAATATTTATTCAGTTGTCAATGTTGATAACTTATGTCTCTTTGAGTCTTCTATGTTAGGAAATGAAGATGAATAAATATTTCTACCTTTAATTGAAACATCACTCCTCATAATCAACTATAATTGGAATAGGATGTTGTGTTATAGAATAAGGAGAGGACAACACGAAGAGGAGTGCAAGAGAATTCGCTAGTTGGGTTAAACAACTATTTGGTAAGGCCAAATGGTATTCTAATAAAGATGTGGGGATGATATTTACTCACTTACAAATCTCTTTAAGTTTTTATGAACTTAAAAGCCTAAAATTAGGGAGGCATGATCCCAAACATAGATATAATGTACTAGCTATGTTTGCTAGCTATTTCCACTATTCCCAATTTAAGTAATTCATGCTTGTAAGAAATTATTGGGAGACACTTCATGTTAAAAAATTAGTTCATATAGGTCGAAATTGGAATAATCGATATAAATATGGTATAAATATCTTCTTAATGATGAAGCCATCAATTTACAACCTTTAAAATTTAGGGTTTTATCAAATATGAAATTACCAGTATTTGTAGGTGAAAATTATGTAACTATTGGTATTTATAGGTGGCAGTTATGAAACCACCTTAGCAATTTAAAACTATCAATCCACATAAAGTGGTGATTTTACCATCAACTGATAACTGAGAGCAATAACTAAGGTCTGATTTTTCCAAGTGTACAAGACTGAGGTGCTATATAATTCATTAATGTCATCTACATTCCCTCCTTTTAATCTAGTAATGAAATCGCTAGTTTAAAGGGAGGGAATGCATCCCTGAGTGTGTATAACACACCTTGCCTTTACATGATCCCAAATGAGTGCTTTTTTGGTGACTAACTTACAACCAAGATCATGTTATAGTATATAATCTAAAATTGAAAGCATTTGAAATTGATTGAAATTGAAAGAGCAAGGTTTAGGAGTACACATATGTGTCGATGTAACTGCCTTGCCTATTGGAAGAAGGATTTTAAAATATGTATTATTTTAACATAAGACTAATATTAGGAAAAATATATAAATTTTAAAAGTGTATATATAAAAAAAAATTAGAGGACAAATTCCCCCAACCTTAGATGGAGGTGAGTTGCCACCCATCAGTTGGGATTAGCTCAATCGTGCAACCCAATCATACTTATAGCCTAGTGTGCATGATTGAACAAAGTCAACCCATATTATATATTTGGTGAGGAGAGATGATAAAATATAGTCCAAACTATAAACTTTGAAATATTAAATGATTTAATTACCTCAACCATACCAAAAGTAAACCAAATGTTGCAGTAGATTGGTTCAATACAATTCATACAAGTCTATCCTAGTGGGTAATGGCATTCCTTGGACAAGTTTTAAACTCTAAAAATGTTTTTTATTTTGAAACATTAAGCACATATCACATAGTTTATGCACCTTAGATATGTCTCATGCTAAAATTGTGTATAATAATTTAACTTGTTGACCAAATTTTGACCCCAAGTCAAAATCAGTCACCACCTCTAGGTTAAAAATCCATAGGGTTTTCAATTTATTTTCATGGTCTTATCATGGTATTAAATGGTCTTAAATAGTTTCATATGGTCACATTTGTCCTTGTCTTTCTTATTTAAAGTTTGGTCTTATGTTCACTTATCTAGTCCTATGAGTCAATTGCAAGGTCTTAGAATTGTCAAACATAGTCAAAGGTTTAGTATGGTCTAAAGACATTTTAAAAGGTTATTGAGATGTCATTAAAGGCATAATATTATGTATTAACCTTTATTTGACTCTCATATGAAAAAAATCACATTTTGGCCATCTTTTGGCCCATATGGAATAGTTGGATGTATTATTAAAAGAACCAAATATTTAAATAAGATTCCCAACATCCGTGATGTCAAAAATGGGTCATAAAATGTTTAGGGATAGTCAAAGAATGATAAGATTTGTAGTTCAATGCCTAATATAAGAAAAAAGATACTTTAAAAGCATTTGTATAGCCTTGTAAGATCATATTTTAGTTGGAAATGGGTTTTAAGTGTCCCTTAAGCTCCCTAAGATCATTTTATATCATTGGAACAAGTTTTAGGTCAAACTGACACTCCAAACAACTTTTTTACTCTATTGCTACCTTCACAAACTCAAGAAGGAAAATTTAAACTGAATGGTTTGGCTAGGAGAGAGAGAGTTAGGATTTGAAACTTTGGAAATTATTATGGGTCCTAGTAATATTGAAATTTTTGGAATTGGTTTAAATATCGGTGGCCTTTTCTTTATGAACAATTGCTACGAGTTTTATCAGGTTATTATGGCATATCCTTCTGAGAGGGATTTGCTCTTGCATCTATTTCTACATTTAAGAATTATATGCAGAGAAATTGTTTTTAGGGTGGTTTTTAGAGGAAAATGATATCCTTTTCATGGTATTTTAATCAGTAAACTCATATCTATGAAGTGATTTCGCTTGGAGGAAAAGTGTCTTGATGAACAAGTTATTTTAGTGAATCATGTTGTAAGTTTTGTTTTGTCTTCATAGTGGTCACTCTCAAAGGTTTGTAATGCTTCATCACTCATGTAATATTCCTTAGTTTCATGTAATTCATTTTATTTTGTTTGAGATTTGTTTTTGTCCATATTCTTCAAGTGTGCTTGCTTTGGGAGACATAGTTTGTGTTGAACAATCTAATGCAAGTTTGATTGTCAAAATGGGTTTAAGTACCAGTAATATATCATAGTAAAAGGTTTTGATATGATATTTTTCTACTAAAATCATGGTAAAATGAAGACAATAGTCTAAATACACTTCCAAATGAGAATTACAACTATCTCTTTCATATACAATATGTACATACTATAGGAGTAGTTTAGAAATGTTCATTACTCATGGAAGGATTTAATACATCTCTTAATGCATTAATTTTCCTTTAATACCTCACTACCATCATCAAAGTGATACAAAATAACTACAATACTCTAAGACTACACATAGAATTCATAAGAAAAAAGACTGCACCTATAGGTTGGTACAGACTGTAGGGTGAGTTGAAGTTGATAGAAGGTATTAATATTTGTCTAAAGCTATATGATACATTAAAGGAGTAATAAAGATGTGTGAAGTGGTTTGATAAGTGTGAAAAGCTCAAAAATTAGGAAATGGCTCTTTGTAATCCTAAATCAATAAAATGAGACCTACAGGCCCCTAGCCTAGAGGTCCTCATTATGGATTAAGTCAACATCAAAACAATACTATATCAAGATAAAACATGGATACCTAACCTAAGATAGATGAAATAGGAAAATATCCCTTGAAGCGATATTAGGCCAATTTAAAATCTAATGAGGATCAAGGGACTGAGTTCATAGTCAAATGACCACCTACATGTCTATATAGAAGAAATAAGAGAGAAGTGCCTTGAAAATGTCAAAAGGACATCATGGACTCTACATGTATAATGAAGTTAAATCTTTTGGTTTGGATATATTTATGCATTTTTTCAAGTGAAAGGACTAAGTTCAAAATTGAATGGTCAAACCTAATATAGATAATACCCTAAAAATCCACCTACATGTTTATTTGAAAGACTAGTCAATTTTAAAACTTGAAGAGAAAGCAGAGGTGTATGACAGGTGATTGAACTCAATTAGGAATCCATTCAAGTTCATGAACCATTTGGAAAATTAGTGATGTGGAATTAATTTTTTGAATACAGAAGTATGCAGCCAATCATCCTAGAAGACACGTATAGGCTATAATGAGAAGAAGGCTGGTCTTAAGCCTAAAGTGAAGGAAAAAATGATGAAAAACTATTAAGTATATCTCAATAGACCAATAAATCATAGGGTTGTTTGAAACTAAAGGAGACAAACTATTTTGACAAATAAGATTGATCAAAACTGAGTTCAAGTCTCCATATATAGCCAACATCACCTACAAGTGTGCTCATTCAAGATAATGAATCATTTATATTAGCATAAGGTATAGATGGTACATTTGGTATTTCATGAAAGATTTTAAAATAGGTTTAGTTTACCTTAACTTCTCTGAGAAGTGGTAATGGAAGTCCACAATAGCATCTCATGATAAGACCTAGAAGGCTTAAATGAGCTCAAAAGTGATTTTGCATTGGTAGACCTAATAAGTAACATCTCAACACTTGATGGAGACTGATAGAATAAAATATTGAATTTTGAATTATTGTTTGGAATATTCAAATTTATTGGTGAATTCATTGAATCATTTCTCAATCAAATGTATTAAGAATTTTTTAAAACCCTAGAGTCACAAGTAAACCCAACCAGTTATGAGGGAGATTAGCATTTTGAGACCTTTATAAGCATAATAACACCTTATGATTTGGTATGAAATGTTTTCATGAGTGGAAAAATTCATATATAATAATTTTAAATCCATAAAAGTAGTGGAGGTACTCACTATTTTGTCTCATACTTTTCCCACTCCATTGGTAAGGGGTAGTCTTGAGACTAAGGGGTTTATTTGGACTTAAAGCATAAAATAAACATTCCAAACCCCATGGAGTGTCCTTTAAACAATTAATAAGTATAAATATGGTATAAAAAAACCTGTAGGTGGTAAAAAAAATCATTTTTCAACTCAATTTCCATTTAAGTCTAGCAAGGAGATGACAAGGCTATAACCCCAAGACCCTAACAAGTGTACCAAATGCATAAAAGGGAGTAATGATCATTACCAAAGAATGTATAATAATTTTAAGGATTTATATATAGTTTTATGAACCTATAATATTATTTTTAATGAGTATTGATACACAAAACTTAGATTTGACTTCTCTTGAGTTCAAGGAAGCTAAGCACACCACCTGAAGATCAACTTCACATACTCATACCATATCTCACACTTTGCATGGGAAGATGAGCCATTTTGTATAGTTTAGGAATTTATTCAATAATTTTATATAAGTGGAATGAGGTTAATTGGTTATATTTTGTTTATGAATAATTTTTAAGGCCCCAAATAGGTCTTAAACCCTCTTAAAACCCTGATAGTGAACAGTCAAGGAAAAAATACTTATAAAACACATATAATGGAATATTTATCTACTTAAATATCTTTTATGTTGTTTAAAACTCTAAGGAGGTTCTCACATGTATTTTAATGTCGATTTCACCTTTATAGACTATCATAAATGCCTTATTTTCCATACTTTTAGTGTTTTTTAGGTGTTATGAGAAGGGAATAACTTATAAATAGTTTTATGAAGTAATTTGGTATGTTTCATAACTATTAAAGTCCAAAAAATTACACAATATATTCTAGAGGTAGTCAAACTAGGCCCATTTTCAAGGCAATCTCAAACAGGGACAAATTGAAACTATGTGAGAAGGTGATTTTTTGGTTTGCATACTTTCATAGGGTCTTAGGACCTAAAAATTGAAATTTAAATTGGTGATATCATATTTAAAGTTAATTTCACACTTTTTTTTAATTTTACATGTGTGGTAGAGGTATGGATTAAGAAAATAGGGTTTTAGGCTAGGAGGCCTAATTCAAGAGAGAAAAAGGCAAACAATATGGACTTTCGCTTAGAATTTGAATATGAAAATTGACATGGATATTTAATGAAATAATGTGTCCAATATGATTCCATTATTTTTTTATTACCATTTTTACATTGTCCTAACAAGGAGGTTTATAATTTTTTGGGGCAATAAGGAAAATAGGCATAGTGATTGCTTGAGGAGCAAAATGAGTTTTTGGGAGTTATTACAAGAATTTTATTTTTTTTAGGTATTATATAATATTTTAAGAAAATTCATGGATATAGGGTGAATTAAATAATATTAACTTGAGTTTTAGGCCACTTATGTCAGGCACCTAGAACAACAAATAGTTTTGATACCAACTTGTCAGGATCTTGCTCCTCAATTAGAGCACAATATGATTACCTCTATGTAAGCAACTAAACACAAAATTTAACCAGAATAATAAGTAACTAGAAATATGAAACAACACAGGATATGAGAGACAATACACAATTGTATTAATAATCACTCAGAAGAAAATACAATAAAGAAGATGCCACTTCTTCTTCCACCTCTAAGGCTTGCCACACCTCAAGGACTTCTTCCCTCTCTCTCTTACGGTCCCAACACACAACTCAAATATAGAGCTATTGTTCACCTCCACTAATCAGTAACAACATTACTAGTACACCAAGTACACAACCATACTCCAAGTAGATCTTCCTTTCCTTGCTGCCACCTGCAAATCAACAGACCTTACTTACCATGTAGATGTATCTACACCCTAAAGAACCCTTGCCCTTGCCTCACCAAGTCCTTATGATTCTTCAACCAGTACCCCAGTGGATCTCCTAGTAGAACTTGCACAACCTGTAACTCTCCCTGATCATACACACTCAGCACCCCTTTGGAACTAGAAGGAGCTACTCTAGCTCTCTCTTCAAGCACACTAGCTTTCTAGCACACTTTTACAATACAGCCCATGAGTCTATTATATAGATCTCATGCATACAATAATTAGACTTTCTTAATTACAGTAATTAGATATGCAACTCAAGACTATAATTAGCCTTTACATGCAAACTCTCAGTTCAACGAACTAATTATCTGTGCAACGAATAGTTCTGGAACCGCCATAAGTGACCAACGTCGGTCCCTGTCTGCCTGGAGGTGATCGACGTTGGCTGATCACCTATTGATGCCAGTTGTCTTTCAGTTCACACCTGCCAATGTCGGTTGCTATCTACACTATACTCTATCAATGCTGGTCTCCCTGGAACTCAGCAACCTCCTCCATGTTTGCAATAGTTTAAGCTTTTAGCTCTACAACCTAACAACTTAGACCAAGCTAGGCATGTGAAATGAAGATTTTCAAGACACCTATGCACATGAATGATGGAATGTAAGATCAAAGGAGTTTATTAAGGCATGGTAGATTTACAATGAGTTTTATTATATCATTTAATGGTGAATTCATGATTTTAAATTTCATTTATCACTCCTTTCATGTAAAGAATTGATTTTTTCAAGAAGCTAATCAAGGTGGCATGCTAATTTATCACCCTTACACCACTTGGGAGAATAGAACATCTTAAATAGTGAAACACATGAACTTTGAGTTCTATTTGGAATATATCATAACTCCATCTCTTATTTTAATTCATATGGACACTTGTTATTCTTCTCCTACTATGCCCCTCTTTATCTTCACACTTATCTATATAAGAAGCCATTTTTGACTTTGAATAAAATATGTCAAGATTTTTTTGAGTCCTAAACTTCTTTTCTAAGTGTGGGAAGTAGTGCATAGTTGAATGAAAAAATTATAATCATATATCCTTGTGTTCATCTTACTCTTTCATGTTTTGTGCAAGTAGTTTGCTCTCTAACAGGTTACTTGAAGTGTAGTTAGTGTTATTGTATGTATCTAAGTGTAATTAAGATTAATAGGGTCTAAAATCAGACCTCTTGTTCATTCAAATTGATAAGTTAATTTCATATCACCTTCATATTTTAAATAATTATGTTAGAGAAACCTTTGATGTTAAAGTCAACTTTGTGAATCATCTCTCATAGTGAAAGTACATGGTGGTCTTATGGAGATTAATTTGGTGAATCACTTCATTATATTAGATTTATTCAATGTTCTCTCTTTACCTTTTCAACCCCAAACAATTTATTAGTATACGTGATGATTTCAAATAGACAAATATAGGGAGCTAGCCCTTCAATCTAGAGGTTTATCCCTGCTATAGGCAACCCGCATGTCTAACATTAATCCCATGTTCCAATGTATTTGGAATAGGATTTAACTACCTCTTAAAATGTGTAAAATTGAGTGATGATAGCTTTATCATTCCTAATGGGACTATTTTCCTAAACACTTGTTTTCAAGGTAAATATTGGCTATGACAAGACAATAGCTACATACGTATTCCTCACTTAGTATTTGGTGATTCCCCTCAAGTTAATATTTAGTTATAGACCAAGTTTTTATTATTTTCATGTTTCAAATTCTTTATTAAGTCAATTTATAGTAGATTTAATAAACCTACAAATCCACTCCCTCATCTTGAACTTCCTCTTGAAGTTCAATACCCTAAGCCTTTCTTAACACTTGAGAATCCTGAAGAAGAACTTGAAGAGAAGGAAGGTTTTTAAATTCAATAAGAACAAGAGAGTGAAGAAGAATTTGAAGTTAACATGGATTAGTAACATTCATTCCCATCTTTCAATATTAAAAATCTCATAGATCTTGTTGAATATGATGATATCCCTTCAAATGCCACTAAGAGTGTTCCCACTTTCAATGGAGAAGGTCCTTTCACCCCAAGTGAACACTTTAAAGATATATCTAACTTATGAAATTTCCATAATATTACACACATCAACATATAAATTAGATTTATTTCCATGTCTCTTAGGGGAAAATCTCTTGATTGGTATAGAACCTTGCCAGGAGGATGTATTACTACATGGGATGGATTTGGGGTATTGTTGACTCAAAGATTTGAAGACAAGAGTGGCCATACATAAATTATCCATCAATTTAATTTCATTCAAATAGGACCTAAGTAATCCATGAATGATTTCAATGAGGTTATAAAGGACATAAAATAGGATTCCACCCCCACATGGGACCCCCTACAAATTTTGTGTTCCTAACCTATCTTGAAGATATTGAGACTAATATAGCTATCATGTTGTAGTCCATGGGAGGATATGCTTTGCCTAATTCCTATGATATAGCTATTATAATTGAGAATGGTTTGATCCAAGCTAGTAAACTCCCTCCAAAAGTCTCAATGATTATCTTTCCTAACATGTTTGTTACTCCTCTAAGCCTTGTTATAATTCCAAATTCAAACAACAAGCATAAAGCTATTCCAACTAATTTAGATGATTCCATTGATTGTCAAATAAAATATAAGGCCTTAGAATCTTTAATTAAGAAACAAAACTAATAATTTGGAGCTCACAAAAACCCCTACTATTACCCTCCATAATCAAATAGATTTATACCTCAATATAATGGTCAAGGGATGGGACAAGGTCAACCTAATTTCAATAAGCCATCTAATGCGTAAAATTTGAATTCTGCTCTTGCCACAAGATCCATGGTTTTAGTCCATATAAACCTAGTTCAAGGAGAAAAATAGACAAATTATTAGGGATAGTCTCAAGGTCAATTCATGAATTCTAATGAGGGAGAAGTTCAATCTTTGGTTGCTCAAGGAGGTCCTACTCCTCACTTGACATTAGAATATGACGTATCTATGTAAGCAAAATCAAATAGAGAATGTGACAATCAAGGAGCAAGCTTTATGAACTTCCAAGTGGAGGATAGATTTGTCCTAAATCAAATCACCTCAGTTGTATCCAACATAATATCAAAAAGGTGAGATTCGGGAGATGGTCAATATGTGGATACAACTCCAAACAATCCTCCTTCAAGTCAATAAGGTATGAATACAAATATGGTAGCATCTACAAGTCCTACACCTCTTCAAAATTAGAACTTGGGAAAGGTAATAAATCCTTCACTACCTCAAGCTCAAGGCACTTCATTGCCTCCTAGGATGACAAAAAAGGATAGTGTCTCTCATTTTAATATCATTGACTCTTTGAAGAATACAAAGACAAGCATATCCCTTTGGGAATTACTCCATATGCCTGATAAAAAAGAGTAACTTCAAGAGTAGTTGTCCCAACTTCATATTAGTCCTTAAACATCAAATCACATTAGTGTATCCCTAACAAATGCACCTTATCATATTTGTGAACCTTCTACCAAGTCTAAAAATCCCCCACCTTTTTATCTTACCCTCATTGTGGGAAATATGCTAGTTCATAATTTTATTGTGGATAGTGGGGTAAGCACTTCAATTATGCCTAAACTAGTTATATGCAAGTTGGGCTTGAAGTATGAACCTTATAGAAAGGGAGTGTTGTAGATTAATAGATACCAAAAAGGTCAATAG
Organism: Torreya grandis; assembly: GCA_037957365.1. Classification (NCBI taxonomy): domain Eukaryota; kingdom Viridiplantae; phylum Streptophyta; class Pinopsida; order Cupressales; family Taxaceae; genus Torreya; species Torreya grandis. Next base: position 4,187,381 of record JARHVA010000049.1, read on the forward strand.
GTATAATTAAAGGTTTGAAAGTGTTATTGCATGGCTGCCTAAGCTTTCCAATTTTACAAGACATAGTGGTGGTAGATCTTCCTGCACATTTTTCCATTTGCCTATCAAGGTACTTCACTACCATGATAGGAGGATATTTTGTCTCTAAAGTATTTTAGAATGAGGTGTGGAAAAAATGTGGCAATAATAACATAGCCATTTGCCACGTTCGACATTGAACCATATGTGGAAACAAGTTCTAATCTAAATCATACTATAAATGAGCAAGAGGAACATGACATAGATGATAGAGAATCCTTACCTCTTAAAGGTATTTCTTACCTCTTTTTGGATGAATATGGTACTAATACCTATGAACATGACCCCTATTCTTTCATGTAGGAGACTGATTTGGGGGTGTATTGCTTACATGAAGAAGGAACACCTATACCTTCAGTTACTAAGGAGGAGAATGAGAATGATGGAATGTGGAAGATGTTATTTGATGATTCAAGGAGAAAGATTGGTGCAGGAACTAGTGTTATGTTAGTTTCTCCATCTAAACATAATTATTACTCCTCATATATATACCATTTTAGTTCTACCTATAATGTGGTCGAGTATGAAGGTTTGGTTCATTGCCTTGAATGGGTAAAGAGGAAAGGAATAAATAATTTACAAGTATATGGAGATAGTGAAATAATTATGCATCAAATAAGGAATATGAGTGCTACCAAGAACCCTTTGATTAAGTCTTATAAACATAGGGTTTGGGATTTACTTGAATACTTTAGTGTATTTAACTTACAATCAATTCTAAGAGAACAAAACAAACATGCTAACATGTTAACTGTTATAGGGGCACAATTTGACACACTTACTACCATAAAGGAGGAATGAAAATAGTCACATGTCAAGGTCATTATGAGGCCTTCCATTCCTAATAATGAATTATTTTGGTAGGTGTTTGATAGTGATAATCATATTATATAATTCTTACAAAATGAAGTTGAGTTCTCTTTGAGAAATAAGAAGAAACTCCATGGTCAATATGAGAATCATATTTTAAAAATAAAAAAAACAAGATAACTAAAGGATTGGTCACTCTAGAGATCATATTTAATGAATATGACCAAAGGAAAAAATATAAGGTGGGAATGTCTACAAAGGAAGAGAACTATGAAAGAGTCTTAATCTTCAAGGACAAACTCCTCAAACTAGGCAAGGTATGCTCCCCATATGAAAAATAAGCATTCATTGACTTGTGTAGAGAATTCCATGACATCTTTTCTTGGGAATACAAAGATATAAAGGGTTTTGATCCTAGTCTATCCCATTGTATTATTTAACTAGAACCTGGAGTCAAACTAGTTAGACAAAAATAAAGGCTTATCAACCCCAAAGTTGAACAATTCATGATAATGGAACTCACCAAACTTCTTGAGTCTAAGATGATTTTCGTATCAAGGACTCAACTTGGGTAGCTAATCATGTGCCTGTTAGAAATAAAAATGGGTCAATAAGACTTTGTGTGGACTTTAGAGACCTTAATAGAGTGTTACTCAAATACCATTACCCCTTACATCATATGGAGTAGACTTTGCAAGTTGTTTTAGGTTCCTAATGCTTCTCACTCTTAGATGGATATTTTGGTTCTAATAAAATTTTAGTGAATGAAGATGATCAGTTTAAGACAAATTTACTAAAAAATGGGGGACCTTTGCTTATAGGAATATGCCTTTTGATTTATCAAATGTTGGTTCCACTTTTCAAAGGGCAATGGACATTGATTTCAAAGGCCTAATCAATGAGATGTTGCTAGTGTATCTCGATGATATAACCATATTTTCAAAGGATGAAAATGACCACATGAAACATCTAAGGTAACTTTTTGAGAGGTGTAGATAGCATGGGGTGTCTCTTGACCCAATTCTCCATGTAGGTAATCTTTTAAGATGCATTATTTCCAATGATGGCCTAGTCATTGACCCTAAAAGGATAAAGGCTATTATAGGCCTATCATTGCCCTTACACAAGAAAGGACTCAAATTTTTCTTAGGAAAGATAAATTTTTTTTAGAAGATTCATACCTAGTTTTGCATCTTTGGTGAAGCCTATCATAGTCATGCTCAAGAAGAATCAGGGTGTCACTTGGACTAAGGAAGGTAAGAGCAATTTTGAAGCCATCGAGAAAGAAATAAAAAATCTCCCACTCTTGTAAGTCTTAATTTTGTTAAAGACTTAATGTTATATTATTTTTCAAAATAATGGATTTTTATTCCTAATCAAATAAACTTGTCTGAGTAGGATAAATCAATAAATAATGTGCAATAATTAAGCCATTGATTTATGTAAATAGATTGTATTTTTAAATTTTATAAAAATAGTAATAATAGAGAGAAAATCAAACTTAGATGGAAATTGACTAAGACAGATGTTGCAGGGTCTGGAAATTTTTATGCAAGCTTGGGAGACTATCACAAACAAGATCTTAGAGTTCATTTTTGGATTGGATAAGAGTGTTGAAAGTGGGACACCCTACTATTCGGTGTTATAGTCCTTTTCTAATGTTATTGTCAAGGTGATCTAATTTTTTTAGGTTCTACTTGGTAGGTCTGTGTTACCCTATTATTAAAATATCAAAGCTCGAAAGTCTATGAAGTTCATTGTGCATATATTTTAATATTCAAACCCCTCGGAGATCTTTGTGCTTGAACTTGAATGAAAACATCGAAAAGAGAGAGAATGGGTTAGTGTGTAAAGGATACATTGGATGCACTTTATACCTTGTGTGTGTGCATGTTGCCTACATACCAATACTCTAAGGAGGGATCAAGCTAATGTAGTTCTCCTATTAAAGTGCTTGGTGTAATTGTGTATAAAAATGCAACTAGATACAAAATTGGGTGTACTTAGAATGATTAGGGACTAGTGTAAAGGTTTGAATAATCTTGAAATAATATTAGAAGGTTGTATGTAGAGAACAAGGCAAAGTGCTTGAATATACTTGTATTCTTGCTTCTCTCTTATAAATGAGTGTCAACCCTTTTAAATAGACTTTGAATGGAATTTTATAGGGGATTTAATGATTGTAGGTTAAGTTAATTCACATTAGACTGACATGAATTAGGATAAGGATTCAAGAAAATATGACTAATAAGACCAATTTTACACTTGGACAAATGCCCTAGAAATAAGACACCCTAGGTTTTAGTGTTCCTATACAAGGTGGGCATTGTTGTCTAAAGGAAATGAGACCTAGGGGGATGGATCTAGGCCTAAAAGAGCTACATGGGTGTATAAGGGTTAAGTCTAGAAGGTTGTGGATGATTCAAAATTAGTGAAAGAAAAAATTAAAAGGGTTGTGTAATAAATTAGGAGGACCTATGGATTAGGTGTCTTTAACCAGACTCAAGTAACCAAATTTCATATTTTATATGAATACATTTGCCCCCCATTTATTCTAGTGATGCTGCAAGGTGAAATACTAGGATAAAATTGAAAAATAGAAAGCATACCAGAACTTACCTACAAAGGTAACACCCATGGAGGTTGTGTGATGATGAGTAATGTTAAACTTTGTATAGATAGCACATTGTGTAAGTGTGATTTTATAAAATGAAACAAAGAGTAGATTAGTTCTTATTATATGTGATATAAAACAAGAATGTATGAAATCTAAGAAAAAGTAAAAGGAAGAGAAATAAATGAATACACCTCACCATGTATGTGAACCAATACAAAACTTGTTATGATCTTAAGTAAAGCTGAGTAATGCTAAATTGTGCTAGATGATGTTGTACCAAAAGTTATACTATAAATGGAGATGAGTGCTCAATTCTCTAGAAAGTGGCTCAAGAATACAAAGGTTGGACCTTTGGCTCCATTGTCACCTACTGAGTGAAGCTATATTATCATGCATGTGATAATTGATGTTTTCACTATGTCCAATCCCTATAAATAGGTGGCTCAAGAATACAAAGGTTGGCCCTTTGGCTCCATCATTACCCTATGAAGTGAAGTTATGAAGTGATACCAGTATAAAATAGATGTCATATGAGATGGCACATGGATCCCATGGATGTTATAAAATTTTGATAATGTGGAATGGATAGTTGAATGTATGTTGGAAACTAGGCCACTCTTGGCCATTCTAAAAGATAAAAATTAGGCCTACATGAAATCCACTCCAAAATTGATGCACTAGGATTTTGTGAAAGCCAACACAGGAACTTGGGTATGTGGGAATTTAGACTTGTATGAAATTTAAACTTGAAAAATATGCTCGCCACCTATAGATGGATTGAGGCATGCAACTACTAAGAATGCCTAGGTAATACACTAAACTCAAAAACAAAATAAGAGCAATGTGTCATGCACATTACACCTGATTACTGATGTCTAGAATATGGTTTCTAATCTAGAAGTGAGATACATCATGCCATACATCATACCTCCTATGTCTAGATTTGTTGAGAAAATTATACTAAAAGTATTGATTTTGATTGATTTAGATGTGCAAAAACTATAGCTAAGCTATTTTTTTACTATTCCTAGAAAACCTAGGTGTTTTTCTACCTAGACTAGAGCACCAAAATGAGGACACCCTTGTGTTTGGTGTTGTTATCCATTTCTAATTTTTTTGTCCTATGCTAAAATTGGTTGTTGATCTGGAATTGTCACTATTTTTTTGTTTTATTCTGACTGGTTTGACCTCTAGATTCTAAACTAGGTGATCTAAGTACAATTTTTTTGACTGCTAGGAGCTTTGATCTTAGTAAAAACCCACTATTTTTTGCCCCCTTTTTTGAGGGTAGGAATGATTAAACCTGTAATGACTACCCTTAGAAGAAAAAAGTCCTGAAAGTGTGTTATGTTGTATAGTTACATGATATAGCAATGATATTTGATAAGATATCTCTAGATATAACAATATTTGTATTGAGAGATTGTTAGATCAACAGGGGTATGCCTAGATAGATATAACAATGTAAAATCATGTGAAATGTACTAAACTAGAACTAGAAATGTTAGATGTTAGTTGGAGGGATAGAACATGATGTCCATTATGGCATCCAAGAAAGCAAGGTAAATGCATGATATGGATCATGACATTGCAAAAAAGGATAAGCAATCAAAAAATAAGCATACAAAGCAAGGATCAAGAAGTATACAAGGGTGGCCAAGGGGCCATGCAAATAAGGGACATGGCTACATGTCACTCAAACTAGAAATCAAACATACAAGGCATGTTGAAACGTCACATACACATACAATAAAAACAAGCAAGATTGGAATAGGGTCATAGGCACACAGAAGAGTACAAGCAAGGGACATTGAAAAATATCTAAAGGTATGAACACATAAATATAAGTAAAGGACATTGGCAAATGTCCTACGCCACATATGAGAAATAAAACTAGAACTGGAAATGTAATCACATCTAGCTACGCAAAGCAAGAAAGGAAAGCATGTAAAAACTAGAAAGGTAGAATCACATCTAACAAATTAAATAAAGAATAAAAATATGGAAGACATGTTAGTACAAGACTAAGTATATGCTAAAGAGATATACAAGTGCTAGATACTAGTGAAATGTTGATATAGTAATCTATGTAATCTAGTAAATAATGTACATTAGCATGATAACTTGGAGTATGTAGTGTAAGAATGACATAACCTAGATGATGTAGTCATGTAGAAGATACCCCCAATGGGTATGTATATTGAAGTGTGTATCGAATGTATATTGAGGATGCCCCCTCAATGGGTAGATTGAAGCAATCAAAGAGTTGGATATCATTGTACACACTCAAAAAAGATCAAGTGAAGCATGGTAATGTAGATAAATCAATAAATAATAAGCATAGAACAAAAAATGTAAGTCTTAGCTTGATATTATAAATTTAAAACATGGATGATGCATATAATCAATTTTTTTTGGTGTTTTGACATTTTTAAATTATGTACAATAAATCACATGAAGACTATGTATAATAAATTTGAGAAGGAACTATGTACAAATAAGCAAAAGAAACTATGTAAAAGAAAAACTAAGAAGAAATTATACTGACCGATGAGTCACATAGGAGACTCCCTATCATGTTGTCCTGTATCAAGAAGGATAGTGCATGATCATGAAGCATGATGGAAATGTTGAGACTATGGCTCTAAAAGCTATATATGTTGTAAGTTCTCTAAAATGCTTGTAGTGGAAACTGATTATGGGGTCCTCTTGTAACTTTGAGAAGTGGATGCAACTGTAGGGCTAGTAGGGACCCATCTAGAAGTAGGATAAGCTTTCTAAACATGTGATCTATATGCAAATGCATGAGGTCTTAATGAAACTCCTTTAGATATGAATATTGTAGTTAGAAACTATCTAGAATCTTGAAGCTGTGGAGGTGTATGAGTTTTTTGTGCTAGTGATGAAGGTATCGATAGTGGATGAATCTAGACTAGAGGAATTGAAATAGGTAGAGGATATAAAACTATATGGGAAGGGGTGCTAACCTAAGTGACAAAGCAATAACCATGGGTGTAATCAACTTACCTATCTTTGTAAATGTGGGTGATAACATGTACTGCATAGTCTACTATAGGCATAGAGATGGAAGTAGGTGTAGGATAAAATCTAGATGAACCAAGTTTGAAGAGAGGAGGGATAGCTATAACCACTAGTGTTTGCTTATGTCTAGTAGTGATAGGGAGATACTTAAAAGTATCCAAATATTTAGATACATCTAAGTAGAAACCATATATACCAATATGATTATAAAGGACATTCCACATGATAGATAGCAAACAAGGGATAAAGAGCATGGAATTGTGTATTAGTACATAGAAAACTTTGACTTGAATCATGACATTTCTAATGTGATTATCATGATAAAATTGAAAAAAAAATCATCATGAGATAAAGTATGTAATAGAGAACATGACATTGTGCATGAATACATTTAGAACTTTGATATGTGATATGACATTTCTAGTGTGTTTAGCATGATAAATTTGAACAATTTTCCACCTGAGGAATAAAAAGCAAAAGATAGAAAACATGAATTTTTGCATAAAGCCATATAAATTTTTGACGTGCAACATAACATTTTGAATTTAGCTAGCAAAATGGAGTTGGTAATTATTTCATATGAGCAAAAGAGAATATGCAAAAAGAATTTTGAAGTCTTGTGTATTTTTTGTAATGAAGTTTTTAATATCATCCCATATGATGAAACATAAACATGAAATGCAAAGGATGAAGCATTGTACTAAAATATGATATACTTCATCATTCATATACATGATAGGGACCATTATGGTTTCCTTGTTATTTGCCAGAGATGTAAGAAAAATTTGTACGTAAGTGAGAATCATTTTTACAATTTGTTTATGGAGGTAAGGTGATACCTTAAGAAGCAAAATAGGAGCTGGTACTTACAACTAAGGATTTTTCAAAAGTATTTTTGTAGAATACTATGAATTTTTTAAATTGCTATTGAATTTATGAGTTAAGTATACAAGTAAAAATTCAGAAATTTATGGGAAAGTGTTTGATTTAATGGGACCTAGTAGATACAACTAGGGTTTTGTGGAATTAAAAAAATATATTATTGAATTTTGAAATTTGAAGTCAATTTCTGATTTTAATATGCAACTAAAAATTTAGAAAATGATTGGAAAATTACTGGGAGCTAGTTGATGCAACTAGGGTTTGAAATAAATTTATTTTAAAATTTAATACAAAATTTTAAAATTTGAGATAAATTACTAATTTATATATGCAAGTAAAAAATCAAGAAATTATTGGATTAATGCTCAGAAAATACTGGAACCTAGTGTAAGCAACTAGGGTTTGAAATAAAATTATTTTAAAATTTACTAAAAAATTTTAAAATTTGAGAGGAAATTTTTATTTTAATATTTAGGAAAAAAATCAAAAATTAATGGAAAAAATCAGCTAGGAATTTATCCTAGGGTTTTTATGCAAAATTTGAAGTAAGTCAAGCTCACCAAATGTTTTATTATTATTAAGAATAATGGATTTTTATTCCTAATTAAATAAATAGGTATGAGTAGGATAAATGAGTAAATAATGTAAAATAATTAAGTCGTTGATTTGTGTAAAAAGATTATATTTTTACCTATTCTAAAAATAGTAATAATAGAGAGAAAATTAAACTTAGCTAGAAACTAACTGAGACAGATGTTGCAAGGTCTATAAATTTCAATGCAGGCTTGGGAGACTATCACAAATAGGATCCTAGAGTTCATTTCTATATTAGATAGGAGCGTCAAAAGTGGGACACCTTGATATTTAGTGTTATAGTCCTTTTTTGGCACTATTGTCTAGGTGATCTATGTTTTTTGGGTTATGCTCGGTAGGTCTATGTTACCTTTTTAGTGAAATATAAAAGATCGAAAGTCTGTGAAGCTCATTGTGCATCTATTTTAATCTTCAAATCATGAGGAGCTCTTTGTACTTGAACTTAAATGGAAACTTGGGAAAGAGAGAGAAGGGGTTATTATGTAAATGATATGCTAGACATACTACACACCCTGTGTGTGGGTACATTGCCTACATACCAATACTCTAAGGAGGGATAAAGCTAACACAGTTTTCCCATTGAAGTGCTTGGTGAAATTATGTATGAAAATGTAACTAGATGTGAAACTAGGTGTACTTGGAATGATTAGGGACTGGTTTAAAGGTTTAAATAAGTTTGGAGTAATATTTTAAGGTTGTATGTAGAGAATAGATAAAATTACTTGAATGTAATTACTTGTATTCTTGTTTATCTCTTGTAAATGAGTGTCTACCCTTCTAAATGTACTTTTAATAGCATTTTATATGGGATTTAATGATCATGGGTTAAATGAATTTGCATTAGGATGACATGAATTAGGATAAGGCACTAGGAAAATATGACTATTAGGACCAATTTTGCATTTGGACAATAGTGGCAGAAATAAGACACCCTAAGTTTCAATTCTCCTTTCCAAGTTGGGTTATGTTGTGTAGAGAGAATGAGACATGGGGGATGGATTTGGGCCTAAAAGAGCTACCTAGGTCTATAAATTTTAAGTCTAGAAGGTTATGGATGACTCAGAATCAGTGAAAGAAAAGCCTAAAAGGGTTGTGAAAGCAAGTAGGAGGACCTATGGATTAGGTGTCTTTGGCCATACTCAAGTAATCAAATCTTACATTTTATATTACTACATATATACATTTTATAAACTTGACACTATCTTACTAATGCTTATGCTAAAGATTGATGAGGGTGTTGAACAACTTATTGTATTTTTTAGTCAAGGTTTGGAGGATTATGAAGCCAAATATACATTTATAGAGAAATAAGTCCTTGTTATTGTAAGAGGATTAAATAAGTTTAGACATATGGTTTCAAATAATAGGATTCACATCATGATCTCTCATCCTATCACCGAGGAGTTCATATTGAGTAAAGACCTCAATGAAAAGAGCACAGGGTGGATTACAAAGGTAATGGAATATGATGTTGACATCATGGTGAGAAATTTGGTGAGAGGTAAGGGTCTTTATGAGCACTTAGATTCATATCTCCATGAACCAAAAGAGGAAGTTTTGGTCATTCAAGACTAACATCAACTAGTTGATCTCACACCTCTACAAAGTTGGATATAAGGCATCATCAAATTCTTCTAAAATGGTGAGTGTCCTAATGGCTTGAACATGTCTAAAAGAAGGTATTTCATATTAAAAACTATCACTTATTGTCTTGTAGATGGTGCAATTTTTAGAAGAGATACAAATGGTGTATTATTGAGATGCATTGATAATGATTAGTTTGATGTATTGCTTGAAAAGTTTCACAATAGATAAGTAGGAGGTCATTTCTCTCCAAGGATCACAACTAAAAGATCATGAGGGTAGGATATTATTATCCTAGACTTGTCAAAGACTACTATGATTGGGTAAGAAGGTGTTCTCAATGTGCTTTCTTTGTAGGCAAATAAAGGCTTACAACTCTCCCATTAAGACTATTCAAGTGGATCAACCCTTTATACAATGGGGTCTTGACTTCATTGGCATGATTAATCCTTCATCAAGTTCTAGCCATAAGTGGATCCTTATGGTAATTGATTACTTTTCAAGATCAGTTGAGTTAGTTTCATTCAAAGAGGGCAATGATAGTTATATTTTGGAGTTCTATGAAGGCATTACTATAAGGTTTGGAACTCCTACCATTATTTCAGATAAGACACTTGCTTTCATGGGTATTAAGATAATTGATTGGACATGTAGTAATGGTATATATTTGAGTACATCATCCAACTATTACACTCAAGGTAATGGGTTGGTATATTCTCCTAATAAGAACCTAATAAGGATCATTAAGAGGACTTTGGAGAGCAACCAAAGAGCTTGGCACACTAAGTTAAAAATATCCCTATGCACTGATAGGATCACACCTAAAAGGTCAACATGTAACTCTCCTTTTATTCTTATTTATGGGAGGGAAGTTAGGTTGTCCATATCCCAAGAGATACCTTCCTTAGAGCTTACACATCAATTAGAGTTTGTTGAAAACACTCCAATGGAGGTGAGGTTGACAAAATTAATGGAGCTACAAGATACTAAAGACAATGCTCACAAAGTCATGGAGCATCATCAGGTACTAATGAATAGATCCTTTTGATAATAAATCAACTCTAAGAGTCCTCAAAGAGGGTGATATACTATTTAAGTGGGATGAAGACTAAGAAAATTGAGGGAGACACACAAAATTTGATACTTTATGGAGTTGGCCATTTATCATCATCAAGTGCAAGAAAATTAATTCCTTCCAATTGGAAAGAATAAATGGGGAGGAGTTACTTATCCTTATAAATTAGATCTACTTAAATCCCTATTAATGATGATATGAAGGTTAAACATGTACATAGTAGGTTAGGTGTGTTGTTTTGAGTCTTTTGTTTATGGTTTTCCCTAAATGGTTTGAGCATAAGGTGTGTTTGTTTCTTATTGTGTGTTTGGTGTGATTTTTAAATATTTATAAGGAATATTAGTTTCATATTGTAGCATAATAATGACTTCATATCCCAATGGATAAGGCTACTTTTCCATTAGCATCACAAGCATGCTACCTTGTGAATCACCAAAAATGTTGACAAAATTTTGAACCCAAGTCAAAATCATCACCACCTCTAGGATGAAACTCCATAGGGTTATCAAATGTTTTTAATGTTCTTAAATGGTCTTAAATATTTCCATATGGTCAAATTTATACTTGTCTTGCATTGTCTAAAGTTTGCTCTTATGTCCACTTGTCTAGTCTTATGAGTCAATTGCAAGGTCTTGGAATTGTCAAACATAGTCAAAGGTTTAGTATGTTGTAAATTCATTATAAAAGGTTATTTATATATCATTAAATTCATAATATCATGTAATAACCTTTATTTTACTCTCATATGCAAAAAACACATTTTTCTCACCTTTTGGCCCATGTGGAAGATTTGGACATACTATTCCAAGAATAAAATGTTTCAAGAAGATTCCCAACATCCTTGATGTCAGAAATGGTTAGAGAATGTTTTGGGATAGTCAAAAATTGATAGCATATGTAGTTCAAAGCCTAATATAAGCAAAAGGAAACATTAAAAACACTTTTATGGACTTGAAAGAGCATGTTTCAATTTGATATGTTTTGTAAGTATCCCTTGGGATTCCTAATATCAATTTATATCTTTAGAACAAGTTTTAGGTCAAACTATTTCTCCAAACACTTTTTCTCCTCCATTGTTGCCTTCACAAACCCAAGAAGACAAATTTTAACTAAATGATGGATAGAGAGAGAGAGAGAGAGAGAGAGAGGAGATAAAATTTTGGCCATTTTTATGGGTCCTATTAAAATTGAAATTAGTGGATTTTTTCTTTCATATTGGTGGCCTCTTATTTATGAACAATTGCAAGAGTGACAACAAGTCACTATGGTCTATCCACTCGAGAGGGGTCTATTCTTGAATTTGTTTTTACACTTTAGAATTTTATGGATAAGAATGGTTTTTAGGGTGTTTTTTATATGTCAATTATCTCCTTTTAATGGTGGTTTAATCAGTCAACTCATCTATATGAATTGATTTCACTTAGAGGAAAAGTGTCTTGATGAGCAAGTTGTTTTAGTGAGTCCTACTGCAATTTTTTTTATCTTCATAGTGGTCACTCTCAAAGGATTACAATACTTAATCAATCATGTAATATCCATCAGTTTCATGGAGTTCATGTTCTTTTATTTGAGATGTGTTTTTATCGATATTCTTCAAGTGTGCTTGATCTTAGGAGACATAGTTTGTGTTGAATAATCTAATGCAAGTTTGATTGTCAAAATGGACTCAAGTACTAGTTATATGACATATTTTAATTTTATTAGATGATATTTTACTACTAAAATCATGTCAATATGAAGACAATATTCCAAACACACTTTTAAATGAGAATTACAATGATCTCTTTCATATATAGTTTGTACAGACTATAGGAGTAGTTTGGAGATGATCATTACTCATGGAAGGACTTAATACTTATATTCATTAATTAATTTGCCTTTAATACCTCACTACCATCATCAAAGTGATATAAATTTACTAGAATTATCTAAGACTATACATAGACTTCATAAGATACTTGATTGTACCTACATGTCTGAAGAAAAAAGGACTGTAGGTTGAGTTGAATTTGATATAAGGTATTGATACTTGTCTTAAGCTCTATGATACATTGAATGAGTGATAAATAGGTGCGAAGTTGTTTGATAAGTGTGAAAATATCAAAATTCAGGAAGTGGCTCTTTCTATCCTTAAAGCAAGTAAATGAGACCCATAGGTCCTCATTATGGATCAAGTCAACATCAAACCAATACTATATCAAACTCAAATATGGAGACCTAACCTTAGGGAGATGAAATAGGACAAAATACCTTGAATATATATTAGGCCACTTGAAAATCCAATGAGGATCAAGGGACCGAGTTCATATTCAAATGAACACCTATAGGTTTGTACATAAGAAATAAGAGAGAAGTGACTTGAAAGTGTCAAATGGAGATCATGGAATATACATGTATAATGAAGTTAAATATTTTGGTTTGGATATATTTATAATTTTTTCAAGTGAAATGACTAAGTTAAAAATTGTATAATCAAATCTAATACAATAAATACCCTAAAAAGTCGCCTAAAGCCTTATTTGAAAGACTAGTCCATTTTCAAACTTGAAGAGGATAAAGAGGTATATGAAAGGTGATTAATCTCAATTGGGACTCCATCCAAGTTAGTAAACCATTGGGAAATTTAGTGATGTGGAAGTAAGTTCTTGAACACAAAAGTATGCATCTAATCATCTTAGAAGACACCTATAGGCTATAATGAGAAACAAGTTAGTCTTGAGCCTAAAGTGAAGACAAAATAGTGAAAATTTCTAAAGTATATCTTAGTAGACCAATAAATCATAGGTTTATTTTATAACAAAGGATATAGGTTGTTTTGAAAAATAATATTGATCAATACTAAGTTCAAGTCTCCATGCATAGGCAACACCACCTATAGGCTTGCTCAGTCAGTATAATGAATAATCTATAGTATCATAAGGTAAAAGAGATATTTTTTTTATGTAATTAAATATTTTAAAATATGATTATTTTACCTTAACTTCTCCAAAAAAATTTATTGGAACTCCACCATGGCATCTCATGATAAGACATAGAAGGCCTATATGAGTTCAAAACTTTTTTTTGCATCGGTAGACCTAATAAGCAACATGTCAACAATTAATGGAGATTAATAGAATGGAAGATTTAATGATTAATTATTATTTTTTCATCTTAAAATTTCTTTTTGAATTCATAGAATCATTTCTTAATCAAATGTATTAAGAAGTTTCTAAAACCCTACAGTCACAGGTAGACCTAGTTAATTATGAGAGAAATTGGCATTTTGAGATCTTTATAATCATAATCACACCTTGTGATTTGGTATAGAGAGTTTTAATTAGTTTAAAAAATCATTTATAATCATTTGAAATCCATACAATAAGTTTAGGTTCTCATTGTTTTGTCTCAGACCTTGCCCACTCAATTGACAAAGGGTAGTCTTAAGATTAAGGGGTATGTTTGACTCAAAACATAAAATAAACATGCCAAATCCATTGGAGTGTCCTTGAAATAATTAATAAGTAAATATATGGTCTCAAAAAATATCTATGTGGAAAAATAACTCAATTTTCAACTCAAATGCCTTTGAAGGCTAGTAAGGAGATGATAGGCCTATAACCCCAAGGCCCTAACCAATGTACCAAATGGATATAGAGGAGTAATTATCATTACCAGAGCATGTATAATATTTTTAATTCTTTTTTTTATAGGTTTTGAAAACTATCCCATTAGTGATAATGTGTTTTGTGACCCAAAAATTAGATTTGACTTCTCTCGAGTTCAAAGAAGCTAAGCATGCCACCTGAGGAGCAACTTCACATACTCATATCATCTCTCACACTTTTTATGGGAATCCCATACATTTATGATAGTTTAGGAGGTATTTCAATAATTTCTTATAAGTGTTAGGATGTTAATTGGTTATCTTTTATTTATGAACAATTGTTAAGACCCCAAACAGGTCTTAACCCCTCCTAAAACCCTGATAGTGACAAGTCAAAGAAAAAAGACCTATAAAGCACATTTAATGCCAAATTTTTATATTAAAACATGTTTTATGTTATTTATGACTCAAATTAGGTTATACACGTGTACTTTGATGCTAATTCACCAATATAAACTATCATAAATGCATTATTTTCCATACTTTTAGTATTTTGTGGGTTTTTTGAGATGGGAGAACTTCAAAATAATTTTAATAATTAATTTTGGATGTTTCATAACTATTAAAGTCAGAAAACATGCATAGTATATTCTACATCTGGTCAAACCAAGCCCATTTTTTAAGGTAGTCTCAAATAGGCTCAAAATGAGACTAGGTGACAAGGTGATTTCTTGGTTTGCATGCTTCCAAAGGGTCTCAGGACCTCAAAATTGACATGGATATTTTTGATATCCTAGGTAAATTTAATTAAATTATTATTTTTATTTAAAATGTGTGGTGGAGGTTTGGATTAATAAAACATGGTACTAGGCAAGGAGGCCTAATTGAGGCCTAATTCAAGAGACAAAGGTAGAAAAGATGGACTTCCACTCAAAATATAAAGATGAAACTTGGAATGGATATTTAAGGCCATAATGAGTCCTATAATATTACATCATTTTTTCATTAACATTTGCACATTTTCCTACATAAAGAGGTTTACATTTTGGGGCTACAAGGAAAATAGGCCTAGTGAAGGCTTGAAGAGAAAAATTCATTCTTTGGAGTTGTCCCAAGAATGATAATGGGGTTTTTAGGCATGATAGCATATTTTAAGACCATTACTATAGATATTATGACTTGAATAATATGATCTTGAGTTTTAGGCAACTTAGACCAAGCTAGGCGTAGTAAATGAAGAGTTTTAAGACACCTATGCACATTAATGATGGAATGTTAGATTAGAGAATTTATAAAGGCATGGAAGATGTCTAATGATTTTTTTGAGATTATTTCATATAAAATTCATGATTTAAAATTCCATTTTTCACTCCTTTCATGCAAAGAAGGGCAATTTTCAAAAATTTATTCAAGGTGTCAAGTCAATTTATAACCCTTACTCCACTTGGGAGATTAGAGCATCTTCAGGAGTGAGACATGGACTTGGAGGTCTGTTTAGAATATCTCATAACTCCCTATATTTTTTAACTCACATGGACACTTTTCAATATTCTCCTACTATGCTCCTATCTCTCTTCACACTTCTCTATATAAGCAACCACTTTTGGCTTTGTAATCCAATCCACATCTAGTATGGTAAAGCCCTGTTAGTTTGAGTATTGATGTTTGAATTTGAATAAAAATTTTCACACCATTTTTGAGTCATAAAATTCTTGTCTAAGTGTGTGAATTAGATCATAGTTTAATGATAAGTGATAACCATTTATCCTTGTGTTTATCTTACTCTTTCATGTTTTGTGCAATTATTTTACTCTCTAACAGGTCACATGAAGTGTAGTTAGTCTTATTATATGTCTCTAAATGCAAGGAATATTACTAGTGTCTAAAATCATACCTCTTTTGCATTCACCTTGAGAAGTGCATTACATATCAGCCTCATGTTTGAAATACTTATGTTAGAGAAACCTTTGATGTTAAAGTTAGCTTTGTGAATCATATTTCATAGTGCAAGTACATGGTGGTCTTGTGGATATTAACTTAGTGCATCACCTCATTATATTATGTTTCTTTCATGTTCTCTTTATCTTTTTCAACCCCAAATAAGTTAGTAGTGCAGGTGATGAGTTCAAATAGATAAATCTAGAGATCTAGCCCTTCAATCTAGCAGTTTACCCATGTTATAGGAAACTCATAGGTTTAAGGGTAATCCCATGTTCCACTCAATTTGGTGTAGGATTTAACTACATCTCCAATGGTGTAAAACTGAGTGACAATAGTACCAATATATATAATTATGACATAAATGTGTATCTAAATCATATAATTGTGTTCTTTGGCTAATTTGATCATTTAAACAAGTGTGGGTAGCATGTTACCATAACATTCTCCCACTATATATGGATAAATATGAAAACTAGTGTAAGTGCCAATGTGGAGGACATGTTTCCAAAATATGACCCACTATAATCTAGGTATTTTTTATAATGAATAAGTGTGGAGAACATGTTTGCAAAACTTACCCCCTCTAAAAATGAAAATTGTGAACATGTGAAATCCATGTCTCCATGACATTCCTCAATTTTTATGCCCCCCTTTTATGTGAGGGAATAATCTAAATTGGTAGTTACCTCACCTCAAAAGGAGAATATAAGCATATAATTATGACGAAACCATATAACATACAAGAATGTGCATAGGTAAAATGTATCATTAGAGCACCATGATGTGATCACATCGAGGCTTAATATACATGATAAAGATCATGACACCATCTAGATAGTAATCATTAAAGATCAATAATAAATAAAGCACACACACAAGATCACTCAAAAGCAAATCAAAAGTCAAAGGTCTTAGGATAACACAAACAAGGGGCATGTTCAAATGTCACACAATCAAATGGACATGACTTAGTCAAATGTCCATAAAAGCAAGAATGACATATTAAAATGTCTATACAACAAGAAATGACATATTAAAATGTCAAATAAGGCATACAAAGGCATGGGGGTTTCAAATAAGGAGCATATTCGAATGCTTGAATGAGAAGGATAAGACACTCAAGGAAGTGCATAAAGCAAAGCATAAGCAACCATCATAAACATATCATATTAGCTCATGGATCAAATATGTTAGTAAAAAACATCAAGTGTATAACATATCAAGTACCTTGGATAATATATAAGCATTAATAAGGCATGTGTAAGTATGTAAGAGCCTAAACATGATAATGTAATGTGACCATAGAAAGATATAACCTAAAAATATCAAGATAATAGAAGATGGATGCCCCAAACGTCTTGGTGGCATGAGTAGAGGGAAATCCACACACCCATAAGTGCATAGATCATGTATTTGTGTATGTATGTATCACACTTCAAGTATAAGTATGACACACATATGTATGTATAAGTAAGTGATATGGTATCCATAAACATGGAACTAACACATAAATGCCAAGAAGCCAATAAAACATGTAGATGTTGTATTGTTTTTTAGTTTTTAACATTTTTTTTTTTTTTTTTTTGTATTTTTAGAATATTTGAAGAGACAAGATCATCCTGTGATCTCATCCAAAGGATGGTCATAGGTATCTCCCCACCCTGAACCTAGTGCAAGAAACTGGTAGTACTTCTAAGGGTTATGTATAGGTGCAACATATGTCACTGTAATATCTGTAATGCTCTATGTATGTATAATAGGACTCTAAGATCATGAAGTACTGATAGAAGGAATAGGGGTTTATGGAACCCATCTCTATGTACTTTGTGGTTTTTTTGAAATAAAAATAGTAGGAAAATGTGTAAGTACTCTAGATATCTAAATATGGTGTGTAGAAGATGAGGATTCTATGGAATACACTATCTTTCTATGATGTAGAGGTCTCTCAAGTACAAGTCATCTAGTAAAGGGTATTACCTATTAGTTACCCTTGCAGTGGATTAGCCTTAGTAGGATTGATAATTAACTATTTGGGTATAAATTTCTATTTTTCAATAGGATGTTCATATGAAAGTTTAGAAATTGTAATTACCCAATTGGAATGAATGTATTTAACACACCCCTACACTATAAAAGGGAATAATCGAAGAGTATGTATCCAAGGTCATCCCAATAACATATCAAATATTCCCATGGAATGTATAACTAATAAAGTAGTAGCCACATGTGTAAGACCAACCTATAATGGTAGGTTAATCTCACCAAGGACCTTCTAGGAGGTCCCATCAAATGCTCTAACTAACCTAGTAGAAGGACGTAAGTCATGATGAGTATAACCCAAATGCATAAATAGTGTCTTGATGCAAATATTTTTACTTGCACCATTTTCAATCATAACAATGTGGATAGGTTGGTGATCAAGGTATACTTGAATGAATAAATAATGAACTTCAGAGTTACCGTCCTTGATCTCACTATTATCAATAGTGATAGAAGCTATCTCAACCATAGGAAGTGTATGCCACATGTAATTATCAAAAATACCATCTAGTGGGTGTTCATAATGTGAGGGAAGAGGATGTGCATTATATACCATTTTCACTTTTGCATCCTTCTTAGAATGCTATTGCAAAGGATTGTTAAATATATTCTACTTATGGTGATCACTAGATTTTGAAAATAATTCCTTTAGATCATCAAATGTAATCTTTTGGTCATTGATTAGGTCCTATATCTTATGCTTCAAGGTTAAAAACTTGTTTGTAGAATGTAGAGGGATTTAATTGTAGTCATAATAAGCATTGCATCATATCCTTTGGGTAGAAGTCTATTCATATCAACCTCTATAGGAGGAGGGAGAGATATACGATGACACTCTATTAATAATGGGAATAATGAAGTAGGAGGTTCAAGTAAGCGTGAAAACTACCTCCTTGGTGCATTAGATAAAACAAGTCTAGTAGGTTTCTATGAAACTGTATTAATGGTGGTGGTTGTTTCCTTTTTAGGCTTAGGAGGTTTTACCTTATAACTTGGTTTGATTATAAATTTGGTATTGGATGTAGATGAAATCAGTGTTTTTGCTACATACTTGATATTATTTAATGAAATAATATTCACTTCACGGTCCCATACAACATGGCATAAGTCATCAAAGGATTTAACCTTCTTGAAAATAATGGAATCATGTAGAGGAGAAAGTAAACTTTGATTGAATATGTATTATAAATCTTTATCTATCATAGGATTGGTCATCTTAGCCAACATTATGTTGTACCTCAAGCCATATCCATTGATAGGTTTATTAGTTCCTTATTTTATCTCTGTAATTTGAGCATAGGAAACATTTTAGGTAATATTAATATAAAATTATTCCAAAAATGATCTACAAGAGGTTTGAATGGTTTCACAGATTGGAGAAGTAAATCATAAAACCACCTCAAAACATGGTTCTTAAGACTCCTTGGAAATAATTTGGTCAAAATTTTATAATTAGATCCATAATCAAGATATACCACAAAGAAAGATCGAAGATGTTGCTCAAAATCACCCTTGTCATCATAGAATGTGAACTTAGGTGCAAAAAAACCATTTGGAAAATGGTGTAAAGATATATATAGTGAAATAGGGTTATAAAATGCATCTTGTAAATAAATGGTTTGAAGAGACTTTAAATCCTTTTGTTCAATGTTTATGACCTTATCCTCTAACGTATATATAACTTGAATAAGATATTGAACTATAAATCCATTGGGATTTAAATTATCCATCTAAATAGTCCATAAAGGGTATGTACACATGGTTTGAATAGGCATTAAAAATGGTATTTGAGTTTAAACAATTGGTAATTGCATGGTAGATGTAGTAATAGTAGTTTTAGGGAGCAAATGTTGGAAGACATAATCTATGCTTCCACTAGATGTAGGAAATAATGAAGTATTTGAGGGATTATTCCTTTGGAATTTTTAGTTTCTAATATAGTCTTGAGGATCTCATGTCGGTCCTTGGTATTTTGATGAATGTGCTCACAAAATAATGAAATGGTTTGCACCTACTCATGGTCTATTTTCTCATGTTCATTATTTTTATTAGACTCATGATTTTCATTATCAAAATCTTCTTCTATGATAACCTCATCAAGATGTTATTCATTCCGAACATTGGTATCATCATTACCTAAAGGATTAGGTGCCTCATGAGTTTGAGACATATTGATGCTAGGATAGGAAGCTAAATTTTTTCAATAGGCACACCACCCAATCAAGGGCTTCCCCTTAGTTGCATACAAAATAAAGTAAACAAGAAATAAAAAATTATAGTAATCTAAAACCCTAGTTGACTGAAAACCCTAGGAATCAAAAAAATTACAGTCACATGGATTGGGTTCACCAAATGTTTAACCCTAAATTGGATGAAGATGTTTTTTACATTTGGGGTTAAGGTTAAGAATATATAAATGATAAGGAACAAGGGTGATAATTAGATCTATAGTAGGGGAATTAAATACTAAACTCAGATAAAACATATGATGAATTTAAAGTAAGATATGCCAAAAGAAGAAAGTATAACTTTGCTAGATATGGAAAATGAGATAAAAATAAAGTAATTAGTTGGCTCTGATGCTAACATAGTTCTAGATATGGAAGAGGCAGAAAACATGACTAGAAGATGATTTTGGAATAATTGCCAAATTCTACATTTAGTGCCTTTATAACTACAAACACTTGCATCAACCTTAGATGGCTACGCCAACATTGTTGTCTATGTTAGACATAAGTATCCTATAAGGAATACCTGCTAGAATGAGATACAACCACTTGGATGCCTCTAGTCTTGTTATCACCTTCACTATGATGCATTCATATATGGGTCATGGATTGTCATTCCTCATGAAATGATAAAAACCCTAGTTCTTCATGTTCATAGTGACCATGACAAAAATGGGTTAGTGGGCTCATGGTGTTGAGCTAACCCCAAAGACCCTTATATTAATGGATGTTTCACACATAGCCACTACTCTGAAGAGGGCCTCAAACTAATTTAGTTCTACCCTAATGTGTTGGTTTATGTGTGCACAAGGGTGAAAATGTAGAAAATAAGTACAATAATGATTTAGCTTGTAACTTGTCAAATCAGGATTTTGGGCTTCTCCTTTAGTATTTTAGACCTGTAGGTGTGATGTTTCTTTGACTAATATTATAATATTATAGAATAGAAAATATTTTTTCACTTGTGTATTTCTTGAATGCTCTTTCGAATGAATGTTAGATGGTCTTAGAATGAGGAGTGATTGTGAATATATACCACTCCTATCAAAAGAACATATCATAAAAATAGAACCTATACCAACCATTAGGGTATGTTTAATTTACAAATTAGATCACTTTAGGTTACTAAATTCTTGCATTAGATTAGAAGCTAGTGTTGATACAAGAGTTTGGTATTGACACAAGTGTCATGGTAGTTAGAAAATAAATACAGGATCAAAACTTGTAGAGGCATAAGATAAGAATATTTTAAGCATTATGGGAAAGATATAAAGCATGTATCATCAACATAAGATTGGTCAAACCAAGATATAGGCCAAGGGGCAGGAGATAGAGTATATGTGAGACTTCTAAAAGAGGTAAATGTTTATAACTAAGAGGAACAACCAAGGTCTAAGTTTTCCATGTGTACAAGACTAAGGTGTTATATAATTCATAAATATCATCTACAGTTGTATCCTTCATGCATTGTATCTTATTATCCCATCATTTTCACTTGAATATAATAAATAAATCATCAAATTGTATGTGCTTCTTACTCAACTCTGCCTTAATTTGGAATATTCCTTGAACTTCATCTCCCTTTCTAATTTATTATTTTAGAATATACGCATGACATCATTTATTTGTATATGGTTTTATATTATTTCACCTAATCCTCTACATAATCATACACATACTTAAACCTTGTAAATATGCTTTTTTTCCTTCATATTCAAGTGAACATTATTTGTAGTATTTACTAATTATTTAGTGTAATATTCAAACTCTAACTTTAATTCCTTGGGCCTCTCTAATAGAAGTTCTTTAGTAGGTTTTATTAATGCCAAAGTCACAAGTAATGAGTATGTAATTTCCATATCCAAATTTTCTAAGGGTGTTTTCAAAAATTTGTTTATTTTTCTCTACCATCTTCACTAACCTCTAAATTTCCTCTTTGTACTTCGTTAAAGTTTCCTTTTCCTGATTAAATTCATCCATTAAATATTTTAGACCTTTGTTTGAAAACATGCCCCTCTTTGACGTATTCATGGCTATTTTTTTTATGTTTGTAACCTATAACATGTATTTGGATTATGTGTCATTGAATTTTTACTAGCATAACATTGATTAATTCAAATGATCATTTATAAAGCTTTATATCGGTAGTAGGGTCATCCTAGGTAGTCTTAATAGCATAATTAGATTGTATGTTGTGGGCGGGGGGGGGGGGGGGGAGGGGTGGGGGGGGCGCGGGGGGCGGTAGGGGGAGGGGGCGTGAGGAGACAGTGGGAGAGGTAGTGGTTAGTATTTGATCATCATATTGCAAATTATATTCTTATTGTAAGGTTATGGAAGTTTCCCCCTCGAAGTGTATTAATCATATGTTTCATTATTATTATATTATTTAAATCATATTGTGTATATTACTATGATTATAATTTGAGTAGTAATTTCATTACAAGTGGTATTGAAGCTTCAATTTTAGGTAGAAGTGTGGTTAAAATCCTAATTTTGAAGAATTAATTGTATCTAACAAATCATTGTGATTTTTTTTACTAAAATTGAAGAATGATTAAATGGAGATATAGTAAAAAAATTATGATTACATGATTGTTTTTTAGCGAGTTATTATGATTTTAATTTTTTTTCATAAATTCATTTTATAGGTCACAATTTTGGGAACTTTTTTGCTCTCTTTACATTTTCAAAAAGATCACAAAAATATAGAGGGTATCTATTCTTTGAAGTTTTGGATTTGAGGTTAACCTAAGTCTCATGCCATTTGGTCAAAGTTTAGCCAAATGCCAAAATAAATTTTTGCATTCTCAAGCCTTTTGTGTGGCAAGACCACATATTAGGGGCCAAGGCAAGGGATCTTAAACTCTGGGGGAAACTCTTCACAAAGAGGAGATGGGGTCAAAAATAGGAACCAATGTATATTTTGTTCTAGCATTTTCTTTAATTTATCACAAAGTGATCCAACTTGAGTACTGTGTGCTAAACATACAGTTTGATATGGCCAATAAAGGAGTTTAGCATATCAAAGGAGAATTGAGTATAATCAAATCTGATATGAGAAACATCAAGGCAAAATTAGTGAAGATCATGATGACCTTATAGAATAATCAATAAACCAACCAACATTCACCACTGCACAACCCAACCATGATTCATCATAGATAGTAATCTCTCATCAAATGTAAAATATTCTCAAAAAAGGATGAATGGGACTTAAAACATAATTATTTTCACCAAAAAACCAGTGGTGAATATGAATAGGTAGACTTAGATGGATGATGGCCCATCTATTTTTCTGTGGTACTTGACCCCTCCCCTCTTATATGGGTGTGATTTCAAATATAGGGATAGGGAATATCGACTATCACCTAGCTACCCCTATAGAATTAAATGTGAAAATACCACAACATTTTTAGGAAATGTGGAAAATTATTCAGTTATTATTGATGATATGTTAATAGAGAGGCTTCCCAAGAGAGACACGTCTTCCAAAAGGTCTCCATTTAAGGCAATTTATGATTACCATCCATAATCCATCACTTTTTTTCTCAAAGGTAAAACCATAAATTCAAGCAATCGAGGTACACATTTAACACCAATTGAAGTTGCCTCCATCAACAAAAATACACATAGTATTTCATGTTTTTAGTTTTGGTCAAAATATTACCATCCAAATAGAGTTATCAAAGTTTAATGAAAAAGGAAGAATCATCTTAAAACCAAAATATATTATCTAGAATCACTTCAAGAGGCTATAGGTGGGATTGATCACCAAGTATCTTATCAAGTGGAAGAACCTATGGAGATAATATGAGACATCAGATAATAAATATTTCTTACATACACATCCAAGAATGGCCAATGTTGATGACAATGCTTGTTTTAAGAGGGGAAGCATGATATGCCCATAACCTATACCATGTATTGGGATGTGTGGCTAAATTATGGCTAGCATAACCTTTAATTAAGTCACATGATCATTTCTATAGCTTCATATTCGTAGTAAGGTCAGCCTAGGTAGTATCCAAAAATAGGTAGGGTATATATAGGAGGTAGTAGTTATTATTTGATCATCATTTTGTGAATTTTATTCTTGTTTCAAGGTTGTGAAGGTTTCCCCCTCAAAGTAGTTTAGTCACATGCTTCATTATTATGCTCTTATTTTAATCATATTGTAATCTATTGTTATGATTGTAATTTAGTGGAGTATTCATTACATTACAATTTTTATTAATTCCATGCTATCAAGCTTTGTCATCATTTTCCTAGGATCAACCATCTTAACACCTCTTTCTTCCTTTCCACTAGATTCTTCATTTTGTCCCCTCATCCTCAAAATTGTCTTCATAAGGACTTAAAACTTTGACTCTTGAATATGACTATTAAAGATAGGCCTTAGATTTTCATGTGCATCATCAATAAAAATTTGATGTCAAATAATCACCTTAGAAACTCCCAAGGATGATATTTAAATTATTGGGCTCAGTAGCCTTATCAAGTGTATTCTTATGATCTCTATAACTTCATGTAATTTTACTACTCATCCTGCACAATATTTTATTCATTTCTTTCCCTCCTTGTACATCTCCACCAAATTGTCTATTGGTTTCTTCATGTCTTGCCTATTCTTGAGTCATACTCCTTAGATTGATACTTGCCCCATATTTTATTTATTGAATGCATGTTTCCCTATGTGGAATTTATTTTATGTTACCATCCTTTTGCCCCATTGTATCAACATTCTTTAGTGCAACACCCATATCTTTATGGGATTGTAATGTTCAATATCACGATAGGGTGTAATATACCTTAGTCAATTGGAATTATTACACTGGTAGGATCTTGTCGGATTGTTCTAACAACAACACTTTCTTGTTTTCTATATCCTCTCACACTTTTTTGGGTAGCCTGCATAGTACTGACTATTCCCCCCATTGGTTTTTCAATTGGAATACCCGTTCAAGTCTCTTTCTAAATATGGATTCTTCTTTTAGCTCCTCCTTGAGTAGGACTTAGTGATTGTGTAGCACTTGATCTTACTATTAAAAATATATTTCTTATAGTCCCTCCATATACATATACTTGAATTTATCTCTTTTTAGGTACATTATCTAAATATGATGAAGTTCCTTTTGGTTTAGTGACCTTATATTCCCCCTTTTGACCCACGACTTTCACTTATTATTTTTTAATTATTCTTTACTCTTACCTTTTTTTGTGTATAAGCTTCATCAATCACTACCAATATTTCCAACAGCCTAACATGTGTTGGTTTCATTTGTGTGATACATTTCCTCCTTGAAGAGTTCAACATAAATTTGATATTATGTTGATACTTAACCACTTTCAAAAATATTGGTGGTTTGATCTCCACACTAGTATTCTTTAATTATTCATCTTTTGAAGCTTTAGATTTCCTTAGAGGCTTATATTTCCTCCTTAACTCATTCTTCAGTGCATCAAGTGACACAACATCCATATTTTGTCATGGATTATCCTTAAATATATTTAACATGTACTCCATAGTTTTCACATTAATCAAATATGGTAATTATACCCAACTTTGCCACTATTCATCCTTGGTCATTAATGTTTCCAATGAATAGTGCACCATCGTGCAAAACCTAATAAACCCATGATATTATTCTACCATCTCTGATGGTATTATATACTCATCTTTAAAGGTTTCTTGTATGTGTTCATACCACACATTCATATTCTTCCTATAGGGGTTTATCATTTCATGAGTGAAATTACATGTTACATATTTCCTTACAAGTGATCTTGATCATCCATTTGAATCAAATCCATATTTTCCCTCTAGGGTCTCAATTTATTCAATCATCAAAAAAATTATAATCATAGCCCATTTTAATTAATCTCTTCTTTGTATGCATTCCTCACACACCATCATAAACTCAACACTTTACTATGCATAATTAAACATCATTATGTACCTACTACCATATATGTCAAATATGCAAATTCCTTAGTCCCCATGCCCCATTGTCATATGGAGACTATCCATGAGTTTGTAAACTACGTATTAAGTCTCATATCATACGTCAAAAATTTATCTACTGTAATTTTAGAGATCCTTCTTTTTATCCGCAATATCTCGGGTACTCTATTGATTTTTAATATTATATTCAACACCCACACATCTCTTCTCCTTTAGTATTGTGAGTGGTTATTATGTTTATTCATGTGGTTGAGATTTTCAATCTTTGTTTCATGATATTCAACCTTACCTCATGTATTTACATCAACAATTACATCATTAGTTCCTCTGACTTTCCAAAGTGTGGTTTCTCATTGATCTCCAAAATAGTTTAGGTGCAAAGTACCCCCTTCCATTACTCAATCCTCTTATAAAACTCAACTATGTGTCTAAAAATATTTGACATTCCTTATTTTAATGGTTAAAATATTCATTGGTGTATCTCCTTAAACATGTCACCAACATCTCCCCTTCTAGTACAAAATTTGGAAATGATATGAGTATTATTATAAATAGAGTTTGTTCACTATTTTTTTTTCTTTGTTGGTGATGTTATTTTGGGTCTCTTCACTCTTTATTTTAACTATTTTTCCTCACATTATTATAAAAAATAAAAAATAACCTCTCCATGTTACATATCCATCTCTTTTCTTTGCCTTATCCTCACCATTGTAGGTCCTCACACCATTCACCTTGGCTCCCTACAGAATGGTACAATTTTTCAAAAAACCCTCATTCAAATCCATTCTTGATCCACCCATATAATCTATCACTCCACTTCATAGTTCACCTATCCATGTATATTTCAACCAATGATGATGTATCCTATCACCATCATACACCCGCTCTCTACAAGTCTTTTCAATCTCATGATGCCCTCACTTTTCTTAAAATTCCATAATAGATTTTACTTGGATCTTCCATTCCTACTTTGGATCTTCAAATGACCATTTCTAATTCACCATTACACTCTTATAACAACACATGCATTAATTAATGCACCTACCCCATTTATTTTCCTTATGTTTCCTTTCCTCTAAAACTGATGTCATTCAATTCCTTTTCCCTCTCTTCTTTATGCATTCCTAGGTCATGCATGTCACTTTTTTTTCACAATTTTTCCTTGAGCATCAAGCCTATGAATATGCTCCCTCAATCTGCACATCATCCTTCACTCTTTTGTGTGATTCATTGATACATGTCTCATTATTTAAAAATAAACTCATGAACACTTGACACACTCCAACACCTTCTTAAGCCTATTTGAGTCATTCTTTAAGAAACTTTCACACTTATCCACAACTATTTACAATCCTTCTATTTATTTTTATAATCCCCTCAATTAATTATCTGCTAAGTCCTCTTGTGCACCTTCTCCATATGTGTAGCTTTTTACCATGACATATTTTTCCAAATCCATTGAACTTATTGACATATTTCATATTTCATTCCACATTCAACCTATATGTTTTATTTTCAATCACACTATACAAATCATATTTTATATCCCTTATTATATACTTTAGCTAAAAAACCCACCTAAAATATTTATGCATATGTTATAAGAGTCTTGATAGTTTCCTCTCTTGACTAGATTTACAAAATTATTTGTTTTCATTAACATGAAAAAATAACATTTTAATAACAAAAAACTAGAAAGAAAGAAATATTTTTGTATTAAAAAATTATTTTGGTAATAATGCATTATTTATGGCCTCCCGATGCATTAGATGAAGAAAATTTGGAGCTTATTCCAAAAAATCATCCTTTGGAAAATCTCTACAGGATGTCATTTTTTTTTTTTCCTTTTCATGTACATTAATCAGGTTGACTTACAAGGTGGCCTCTTTTCAACTTGTGTTGTTCTATTACCATTGTCTATGCACTTACACCTACCCACTGAAGTCACTTTTTTTTCCTCTTTGTGAAGACCAAATGTCCTTGTTTGTGATTTTTATTTTTACATTATGCTTGAGCATCATTCTTCTTATGCAAGTCCTCCTTTGGTTTGTTTTCCACTTTCCTTAGTATCTTAAAATCCTATTTATATGTGAATGATTTAACACTTGGCTATCACACTTTGTTCTTCACTCCCTCTTTATTTTGTCTATTATCTTTTACCTTACTAACCTTGTATACTTTTGGTTACCTCACTACTTCCTTTTTTTTTGGACAAGATATTTAGTTACACATGGGACACATATTTTAACCATCTTTAGTCCCTTAATTTTCTCCTTCTTAATTGTGTGGCTTTTATCAATCCGCTTGTCACTAAAGATGAACTCTCATTATCGATATTTGCACATTTTCATCCCATAACCTTAAATGTGTCCCTGACCCAAAGAGCACATGCTTGGTTGGAAGTACTGGATCCCCCTTCTTCATTTATCCAACTCAAAGCATAATTATTTCATAAACTACATGTCTACCTTGTTTACATAGTAACATTCAATACATTATTCTCTTCCTCATCTTGGTCTTCTCCTTCCATGTATGTTATGCCATATTTGTTATCTAGAGGAATAATAACCATTTTCTCCTCATTCTCAAATATCATATAACATTGTTTGAATCACATATCAACTTGGTTATCATAGCACCATGGCCTTCCTATGAATGTGGAATAGTTATCTTATTCATCCATTTATATCACTTCATAGTCCATTGAGAAAGATACTCCCATGATCTCTAAGTCTACATTACGTAAGACCCTAATTAGTCTTGATTTTTTTTTTCCATGAAAAACATATTGTTTGAGGGATATAATTATGGATTTCACATCCACTTTCATGCATGTGTTTTCAATGTGTTTGCTTCCATGACCATATCAATCCTTATATTATTCATTTACCAATCATTGATCTTGTCATCAATGATTAAATCCTAATCATATGACATAGTAATTATTAAGAACATTTCCCATGGTCTTTCTTGAATAAATTTTGGTTCATCCCCACACTCTATTTAAATTAGGATTTAAACAAAGGATTTACCCATTTTGTCTTCACCAATGAAAGGAGTTATATGATTTTCCATAATCCATATTAATGAGGATTTATTTTAATGCTTTATTTGAACTTTTCTATCATTTCTTGCATAATTTTCAATTCATCCTATAGATTCAATATCATCTCTTGATTTTCCATCATGATGTTATTATGTGTATGTGCTTATAGATATGTATTGTTTTCAATCTTTTACCTATGTTACACATTTTAAATTTGAGATAATGGATTGACCATTAATATTCCTCTTGTCTCCATCCCAATTCTAATTGTTATGTTCACTTTAGGCCTTCTACCATCCCTTACATTTGTATTCTTTTCTACACATGCCGTTTTTTAGCCTCCAATTTTGATAATGTTTTTAGCCTTTTACATTTGACCATCTATAATATATTTTGGTACATTTCAATATATTCATCTATTTTTTGATCACTCTAACAATTCCATAGGTTATGTACTTCATACACTATCTTTTGTATCAGTCTTTACCACAATTTAAATAGGTTATGGGACCACATCCCATGCCTCTATTCCCTCCTCCACACTTATAAGATCTTCCTCAATTATTTAACCTCCTTCTTGGTTTTGATTTTCCCTCCACATTGGTTTTTGTAGTAACCATGACCTTAATTTTGGTTTAAACTGCCACCATGAGTTTTGTTATAAGTTCCTTGGTTTTGATAACATCTTGATTATGTGATTTTGGTGCAATAGTATCCTAACACATCCCCATCTCCCTCACATTTTAAACTTGTTAATTACCCTAAAATTATATATGTCATGCATATTTATATTAAATGCTTTTTAGTAACATGACATTAATTTTTTTCATGTGCTATAGAAATAAATAGTTATGTGTCTCTTGATATCCTTTACATAATTCACTTGACAATGTCAATACTTGCACTTTCTCCTTTGGTATGCTCATATGAATTGTAATTTTTACACCATAAGTAATTTGGTGTTGGAAAATATATTATACAATTGTGTTACCATATTCAAAATTTTCACCTCCATAAATGGTCTTATCTTGGTATTGAAGGTCATAGCCACTTCGATTCTAAGCACAATATCTAGTGCTTCATGCATAATTTTTTTCATCGCTAGTTTACTTCTAAATCTTGTCAACAATAATAAAAATAATAAATTTTCATGTTAAAATGGATGTATATCATATGACGACTTCAAAAAAAATGTTTCAAAATTACATCAAATGCATGCACACTCTCACTGGCATCCTACTTAATCTCCTTTAACACAAAGATGCTTTTTTTCTTGAACTCTAGTATGTGGAATTCGATTGGAAAGGATGCCTTTAATTGATTAAAGTAAACCATTATTTGATTAGGATCAAAAATTTGATAGCACATGTGTGAACAATCTAATGGGGTCATCGCAAACTGGCTTGCCTTTCTATCTAGCACAATCACTACCCTTATATGTCATGTGATCCCACATTTTTGAATATGATATTTCACATCTTTAGTTCCCTAGTACTCCAAAAATTTCATGAACATATCATTAAAAAATTATGGATGAAATGTAGCCTATTATTGTTGTTGTGTTTAATATGCAATACCTCTAAAAGCTGCACTTCCTCCAAATCTACTAGTACCCTCACCACTTACAACTATTGTCTTCCCTAAACTCCTTTACATGGTGCCTACCTTACTTGAAACCATGGGGTTTACTATGAGGATGCTCCCTCTAGACAATATACCTTGTAGTTTAGCCCCTCATGTTGTAATTGGAACACTCATTCTTACACTTGGTTGCATGATTTGAATTCTTACTTACATAGTTATTTTATCCACTTGACTCTTGGAAACTATTTATTCCATGATTAAATCTTCAATACCTTGAATATTAGACCTTTTATCCTCCCAAAAATTGGGTTATATTTCTTCTTCAAAAATAAACATGCACAAATCTCAGCTTCTAGCAAGTTTGAGTCTAAGTCACCATCACAAATTTTGCATTTTATCTCATCATCCATATTATTTTATGATATACATCCATCTTACTCCCATGGATATTATTCACTTAGGTAAATATCCATGTTAATTTATCCAATCTCATAAGATCTTCTCTCCCCTTTATGTGAGACAATCAAACACCTCCCCACTTCTTACATGTCCCAATGACATTCCCTTGATTGGGCCCTCACATCTTCCTCAGATGTTTAGTACAAATTATCTTTTATTTAACTTCATTATACCTATACATCCTTTCTTCCTTCTCATTAGGAGACTCCATTTCACTAGGAAGTTCTTCTCAAACAAACTCGTGTAAACTCACTCCTTGTAATTTTCCTAGTCCTTGACTAAATTGATTCAATCATTTTTCCTTGTGTCTATTATTCCCCAATCTATCATGAACATCTGATTGAGATAAGGGTTTACACAATGAAGGATCCTCTAGGCTCTCACATAAATTAAAACTTAACTTCCTCCAAACATAAATAATTTAGAATTGAGAACTCTAATAGATAGTTGTTGAATGTGCCTCTCCATTAGACGTCCATATCTCTTGTCCACTCTTTATCCAAATATTTCAACATATATACTTAATCCTCAATGCAATCATAATTCTTCCCAAAATTCTAACTCCAAACCACCACATAGGTAGTTCATCACTCATAAATGTGTTTTGGCATCTCAATGAAGAAAATTTTATAAAGATTGCTTTGAATATTTTCATGTAACCACTTATTCAGTTTTTAAACACTTACCTATGACAGGATACTTCAAAAATTATAAATATTTAGCCTCAAACTAAATAAATATGCCCCGCTATCTACAACCATGATCTCCATACTCTGTTTAAATAGGGTCCTAAAAACATAACCAAAATATTGTGTTTTTTCTTGATATTTTTTAAGGCCTTGGGCATGCCAGATCTTGCGTAAAAAATAAAATATTACTCATGGTGACAACATATCACTTAAGCTCGAGGACATAAGTACTCAACTGAGGTACAACAAGAGAATATCAAGAACCTCATTATGAGAACCAAGCACAAAGACATGAACATGTGCATTCTCTTTATACAAAGAAACACATCACATAAACATCATCAAAGTAAACAAGAAACATGATAAAAAGACACACTTCAAAAAATGAATCCATCTTTCATTATAATTTATCTGTTAATGTACTTTATTTTAAAATCATATAGCTCATCACACTTTTTTTCCATTAGAGATCTACCTTTACACTTAAATCTTGTATGAATATTACACATTCAAACTATAACTCCAAGCTTCTTCAAAGCAATCTGAATCAACACCTACAAATATGTAACTAAGTCATGACTACAAGATGATCAAATGAGAGACCAATGTCCCTATTTATAGTTTACCCAATCCCTATAAATTATGCCAACTTTTCATGTTAATTCAACTCTTTTTCACCAACTACCATGCCCCCTGCTCTAAGCATCTAAAATATTTATTATCAGATCCATCTAGTTGTCTTGTGTAGTCACACATTCCATTATTTTTAAAGTATATACTTATCCTACCAGGATCAATCCCACACAATCCACATTCTCCTTGTCTAAATTTTTTCATGTGTCAACTTCTCCTTCATTATGTTTAATTATGTGCTTATTTTCCATGTGTGTTTCTTCATCAGATGTGTGTTTATTGTAAACCATGCAATGCACATCATGGTTCTTCTACAAAATGCTCTTTCTTACAAGCATTATCTTACAGATGCACTTTACAAGTATATAGGACCCTTGGCATGTATCACTTGTGCAACCTTTTGGTACCTCTATGTGATAATACAAAGTCACATAGGTCTCTTGCATCATGCAATGATATCATAATTCAACATTCATGTATTAGTAAATTGTTATCACACAAAATAGTAAGTGGCACTGTCTAGGTTTGCACCATGTCAGAGAATCTATTATCAATGTTGTAAAACTATAAGTCCAACCACCTCTCAAAAAGAAGGCCGAATGTCACTCAACCCAAATATGAACTGATATCTCTTTTATAATTTCCATCTATTATAACTACCTTCTTGAAATTATGTATATATTATAACCATTCAACCCATAAGGGATTAGAGATGAGAGAGATCACACCAATAGGAGATTATTAGCATGCCTAAGTATATAGCATGCACACACATATATAGATCTAGATTCATTCAACCTTGATAAATTGATTGGAAGCATTTCCCCTTCTAGCCTTAAAGATTGCATTCTTAATCTTTTTTACTCTTATACACATTTATATTTCCCCTATTTTGCATATTAAATAGAAGTTGAAAAATTATGCAAACACTTTTGCATTAGAATATGTTGTTTGTTTATTGTTATAATTTATTTTTCCTCTAAACATTCTACAACCTACAGTTTTTTATCAAATGCTAATTATCCACCACACATGCATCATAGGCCCCATGGTGTGGATCAATACTCCAAAATAGAATTCTAGTTAGGATATGATGAGTGATTGAAAATTGCTTGATGATCAAATGAACCTAATCACTTATCTATTTATAAGTGACATGAATTCAAACTTTGGTGAGAATTGCGTACATGTCGACTTCCAATCGTTAGAATCAGGAAAGGTGAAAAGAGGTGGACAAGCTGTCCATCTAATTATAAGAGAGGCACTAAAACAGGGGCCAAGACCATATGGATAGTCCTATAATGAGACATGTAAAATATAAAGGAACTATAGGGTTAACACATGGATAACAAAAAAATATTTCAAATTATAGACATCAACATAATGATTAAATAAAACATAATTTAAACTAATCACCTATATATAGACAAATATGTTATAAGTGTCTACATTGGGTTGTCTTTTAAAATAAAATGTAACACCTTTTAATATGTGTTTTATAGGTATAACATGATGTATGGTAATGACAGGATATGTGTATGTGGTTAAGATAAAGAGTTACCCTCGAAGGCTTATATGGCTAATATGGGACTTTGATGTGATAAAGAGCTACCCTCCAAGGCTAATCTGGGACTTTATTGTGATAAAGAATTACTTTGATGTGACAAAGAACTACCCTCTAAGGTCAATATGGGACTTTGATGTGACAAAGAGACACCTAACTTAGTGTGTTCATATAGTGCCATCCTTCCCCTATACATGGCCCACTTATAAAAGTAAGAACCCTCCAAGCAATGATCAAATTTGAAGGGTTGGTCTTAATTTCAAGTTGAAGGGTATATATTCATCCAACATTTCCATGATAAAATATTGTATTTCAATTGACAAATTTTAAGGGACTTCAAGTAGGTTAATAAAGTAAACTAAGCACACACTTCATTAAAAGTATGTTAAATAAAATATTGCTCTTCAAATTTTAAGGGACTTCAACTTTTAGGTCATAGTCAAACTATTTAGCACTTGTAGGTGTTAAATGTTACGGTCATATGAGTATTATTTATATTTTTAAATTGTAATATATAGTGTATCTTTTTTAAGATTATATGGAATAAAACGAGAAAGTTTTGATAGACTATCAAAAAAATCTTAAGGACTATAGAAATAATTATGAATAACTATATAAACATATATTTAAAGATGAATGTTGGAACTTTTGAAGGGAAATGTTCAATGGAGCACTGCTATAAATTTTTCAACCATCAATTTTAATCCTTACATGTAAAAATATTAATTATGGTGATTGTGCCACAAATTCATAAACACTATTAATATGTGATTAATAAACACTTTTAAGATAATGTGACATATCCTTCACAATTCTAATCCTTATTTTAAATTTTAATAAAAAATATTTCTTTTATAAATAACAATTTAATTGATATTTTTATTTCATCTATTTATTTTTATTTTTTAATATTTGAAGCCCTATAAAGCGCTCGCAACGGTTCAATTTTGATCCAAGCGAATTATAGCCGTGGTCACTTATTTCCGCGATTCTAGTGGGACCCACTCCTCATATTGTAAGCGTATGTTAGTATAACTCGATGCCTTCCTGCCTATTGCAGAGGTGCCAATTTGTAATGCTCATATTTATATGTTGTGTATATTCAATATCATTCGAAAATTATTTATATATACACTGATACCCAGGCAAAGCTATAAATACTCGAACATTTTCATCTGCATCTCCAATTCCACTAACTCTTTTGTTTTCGGGTTCCTTGCATTTCAAATAATAACCTTCTTCCTTTCGCAATGGATTCCAGCGAAACCCAAATGTTATTGGGCGTCGTAAATTCAAATGCTCGTCTTCTCAGCCTCCTTCAAAACCACTGCAAAGACCTCAAAAGTAATGGCGAACTCATCAATAATTACAATAACAACAACAACAATAATAAGAATGAGTACATTGGCGATTTGGAATTCCGCGTGCACGATTTACTCCGCAGCTTCAAAAGGCTGGAGGGCGTTTTCAGCGCAGTTCACAACAATGAATACGGCGATTTGCTGTCGTTTTTGCAGCAGCCCAATAATATAGAAAATGAAGTGAAATTCAGGCTGAATTCCATCAGTATACTCGAGAAACTCACGCATTTTCTTCACGGCTGGAGTGTAGAGCTGGAGCGCTTCAAAGGGGAAATGGAGGGCTCGAGGGCTTCAAAAAGACGGAGAATTTGCCGGAAAAATAATAACGGCGAGGACGGGGAGGAAAATGTGAAAATGCGGCGCGTGGAGGGCATGATTTTGAGGAAGATTTTGTCGACTTTGGGTTTGTAAGGTACGTTTTTCCAAGTCTTTAGTTGAATATGCGTGTTTTTTAAAAATAAATAAATTACAGCTTAAATATTGCAGCGGTTTTCGAAAGAAGGATAGATGGAAACGTATTTTGTTTTTAGGGTTTTGATGTCTTAGGGTTATTTCGGATTCTGTACTTTCTGGTTTTTGGCAATTGTTTTGTCAGAAGTGTAAATCTCTTGCTGGTGCAAGAAGGTATTCACAAAATTTTGTACAATTTCTGAACAGAAATTGAAGACGCTTTAGTTACTGTTAAGATTGAGAGCTTTTGAGACTTTTTTCATGGATTTTAGCGCTTTTTGGTTCCAGAGTAATTGGAATCATGTTTTTTAGGGTTTTTATTGCTAAGAATTTTACCGGATTCAATATTTTCCGGTTTTGGCAATTGTTCGATCAGACGTGTAATTCTCTTTCTGTAATAATCAAAGTCTTCAACGATTTTGGTGTAGAAAAGGTATTATCAAAGTTTTATACAATTTCTGAGTAAAATCGGAAGATGGTTTGGTTACGGTTACATTTGATGCTACAATTTTGGAGGCTTTAAACATAATTTAAGCGGGTTTGGGGAGCAGGTTAGCGGGAATCGTGCCTTTTTGGGGGTTTTGATGACTCAGGGTTTTGCTCGTGAGTGTATTTTGTTGTTTTTGTAATTGTTCCTCTCTAATTATAATTATTACGCTAAGTCTCAGTAATGTCTTTGCTGTAAGTATCAAGATAGTGGACGAAATTGGGGAATAAAAAGGTGTTCTAAACATTTTGAAGACTGTTTAGTTACTTTGGGCTGGTGAGGGCAAATTGGTTTCAGTTTTGTTTGAAGACGGTGAGGTCGTCTTGAATTTTTGAAGAACAGTAGCACACCATGCAGTTACTGTTGATATTTGCAGCTCAAATTCTGAGCCTTTGTATTGATTTGACTAGTTTGGGCAGCAGTATAGCTCTATTTTTTTAGGGATTTGATGTATCAGGGTTTTAATGATTACTATATTTCATGTTTCTTTTGTGCGAGAAATGAAATTATTATGTTAACTTTCTGTAACTTAATTTGTAATTACCAAAATTTTGAACAATGTTTTGGGGCAGAAAGGTATTTTGTAGGATTTTGGTTACTGTTGAGATTCACAGCTGGATTTTTGAGAATTCATATAAGATTCTATTTTCTTTGTGGAGCAGAATGGATAAAATTATGTTTTATTTCTAGGGTTATGGTGGCCTTGGGTTTTTCCGAGGTCTAAAATTTCTGTTTTACACAATTGTTTGTTTAGAAATGTAATTACTACATCAAGCCTCTGTAATTCTTTGGCTTTTTTTTTTGTTAAGGGTTTTTGGGGGGCCATCACTGGGCCCGAGCCTGGGTGTGTAAATTTTAAGCACAATAATGTGTCCACGACTTTAAACCACCTTAGTGCAGAGCCCCATTAATGGGGAGCCCATCAGGGAGGTGGGTTGCCTTAACACGAAAAGGGATTTGAGCTTGGGTCTCACACATACGAAGGGCACCCATTTACCAGCACACTGCCAGCTGGTGGATGTAATTCTCTCATAATTTTTGAGAGTTTGATTAAAATTGGGGATTAAAAGGTATCGTAAAAAATTTGAACAAAAATTTGTAGGCAGTTTGGTTATTGTTGAGATTTTCAAGTTCAACTTAGAGCCTTTTATGTGTGGTTTTAGCAGTTTTGGGGATCAGAGAATCTCGAATTCTGTCATTTGTAGGGGTTTTTTGGCTCAGTTCTGGGGATCAGAATAGCTGAAATTGTGTGTTATTTCTAGGGTTCCTTGGCTTAGTTTTTACTGAATTCTATGTTTTCTGGTTTATATATTTCTTCGGCTGGAAATATAATTATTTATAATCATGTTGGGTCTTTGTATCTCTCGTGTTGTGATTCTCGAACTCTTCAACTAATTTTGGGAGTTTGAAGGTATTATCAAAGTGCTGATTTTTTTTTTTACAAAATTGGGTGTTTGCTTATTTTTTTTCTGCAATTTGCATATACAATTCCAAACCTTTGTTTAATATAGGTTTTAACTTTCGGGAGCAGAATAGGTGGAATCATATTTTGTTTTTATGGTTTTTACGGCTCGGGGTATTGCTGGATTCTGTATTTTCTGTTTCTTTGCAATTGTTTGGCCAGAAATGTAATTATTATGCTAAGCCTCTAAAATTCTTTTGCTGTAATTATCAAAATTTTAAAGAAATGTTGGGGGTAAAATGGTCTTGTTCAGGACTTTTGGTTCTTGTGAATTGTAGAATATTGTTTGGCGACTGCTGATTTTTCCAGCTAAAACTGATCTTTCATATGAGGCTGTAGCAGTCTTTGGGAGCAGATTAATTAGAATAAAAATTTATTTCTAGGGTTTTGATCGAGGTTCCCAATTCCATCAATGAATGTAAATGCCTTACCACTCTAAAATTATTAGGCTTCTCTTTTCAGAAAATTCTCACTTGCAAAACATGTCATTTGGAATCTGTTATTTCTTTGAATGATGACACACTCTGACAGCGTATATGGGTGTTCCCTTTTCTTCAATGTTTGGTGCTCCACCATTGTCATGGTTTTAAAATTTTGAAAATATGCACCTTCAATCTGTTACTTAGAAACAGGATATTGCATTCATGCAACATCTTTGCAGGTAGAGTGCCCACATATTTCTGAAATCAAACTTTTTGGACTGTGATATCCCTCCAAAACTCCTTATATATCGATGATTTTTCCAAATTTAATATTATTGAATTTTCATACTTTTTCTGCAGTAAGTGTAATTATAATTATCATTTATGCTAAGCCTTTACCATTATCCTATTGTAATTTTGAAAAATTGGACCAGATTTTGGGATAAAATGTTATTGTTCAGGTCTTTTGGTTAGTGCTTTGAGCCTTCTTATATGATTCTTTCAGCTTT
The DNA here is from genome assembly GCA_037957365.1 of Torreya grandis. Taxonomy (NCBI): domain Eukaryota; kingdom Viridiplantae; phylum Streptophyta; class Pinopsida; order Cupressales; family Taxaceae; genus Torreya; species Torreya grandis. The sequence continues at coordinate 4,226,486 of JARHVA010000049.1, forward strand.
CTGCAGCAGAATAGCTAAAACGGTATTTATTTCGGGGTTTTTATGACTTAGGGTTTTTCCGTTTTCTGACTTTTGTAATTCTTTCACTCTAAATATAATCATTATGTTAACTCTTTGTTATTAGTTAAAACAATAACAAATTTTGGAAGTAAAAAGGCGTTTTAAAGGATAGTTCCAAAGTGTTATTTCTTTTGGCCTCGATTAATTTGTTCTTGATATCATATTCTTTTCTGTTGAGATTATCTGGGTCTAATTTGGTATTTGAGAAAATAGTTTGTCAATGCTTCTTTTTGAGGATTTGTCCCAATAATATCTTGGGGTTTGATCTCTGATTTTAATGGGAGTGTAAATGCTTCAAATTTGCATGTTTATGTACTGCAAAAACAAAACATGGACATAAGAGGAAAATAGAGAAAATCAAAATATGCTATTACAGAAAAAAATATATTCTCAGAATTGCCCTGTTTTTGGCATTCATCTTGGGTGTCTGCATTGGACCTCAGTGTTGAGTATGTTAGTTTTGGATATTCTTGGCGAGAAAAACCACAGGCAGAGTCGTTTACTGCATGCTTTTGAGATCAGGAATAGGTTGGGCCTGATTCAATTCAGCAACTTTTTAGTTTTGTTTTTATCAAACCTTAATGTGGGTTGAAGTTAAGATAGGTAGCAGATCTAAATCATCAGCTGATTGCAATTATTGCTATCCAAGTGATCATTACTTTTGAATGCACTGAGCTGTGGATGGTCTTTATTTTGTTTTACTAAAATCTAATAAATGGGTTTGCTTGATTTACACATAGTGCTCGATTTATGGGCTTTTTGGTCTAAAGTCTAATGATTTGATGTAGAATTCACACCATTATTATGGATTTACGGGCTATGCAAGCAAAGGTAAAGGCTGTGCGAATTTGAGGGTGGGCTGCGTGAGATTGTTCTTATTGTATCAACGAGATGGTGGGAATTATACATCCATTCATTATACTTTAGGATTCGGCTGTAACTTTCCTTTACATTATATAATCTATCACTTATATCCAAAAAAAAAAAAAGAAAATGAAATGATGTGCATTTTTTGTTGGTTTAGTGGCTACATTAAACAATGAATCACAAAGTTGCAGATTTGTGCAGATTATCTGTATCTATTCTTTTGGTTTTGAATTTTGAATGCATTGAGTTCTGGATAGCCTTAATTTTCCTTTTCTAAAGTCTAATAATTAACGAATACATATAGCTACATATATAGGCTTGTTGGTATGTAACCATATTGTATTGGTATAGTTGACAGCATTGAACTAATTATTAATATGTTCCCAATTTTGTACTAATTTTTCAGTATCAAACTAATGTCTTCAACTGCTAATTTCTCAAGTTAGAATACGTCTTCTTTGACATGGGTAATATTATCTGCAGTTGTCAACGAGGATGGCTACAACAAAGTCAAAAACATTTCCAGATATGAGCACTATTTATGCTACAACTAGATTTTATGTAAGTGTTGTTTACAGCGTAGGATAGGATGATATTGTTTTTGTTTTGACTTGGTTAGGACTACTAATGGGAAAACAAGTAATTGAATGTCAAGGTGATCCTTCGGTAACATTGTTAGTTCGTTTCGTAACATTTTATTTTCACTAAGCAAATTCTTTGTTCTGTTTCGGATTTATGAAACTAGTCAGTACAAATAATTTGCTATTGAAGATGTTTTAGTCTTCCAATCTTACCTTTATTTGATAGATTCTATGAAGTATGATGGGTTACCCCATGGGGAGTTAAAAAATTTGGTTGTACTGATGACTAAAGTAGAGATGAGCCATGGGTTAGCTTTTTACCAGTTGGAATGGCTGTATAATTCCCAACATTTGATTACAGATTTACAGGATATGCAAGCTTAAGTTAAAGGATGTCAGAATTGTAGGATAGTCTGGGAGAGGTTATTGTTAAAATGAGATGACCTGCATTTTTTGTTGGTTTAGTTGCCAAAGCGAGAAATGGAGCACAAAACTACAATTTTGTGCAGAATATCGAAATTCATAAGTTAGGTTCATTATTGATGGTCGGCAGGCTATGTATCAACTGATTGAGGAAGCATATCTTTTGGTGCATTGAGGCCATGGTTGCTGAGTCTCATGTCTATTGTTGAGATCAAGTGATGGAAATTGGAATGCATTGCTACTTTCAAGATTCAAGATCCTTGAGCATGTTTCTCAAAAAATGGTGGTTTCCATCGCCTTTTTATTAGTGTTCCCCACTTTATTTAACTGGATGGAAGTTCCATATAGATCATGTTGATACTTAAAGATATCTACATTCTTCTTGTTCATTTACTAAAGCTACTAGACAACAGGGTTTGTCTGTTGAGCATTTTCATAATGGTAATAGCTGAAGCGGAAAACTAATTGGCTGACCGATCACCCTTGCACAAATGGCAGCAGCTATGCTTGTAACATATGGGAGTAAATCCAACCCCTGATTTTGGGGTGATTGGTCAGCTGCCTAGTTTCTTCTGATAGCTGAAACCATCAAATAACTAATAGTGATCTTCCTGCTAGTGTGTTTACTGCCATGACATATATATCATCATGTACTAGTAGAGTAGCATGTTTGCCTCAAAATTCTTACCATGGTTGTTGGAATAATTGTCATTGATGTCAAAGGGTAATCATGAATCTGATTAATGGTAAAAGTATTTCGACGAAAGAATTAAATTAAATGAAGGATATTTAATTTATTGAGGCAGTTAAACATGCAAATAACGGTCATATTCTTGTGTAGAATCGAAGATAAATTAAATGTCTAACGAGCTTAAAGAGATAATTATAGCGAAGGTTTCAAAGCAGTTTTTAAGGTTAAAATGGTCCCCAAACTTGGCCGGCCTGATTTCTAAGAAGTCATTCGACCTTTGGGAGGAGTTGTGACCATTTGAATGGACCTTTTCGTTTGAAGAGTCATGACCTTAATTTGTATCTTTTCATGGGTTATAAATAAGTGCATAGAGAGTGGTAAATTTGCAAGTTCAAAAGTGGAAGAAATAAAAGAAGAGCAGAAATATTTGAAAGTGGAATTTTATGAGAATATTGGAAGGAAAAACTAGCAAGTATAAGGCAAAGCATAACAGCAAAAACACTCAAAGTATAGATCTAATTGAAAGTAGATAAAGCAGTGTTTTATCATCCATTGTGTTAGAAACAAATCAAAGTAGAAGAGCGATTCTTGTGAGAAGGTTGGTGTCTTCAGTTTGAAGAGATTGGTGTCTCTTGCTGAGTTGACGCTCCTGTAGATTGATGCCTAAAAAATTGTGTTTGGGGTTGGTGCTCCAATATGTTGGTGCCTATGAATATTTATATTGAGAAAGATTTCTTCGTGGTTTTCTCTCAAAAGGGTTTGCACGTATATCTGGTGTCACTTTGCATTGTGTTATCTTATGTTGTGATTCAATTTCTTTGCATATCTTAATTAGAATAAGTGATTAAGTGTTAGAAAAGAAAAGAATATATAATACCGATTCACCCCTCTCCCCTCTCAGTGTTAGTCTATGCTCAATAATTGGTATCAAAGTGGGTTCCTTCAAATATAGCTTAATCATTAGAAGGTAGATCATACAAGCTACAAGCACACATGACTAGATCACAAGTTCAAGATGGATTTTCCACTAACAAGGCGTCATTGTTTGATGACACAAATGATGCCTTCTAGAGCATAGGAATGAAGACATATCTGATGGCTATTTGGTTTGATATTTGGTAAGCAATTGTAACCGAGTACCAAATGGCACTAACAAATGTTATTGGAAAGAAGGCTAGTGAGAACAATGTTAAAACAATGAATGCCATCCTATGCAGCCTTTTTGAATCAAAATTCATAAAAGTTATGGAATGTGATTCTATAAGAGAGATCTGGGAAAAACTTAAAACTATCTATGAGGATGATAGCAAGGTAAAACAAGAAAAACTTCAAACTCATAGGAAATAATTTAAGAGTTTAAAGATGAAAGAAGAAGAGAACATTGCAGGATACCTGCTCTGAGTTGATGAAATAGTCAATGTTATTTGAGGACTTGGAGAAACTATGGAAGAGTCTACAATCGTCCAAAAGGTTTTGAGGTCCTTATCATTGAGGTTTGATACGAAAGTCTCTGTTGTTGAAGAAATGAAAGATCTAGATAAATTAAAGATGGATGAGCTGCACATAATCCTCACAGCATATGAAATGAGGATTGAATCCAAAAGAGCATCAAAAAGAGAAGCAACATTCAAAGCATCAAAGAAAGAGAAAGTCAAGGAACCTAAGCCAAGCGATAGCTCAAGCGGTGAAGAAGATGAAAAGGAGCCTCTATTCATTCAAAAGCTAAAGAGAGGTTTAGACAAATATAAAGGTAAGCTACCATTCAAATATTTTAATTGCAGTAAGATTGGTTATTTTGCAGCTAAGTGCCCAGATAAATACAATAGTGATGAAGAGGAGAGCAAACCAAAATTCAAGAAGGGATTCAAGCAAAATAAAGACAAGAAGAGATTTGAGAAATAAAATAAAATATTATACTCCAAAAAGAACTATAGCTTATCGAGGAAAGTGGAGCTAGTGATTCTGACAATGATGATGAGGAAACATTGTTCATGAACATAGAAGACACTGTTTCCACAAGTAGAAAAAAACTTGGAGGAAGAAGAAGATAAAGGTGAGGTAAATATCAAAGAAGAGCTTATATGTGCCTTAGGAGAGATAAACGATCTTAAGAAAAAGAACATGAAACAAAAACTTTTAATTCAGAAATATGAAAAGAAAGTCAGGATTTAAAAGCCAGAATATCACAAGGTCTTGAGGAATCAAAGAAGACAATTGCTGATCTAAAAGTCCATATCAAAGAGGCAAAAAAATTGAAGAAGATCTAAAGGACCAGCTAAAGAAGAAAGGAGAAGACTATGGAAGGTATGAATATGAGATTGTTGCTTTAAAAGGAGATTTAGAAAAGGCAAACACTAAAATAGCAGGTGACTTGAAATTTGACAAAAGCAGCCATGTTTTGAATAAGATTCTGGAGAGTCAAAGATCACCATCTAACAAGCCAGAAATTGGGTATGAGAAGGAAAAAGAGAAAGCTAAGAGCTATGCTCAAACTCTTAAGGAACTTGTGAAAAAGGAGACCAGGAAGGAAGAAGGCTAGAATACAAAAACCAACTCTATCAACAAAGAAAACAAAGGAGAAAAAACTTCAAGAGACCACTTGCTCCAAGATATGCAAATAAAACCAGGTTTGATAATTATTTTGATGGATATTGTTATTATCGAAATCATTTTGGTCATAAAAAATTAGATTATAGAAAGAGAGCCAAGGATATTGAAGTCAGGGGCAAAAACAAAGGAACTTATGGAGCTTCAACCAAAAGCTATAAATTGTTTGATCCCCTATCAATCTTTGATCAAGAAGCTATAGTCTATTATAAGTGCAACAACTATAGACATATAGCATGCTATTGTAGAAGTGTTTTTGAATCTGTAAGACAAGATCAAAAGTTGAAGGCTCTAGTGATAAATAAAAAGGAGCCAACAAAGACCTGGAAGAAGAAGCAAGAAGAAACCATGATCGTTCAAACAACATTCCATGCTAGAGATGAAGGACAACAATGGTTCATTGATAGTGGATGTTCGAGACACATGACTAGAGTTAAAAGCAAATTTATCTCATTAGAAAAGGGCAATGAAGGCATGGTGAAGTTCAGAGACAACATTACAGCTAGAATAATAGAAAAAGGTACACTTAGTCTCAATAATGGAAGAACCAAAACAAATAACGTGTTATATGTGGAAGGGTTAAAGCATAATCTTCTATGTGTGAGCCAAATGTGTGATCAAGGACACACACTCAAGTTCTTTGATGAAGGTTGTGAGATCAGAAAAAAAGACACGAGAGAGCTAATTGTAGATGCTCATAGGACAACAAATAATCTATACATGCTTACAGAAGTCAAAGGAGAAAAGTGATGTCTGAGTTAAGTTGAAGAAAGTTGGCTATGACATAGAAGAATGGGCTATATAAATTTTAATAACCTTGTGAATATTAGTAAGAAGCAAGATGTAAGGAACATTTTAAAGATAAAAAAGCCATCAAGCATGCTTTGTAAGCAATGCTAACATCGGAAGCAGACTAGGACAAGATTCAAAATGAAGGAATATTCCACCACAAATAAGTTAGAGCTCATTCATACAAATTTGTGCGAACCCACCAGAAGACAAAGTTTACAAGGTGATAGGTATTTTATGCTATTAATTAATGATTATACTAGAATGACATGGGTTGCATTTTTGAAAGAAAAGTCTGGGGCCTTTAGTAAATTCAAAGCATTTAAAGCATTAATTGAAAATAAAACCGGTTTAAGGATAAAATGCTTAAGGTCAAATAAAGGAGGTGAGTTCATGTCAAATGAATTCATTGAGTATTGTGAAGACCTTGGGATAAAAAGACAATACTCAATTGCAAGAACCCCACAACATAATGAGGTGGTAGAATGAAATAACATGACTATCTAAGAAATGGCTAGGACAATGCTAAACGAATCCAAGTTATCAAACAAATATTGGAGAGAAGCAGTCCACACAGCTGTATATATCCTAAATAGAGCGCTAATCAGAGTCAACAATAACAAGACCCTATATGAGTTATGAATCAGAAGACCAACTTTTGGCAAATATTTCAAAGTATTTGGAAGTAAGTGCTTTATTAAGAAGATCAAAGATGATTTGGGGAAATTTGACTCAAGAGTCGATGAAGGAAAATTTTTAGGATATTCCACCAAAAGCAAGGCCTACAAATGCTACAACAAGAGAATGCAAACTATTGTAGAAAGTGTCAGCATCAGAGTAGATGAAACTGAAACTCAGAAGGAAAGTGATTCATTAAATGAACTAGATATCATTGAAGAAGAAGATGTTGACGTAGAGATGGATGGAGATGAATAGTAAGACACCAAGGCACCATCTTGTTCTGTATAGAAGAACCAAGCTGAAAGCCAAATCATTGGTAATATAGATGCTAGAGTACATACCAGAAGAAGGATTGTAAGAAATTCTAAACAAGTAAATTTTTCTTTGTTATCTAAAATTCAATCTAAAATTTTTTTTAGAAGCAAGCCATAATGAACATTAAGTAAAAGCAATGGAAGAAGAGCTAAACCAAATTGAGAAGAATGAGACGTGGCAGTTGGTACCCAGACCAAAGGATTAGAATGTAATCAACACCAAATGGGTATACATGAATAAACTAAATGAGGATGGTCAAGTGACATGAAACAAGACTCAATTGGTATGCAAAGGATAGACTCAAATCGAAGGTATTGACTTTGAAGAAATCTTTGCTCCCATGGCAAGATTAGAGGTAATCGGAATGTTTCTTGTCTATGTTATTTTGAAGAACTTCAAGGTATATCAAATGGATGTAAAATCTACTTTTATAAATTGTAAATTACAAGAGAGAGTGTACATCAAGGAGCTAGAAGGATTCATTCTATCAAAAGATAGCAAATATGTATGCAAATTGAAGAGAGCCTTATATGGACTGAAGCAAGTCCCCAGAGCTTGGTATTTAAGACTTGACAAGTATTTACAAGACTAGAGATTCAAGAGAGGATTTGCCAATAGTAATTTGTACATCAAAATTGAAGGCGAGCATTAATTAATTGTTGTAGTTTATGTTGATGATATTATCTTTGGAGAAGATAGTGAGAAGTTGTCTAAAGGATTCACTGAAGACATGCAGAAGGAATTTGAGATGTCCATGCTTGGTGAGTTATCATTTTTTCTTGGATTGCAAATATCTCAGTCCATTAAAGGAATATTCATCTCCCAAACCAAGTATGCTAAAGAAATGTTGAATAAATTTGAAATGGAAAAATGTGCACCGATTGGCACTCTTATGGCTATAGGAAACAAGTTGACTAAGGATGATGAATCGTCAAATACAGATCAGTCCCTCTATAGATCAATGATTGGTAGTATTTTGTATATAATGGCATCCAGGTCAGATATCATGCAAGAAGTGGGCATGGTAGCATGTTATCAAGCAACTCCTAAAGAAACACATATGCAAACAGTGAAGCAGATATTTAGATATCTAAGGGGGACCTTGGACTATGGATTATGATATCCTATAGGGAAGAATTTCACTTTGGTAGCATAAACAGATTTAGACTGGGTAGGATGCCTAGATGACATAAAAAGCATAAGTAGAGGAGCATTTTTCCTTGTAGATAGCCTAGTGTCTTGGCTAAGTAAAAAGCAGAATTTAGTTTCCTTATCCACAACAGAGGTAGAGTACATGGTGGCAGTATTGTGTTGCAGTCAGATTCTTTGGATGAAGCAGACCCTTAAAGACATCAAGGTAGAATATGATCATCCAATTTCAATATACTATGACAATACCAGTGCTATCAACATCTCAAAGAATCTAGTGATGTATTTCAGAGCAAAGCACATTCCAATCAAATACCATTTTCTGAGAGAACAAGTTGTAGAACAACAGATAAAATTAAAATATATTACCACCACATAGCAGATCGCTGACATTTTCACCAAGCCACTTCCAAAGGACACATTTGAATACCTACGTGAGAAATTGGGAGTAATTTCTTTTAATTCTTGCCACTGAAGGAAAGTATTGATTAAGGGGGAGCTAAGCATTGCATTATCTGGCTCCTGAGTAGTACCTTTGTTATTGACGTCAAAGGTGTAGAAGTGTGGAAAGAGGGAGTCACATAGAGGGGGAGCTATAGAAAAGAAGATCTCAGATAGAAGAAACAATACAGCAAGGGGGAGCAGATTCAGTGCATGGTTGCCATCAATGATAAAAAGGGAGATTGTTGGAATAATTGTCATTGATGTCAATAGGTAATCGTGAATCTGATTAATGGTAAAATTATTTTGATAAAAAAATAAAATTAAATAAAGGATATTTAATTTAATTGAGGTAATTAAACATGAAAGTAATGGTCATACTCTTGCGTAGAATTGAAAATGAAGTAACTATGTCTAACAGGTTTAAAGAGATAATTATGGTGAAGGTTTCAAGGCCATTTTTAAGGTTAAAATGGTCCCCAAATTTGGCTGACCCGATTTCTATGAAGTCGTCCCATCTTTGGGAGGAGTTGTGACCATTCGAATGGACTTTTTCATTTGAAGAGTCACGAACTTAATTTGTAGCTTTTTGTGGGTTATAAATAAGTGCATAACGAGTGGCAAATTTGCAAGTTTGAAAGTGGAAGAGCATAAATATTAGAAAGTAGAATTTTTTGAGAATATTGAAAGGAAAAACTAGTAAGTATAAGGCAAATCATAACAACAAAAACATTCAAGTGCAGATCGAATTGAAAGGAGATAAAGCAATGTTCTATCATCTATTGTGTTAGCAACAAATCAAAGATAGAAGAGTGATTCTTGTGAGATGATTGGTGCTTTCATTTGGAAGAGATTGGTGTTTCTTGTTGAGTTAGTGCTCGACGAAAGGGGTTGGTGCTCTTGTAGGTTGGTGACTAAAAAATTGTGTTTGGGGTTGGTGCTCAATAAGTTGGTGCCTATGAATATTTATATTGAGAAAGATTTCTCTTTAGTTTTCTCCCGAAAGGATTTCCATGTATATCTGGGGTCACTTTGTATTGTGCTATCTTCTGTTATGATTTGATTGCTTTGAATATCTTAATTGCAGTAAGTGATTAAATGTTAGAAAAGAAAAGAATATTTAATACTGATTCACCACCCCTCTCAATATTAACTTGTGCTCAACAATGGTAATGACATTCAGTGAGCTTTTGAAAAGCTTGTGATAGCTTGCTGAGTCACCTTAAATTAGTTATTTGGCCTTCACACGCCATTTTTTAGAGACTTGGTGCAAGACTTGCAAGCTATTTTAGACTTTGACTATTTTCATGAGACTCGGTTGCAGTGCAGAATGGCAATTAGAGTTTCAAACAAAAAATGCCAATTTCTTGTCATTTCGTGAGTTTGTGTTTGTGCAAGACCAAAGATGAACACTGCATTGTTGAGCATGGTTTGATCGATTTGTTTTAGTATGAAAAAACCATTTAATTTTGTGAAGATCCATTATTTTATAAGTTTTGTAAGTAATTCAAATTCTTAGATTTTCTTGATTTTTTGGGCCGAGCCTGAGTTGGCGGGAGTATCAATCTTGCAAAGTCTGAGCCGGCTGAGTACCACGATTCTCATGATATGCTTTCAAGCTTCTGCTTAAATTTGATCAGGAGAGAAATTTGTTATATCAGATTAGAGTCTTTCAACTCATATCGGGAGACTCAAGAGGGGTAGGAGATGATGGTAGGTCTTACATTGTAATTTGTCACGTAAAGATTTCGTAGCCTCTCTTATTATTTTATAAACTGCTACATGCATATATTTACCTAGGTTGATTTTTAAGCTTTATGTTGAAATATGTTGGCATCAAGGTCCAAGACCGTTCGTTGGTCTGGAGATAAAATCAAAAGCTGCTCTCAAGAAATTATTTGGATTGAAAAGCAATTGGCTAGTATAACAAAATGACATCAAACCTACTTCATGAACCTGGAAACCAATGACGATTCTAAATGTACAACATAGAAGCCAATTTCTCAAAAGTAGATATTAAAATAATCTAAGAATTGCATTATTGGACTGGCTTGACACGCAGTTTGCTCATAAAAAAGGAACATGGTAGATGTTGACGGTGTTTCTTTCCACTCAAACATAGAATGTCAACAAGATGTTTTGGGGCACTCTTTATTGCAACTCTAGTACTCAGAAATCACACCATTGTCGTAATAAAATCTAAACCCATGAAGAGCACTCATGTTAGAAACTTACAACTTGTACGTATATACTTTTTGATAAATGATCGGTTGTCAATCTTGGGATGCAGATTTTGGATTTGTCACGGAGTTTAGATTATTGAAGTGTTTCACATTGATTAATGATTCCATCATTTTGTCCACAAATTTATTGTTGAAAACTGATAAATGGCCTTAATCTAGATGCACCACTGAACTGGGCTTGAAAATTTTGTTTTGAGAAAAAAGGGCTTCAAACTAAATTGTTTATACAAGATATTGCAATGTTTCAATTGCCTTTTCCAAGCAAGAAAAACTGTTTTATGATAATTAAATGGACGTCAAATTTAAAATTGACCATTTTATTGATATCTCACACCATGATACTCGCTGATCTCACCCCTTATCTACCATTGTAATTATGCCTCTTGGTATAATAGAAACTTTTTTGTTGTATACATGCATTGGCCAAGATTCCTTATTTGTGCCTCTTCTAAACAAGTGGTAAAAATTCACCTTTTTTAAACTTGCATTGAATCAAAGAAAAAATAAAGCAAAAAGATCTCATTTTGTTCAGGATAAGCTTGTCCTAACGGAATGCATAAAAAAAGGAAAAAGAAAAAACTGGTGAAAGAGGAGGCTCTATTTTGGTTTAGATAACCTCGACATAATGGTATGTATGTTTCTGATCTGAACATGATTTACAAGTCATAAAGAAAGGGTAAATCTTTTTAAAATTGATTATTGCATAACAAGTCATGGGTTTTATAAGCTTAGAAAGGATAGATAATCTTAAATGGTAAAGTTTTATAAGCCTAGAAAGGACATATAATCTTTTACAGTAAAGTTTTTTAAGCCTAGAAAGGATATATGATCTTTTACGGAAATAAATATCTCATACCCACCTTTCCTTCTCAGAACAACTAACGGTTTGCTTGACGTCAAATCCAAGTTCTTAATCCAACCGTCTTTGCTTCGTGGTCATTTTTTATTTACATTTTGGCTTGTGCCATAACTCTCTTCAATCCATGCATGAATGTGTAGGAAAGAAAAAATATTTGATGACAGAGCGGACATGATCATCAAAGTGAGGTATTTGATATACACTTTTTATTTTGCTCTCTTGGTTTATTTATGCCCCCTATCCTTCATCTCCCAATATGCTCTTCGTAGACCTCCCCGCTAATATCTTTGTCCCCATGCTTTTATTTCCTAATCTACCCTTCATAGACCTCCCCACCAATTGATAGAGACAAATGGAAATAACTGAACCAAGCATATTGAATGCCAATAACATGCAATTGCTTCAGAGCGAGTGTGATGGTCCTTTGTCAATCGTCTTGGATACTGTTAAATACCATATGATTGGGAAAAGGGTCCATGTAATCACAAGGAAACCATGAAACATAATCAGTGAGAAAGACGTAGAATCGTAAATACTATCTGAGACAATAAAAGTGCGTGGCAATGCTCCATTCCATGAAAACCAAGTGAATACTAGAGCTAGTGTAATGTTGACTACTAAAGCATAGACTTCTTGCCATGTCTTTAAACTGAGCTATCATCCCAGGTATAACAACTAGATATTTGAACTATCATTCTAAACTGAATAAAAATGTAAACCCCAAGTGTTAAATTCTTTTAAATACTATTGCTTGTCAATGATTGAGGTGGTAACTAATGGTACTAGTGTTACATTAATTAATTACTACTTCACATATAGGTTAAATAAATTGAACTAAACGATTTACGTAGCTATTTTAGGTTGATTGCTTTTTTTAATCAAACTATTATTATTATTTTGTTATTTTGCTATTTGAACACTTGTAATGTTATATATTGTTTCTTGTGATCATATTTGTTACACCTAGATTTTATAAATTATGTAACACTTAGTTTTTTATCACTAAATCAGAACAATGATGTATTGATTCCAATATTTGGTGTCAGAACAAGCTAAGAGCCCTATGAGATAAAGGAAAGGAAGTAAAGAATAAAAGCTCCAAAACATAATTTTTTGAACCTCCCATTTTTTTTTAAGAAGAAGAAGTTCCAAAGCTCTTTCATGTTATAATTACCACAAAGGTAATTATTGCAGTCAATTGATTTTAATTTTTTATTTGAAAAGAAGAGAAATCAAGTCCCTGAGGAGACGACTAACATCTATACAAGGAAAGGTTAAAAAGGTCTCATAATGTAGTGATGGGAAAATATGGTCAAGAATTAAATCTCCTTTAATATGGGAAAAAAGAGAATATTATATTAGATCCAATATACATACAACAAATGCTGTAAAGTGAGGCAGAAGTTAAAATCAAGTGTTTTTTATAAAAGTGGGATCAAGGATATAGTTAGGAAGTCTATGCATGGAACTATGAACAAAGACAACCTAGATCCAAAAATATAAAAGAGGTAAATTAAAGATAGATAAATGTCATAAGGTAGTAACCAATGGGTATCTAAACCAAGATTTGTAACAAAGAGGTATCTAACTAATGATATGTTGGCATGTAAAGATAACATAAGCTAAGTAAAGCATCGAGAAGAAGATAACATGTTACTCTTGTATATGCATATAAATCAACTAAAAGAAAGAGTTTAGAGATGGATATTTAATTGGGTTGATTGGGCGACACATCAATCTTCTCCATGGATCAAATGGCACTTTATGGAGATATTGTATGTGAAGACTCAAATGGCAAGGATGAAGACCTAATTATCATTAATCGAGGACTTTAGAGACTAAGGTGTACCTCTCTGGTTGAGCTTCTTTCTTTTGAACTTCAAATACATTGTGCAAACATAGACCTCTGCAAGAGTACTCCTATATGCTAATTCTTTTTTTCTAATAAAAGTATGTTTTCATGAGCAAGTAGAGAAAAAAGGTGTGTGTTTTTCAATAAAAATGAGATATGGGAGCCTTATATATATGGATTCAAATCTTAAAAGTGACATATAAAATATCCTAACAAACTCGATCCAAATCGATATAGTATAATAATTTAGATAGAAAGCAATAATGCATTGGCTATACTTGATATAGTATAGAAAGGAAAATGACTATATCAAGCAGGGTTGATATATTCAAAATTGGACACATGAAATAAAATGAATTTTGTTGGCCATGGATGATACAATTGTAAACACAAAGTCCAAACATAACTAATTTGATACAAAATAAGTTAGTCAAGAGAAACCCTAAAACTAGACAAAAGAGGTGGAAAATAGATAAAAGAGTGGCAAATGAGGTTAGGATGACTAAATAACAAAATAATTAGTGTAATTAGGAAGAATAGATGATCATATAATAAAAATCTCTCATAAAATGCAATGGGCTAACCCAACCTAGATCCTGATGCATTCTTTAGGATGTGTACTCAGGGAGAAAGATGAGCTGATGAGTCCTATAAGAGAAAGTGTTAGTAACTAAAAAATATGTGTAAAATATATAAGGAAATGTTAAAAAGGTGATCTCAGATTGTAAGTAATATAATTGAAAATGCACACTAGAAAAAGGGCACTTGAGGAAGTTAGGATCATATAGTGCATGTGTGTTGAGAGAAGTGTAGGATGCAAAAAACTTTTTCAATGTGAATAGTAGGAGAAAGGCACCAATGTGTATGCATATCACTTAAGTGTAGCCTAAAAAATCCAATAAAGGAATTTAAACATATGTAAAGTGATTAATCCCTTGATCCTCTTGTAGTAAGATTTTGCTAAATCACTTGTAAATCTGAAATGTAGAGGTATTTTGTTTAGGATATGTTAAGTGCTGACCAAAGGAGGAAGTTTCTAGTTTTTAGTAGAGAGGTATTACTAGTGAGGTGAGGAAACCAAAATCATTGAAAGGAAGAAGGGTGTGAAATGAAGATGTTAATGAGTGATGATGTTATTAACAAGTTTATATATGCAATACCTTTTTATATTATGCTTTTTTCCTATTTTGTTACACTTGGTCCACTTATGATATTTTGTTATTTTTAAGATATTTACTACTCTACATTAACCTCTCTTTAACCTTTGAGCCCTTTAGATGTCTTCAACATTAATCAAATTTACTTATTTTAACATTGATCCATATTTTTACATTTTTCTAAGCTTCTTACCCATTTCTTTATGGTCAAAATAGATGACTCACTAAATTTTTCCTCAATGTTTTTATGGGTCCTTTCCGATGCCTTAACTTAATTTCCCATGCCATGAATTTCAATTATTGTTTTTTTCCATGGTTAGTTTTAGCTTGTCTTTTCCTAGAGATCCCTATATGTACTAAGTCATCCTAGTCATTTATCAGAAGTATCGATGAGGTGTTGGATAAGCATAAGGGATTCCTCCATTCAAGTTTTAACCAAACATTGACTACATTTATTACTACACTTATCAATAAATATTTAAACATTGATACTTTAATATTCTTTAGCCATTGTGATGTAATCAACTTGTACTAAAATAGGGTTTGGACAAATGCTCATTTAGTTGCAATGCACATCACTAAGGAAAAGGATGCAAAGTCCTCACTAGAGATTCTATTTATACTAAACAAATAACTATATTAGGTCTGATTCCAACATCCAAGACATGTATCTGTAACTCTTTGAAGGTTGGCCAACCTAGCTAACCCTTTTTTTGTTCTTTATTCAAGAATTTATGGTGAACTAGGTCTAGAAGACAAATATTAATTCAGAGATTCTACCCACAAATTCCAAAAAGTGAATACATAGGATAGTATGACATCAAATAGTGTAGGTGCACAAAATAATTCAAAACTTGAAAAAATGTACATTTAAAAGTCAGCATTAGGCAATTGATTCAGTAGCAGCGTGTAGGGCACATTGAATGGCGTATTGAATCCTTGTCGAGCACATTCAGAAACAACCTAGGAAGAATGATAATGAACTAAAGGATTATTTTTACAAGTCATTTATGAATGAGTCATATCCACCGACAAGAAGCTGTAACAAACACCACTAGGTCCAAAGAAATATTATCAATGAAAGTAAAAGACTACCACACCATAAAAACATGGAAATATTATTAAAGAATGTCAAATATTAAGATGAATATTGTCTTTATTTCCAATACTTGTGAGGAGATCTCCCATCCAAGTTCAATATTGTATGTGGACTTAGGTGCTACAAGGCATACGATTGGCAATAACGATCGATTCATCAATTTGAACAACAATTCTTGCTATAGCTAGGTCACTCTTGGAGATGATACCTCATAAAACATTGATGATCTAGGTGATGTCTCTTTGCACTTTGGCAAACATTATTTTAAGCTTATAAAATTTATTTACGTTTCGATCCTGATGAAGAACTTTTTTTGTCAGTTAAAAATTGGATCACAAATTGAATGTTGAATTAGTAAATGCTATGAGAATTCATGTGTTATTCAAGACAAATTTAAGATTTCAAATATTATTGTGCATGTATTTGAGGTAGGCAAGATATTTGAACTTGATGTTATCAACAATAACAACCAAGGTTAACAGTCAAAGTTATTGATTCTTTAAAAATATGCCATCAAAGGTATGGTCTTTTAAGCATTGGTTATTTTATTTCACTAAGCAGGAATGGTATGGCAAGAGGCCTTCCCTCACTCAAGAAGATTGATGATATTTTTTCCAATTTCTTAGCTATAAAAAGACATTTAGCACCTTTTGGCTCTAGTAGTCATCAGTCAACTGGTCCATTGGATCTACTGCACACTAATATGTGAGGATACATTATCCCTAGATTTAATGGGTTCATATAATTAAAACTCTTTTTTGATGAGTACAAAAAGAAAATGTGGTTTATTACTTAAGACCAAAGATTAGGACTACATAATATTTAAAGCGTCTAAATCTATTATGGGTCGATGCTCTATCATCACATCCATTTCTTCCACTCAGATTGAGGGGAAAATACAATAGCAATGAAATCACTTCTTTTTTTAAGGAGCATGGCATTTGATGAGAGTTAGCTACTCCTACCAAGCTTCAACAAAATGGAATTGTAGAGAGATAAAAATGTACCATCATGTGAATGGTGCTTAGTGTGTTAAAGGATTCCCACTTGGAATGTCCATATTAGAAAAAAGTTATTTTCAAAAAATAAATCACACCCACTTAATATTTTTAATATTATCACTCTAGAGGAAGCATCAATAGGAATTAGGCCCTCAATTTCCAAAATTTCGCACAAATTATTGTATGCTTAAAAAATATATTTATGTATTGAACCTTGGGAAGAATTGAATTTTTTTCATCACCACAATTTTGTTTGTGGATTTTTACAAAAAATGAAAAAATAAAAAAATAGTATTCATTGGATTCATCTTTGTGAGATGATTGCAATGGTGTATTCCATCGGTACACTTTTTTTGAGCCAAATATTTTCACCTTTGTATGCATTAACAATCTTTGATTCATCTCGTTGAGTTGATTACATCAGTCTCATTTGTTGCTACATGTTTTTGGGGTTGAAAGCTTCATAGGGTGGATGCATGGCTAGTTCTAACACTCGCAGACACAAGAATGGGAAGAAAAATCCTTAAAATCCTCATAAGGACAAAGAATACAAAATTTATGATCCATTTATTTGAGAAGCAATTCATCAACTTACGTTAGAGTTGTATGGCATGGTGTAGAATGATGATCTTGATGCATTTAAAGGGAACATCATGGGTTTGAGAGGGGATTTGAAAGGCTTGCATGATCAATTGGATCAAATAATTGGGCAATTGGTCAATTTTATAGCTCAACCATTTCTAAATAATCTTTCACCACTCCAGTTTGGTTCTCTTACTCCAATCAATCACAACACCAATCTTGATTCAAAGTTGATGTTGCCAAATTGGACTTGCACAAGTTTGATGGTAATGATCCACTCACATGAATCACTGAAATTGAAAATTTATTTGATCTACATCAAACTCCATGTTCACAAAAGGTGGTCATGGCCTCTCTCTCTATACAACCTGATTAATTAATTTGGTATCGATGATTATGTGCTCAAAAGGAAAAGAAGGCTCTCTATTTTATAGTTTGTATTTTTTGAAGAGTTATAGTTTGAATATTATAACAATGTCTTCCAAAACTACTTCTATCAGCTAGTCAAACTATGCCAAACATGGACTTTAAAATATTATATTCATCAATTTTAGAATCTCTCCTTACATGTGGTGGACATCACCAAGGAAATCATGACTGGCCTATTTTGATATGGCTTCAAGGATAACATCTAATCAAAGGTTCACATATTTAGTCCCAATTCAATATTTGAAGCCACCCCAAGGGAATACATGATAGAGGAAAAATATATTTTCAAACAAAGACCTTTCACTAATGTTCATGAGTGCACTTTTGTAACACCATCATTTCCTCAGCCTGCCCAATTAACCCCTCAGCAAATTGAGGAGAAGCATGCAAAAGGATTATGTTTTGGTTATGATAGAAAATAGAGCAAAAGACATTATTGTGTTGAAAAGAAGTTGTTTTACATTGAAGACACCCATGAGGCTGATGAAGTTAATGAAGTCTTAGGTGCAGGTTTGGATGAACCTAAAGATGAATCTAAAGATTCTTAACCTATTATTTCTTATCATGCATTTTTCAATATTAGTACTCCTTAAACTCTCCAAGTGTTGGGTTACTTCAAAAAATAGAAGGTGCATGTGTTGATTGACTTTAGGAGTACACACAACTTATATCAATAGTAATTTGGCTACTCATTTGAACTATTTCATTTACCCAGTTCCAAAATTTTAGGTCATGATTTTAAATGGTGTTATCGTCAACTATTTTAGAAAATGTCATAATATTAAGCTTGCTATGGGAGACTACCTATTATATTCTCACATGTTTTCTATTATCAGGGGAGGTGATGACATTATTTTGGGAGTGTAATGGCTCACCATATTGGGCACTATTGAGATAAATTTCTAAGAACTATTCATGTACTTCCATTCAAAAGGTACAACATTTTTACTACATGGATTATGGGCTAAATATCCACACTTCGTTAGTTCCCATCAGACGATGAAGATTATCAAAAGAAGTGATGAAGGATTTTTGACATGCTTGTTTTTCATAGAAGTTCAACCAACTAAATATTCTACCCATTTTGATTTACAAATGGTGCTGGATAACCACTATGTTATTTTTGGTGACATGCCAAAAGTACTTCCACCAAGTTGGGTGTATGATCATGCCATCTATAGATAATATTTATGAACTATATAGCACCTCAGTCTCGTACACTTGAAAAACTCAGACTTTGGATATTCCTCTCAATTATGGATAGTTTTTGCTTTTAAAAGTCTCACATCTACTCTATCTTGTGCTCATTGGCATATCTCTTGGTCTGACCAGTCTTATGTTGATGACCCAGACCTTATGACTTGCCCATAACATTTAAAATGTGTTTATCTTATGCCCTTAGAAATTTTGAGCTTGTACTTTATTTTATAACTACTAGGACACAATTGTTAATATAAGATCCTTACATCAACGGTAGTGTCCTACCTTGATGCAGGTGTCTAGTATCTTAAATTCATCTAATTTTAAAATGAAATGTATCCTAATGGTTGGCCTAAGTAATTTAATATAGTACGTTCCCCAATAGGAGTGGTATATATACACAATCACTCCTCATTAATTCCTCACCCAAAAAAAACTATAAAAGACTTAAAGAGACAAAGAATATTTATCAAAAGCATTCTATCAAGCATTCAATTGAGCAAAGCTTTCATATTTTCTCATATTTATATATTAGTAATAGGGATATCACATCTATAGGTTTGAAGTACTAAAGAAGTAGCTCAATAGCTATATTTTCCATGTTATAAGTTAGGTCATTATTGTACTTGGTTATCACATATTGTATGATTCACACACAAGCTAATACGTATTGGAGAACTACATTAAAATGAGACCTTTTTTAAAGTATTGGCTATGTAGGCAACTCTCATTAATAAAGGGGTCTTTGGGGTCAAGTCGACACCATGATCCAATGTCGCTATAGAATTAGAGAACTAGGCTTTTATAATTTCATGAGGAGCAATAGTTAATAACCTAGATCTGAATGCACTAGAGTGAAGGTGAAGACAACTCATAAACATCTAGGTGGTCACATATTTTTTCAATAGGTATTCCATACATGACACCTACGTCCAATTCATATATTAGCATCAACGTAACCGTCTTAGGGTGATGCTAGTGTCTATGATTAGAGAGACACTCAATCCAAAATTTGATGACTATTCCATAATCCTCTTTCAGTTTGCTTCCTACCTATTCTAGATCTACAACTGTGTTAGTATTAGAACCAACTAATTACGTTATTTATTTTATTTTGATAACTATCATAATTTTTTTCTTTTATTTTTAACTTAGATTAGTTTAATAAATTTAGAATGTGTTATATCTAAGTTTAATATTTAATTGGCCTACTCTAGAGATCTTTTATCACCCTTGTGCCCTAGGCTATATATATCCCCTTTAACCTTAGATTCTCTTATCTATATTTTTAAGGTTAAACATTTGGTGACCCTGATCTTTGAAATCCAAAACTTAGGTCAATTAGGGTTTTCTATTTTTTTTTCTAAAACACATTCTATTTTTCAATTAATCCTAAAAATAAAGTGTTTAAATTTGCAAGAATTAATTTTTTTTTTCTTGTAATCATGTTAACTATGGATATCTTTGTTAATCATTTCATGTTCTAATACCTTATAGTGGTCATTACTTGTTATATCTCATGCTTGATTAAATCAATTAGATCAATAAGAGGATCAAAACCTACATTCTTACATATTGCCTAAGGGAGGATCATTACTTGTTCTAATGTTTACAATGAGATTTTACTTATCACTACAAAATGCCTAAGGGAGTGCATGAAATAATCATCTTCCCCATGAAATGTTACCACCCAATCCAAGGATATTACTGCCAAAACTTCACTTTTAGATGTGATACATCATTCATCCCATTACAAGGATGTCATTTTGGATGTATTGTGTATGACCATACCCCTTTGTAATGTTGAACCACTATATGTGGCTTTTGTCTTAAATTTCATCAAATGGACCAAGCATAATATATCCTTTAGAAATGAAGATTTGCCACTTTAACATCTTATAAACAACTATTATCCACTCTACATCCAGGTGTGTGTTTTTGAAAAAATGGTAGAATGAGTTCTTATGGATAATGGTTTAGGGCTTAACATTTATAACATATATTTTCTCTTCTTATTTGGCATTGGATCGTTATATTTGGAACCATATAATATGAGCATCAAAGGATTTGATAATATTTCATGATAAGTTTTGGGATAAATAAAATTAAAAATTAACATGGGTTCTCATATATTACCTACTTTGTGTTAAGTTATTCCAAATGATTTGAACCATAACATTCTCTTGGGATAGCCTTGGATATAAGATATATATGCAGTTCCCTCTACATTCCATGCATGATTAAAATTTATTCATAAATGATTCATTTACACATGTCTAATGGATACTAATCTCTTTAAACATTATGCAATGGTCTAACAAACCAATAATTCTACATTGTAATCTTATATTCCTTATTTTAGTTCTCGATATTTTCTCAAACATGGGTACAAGGGATAAGGGTTGGGTAAAAATGAGCATTGCATAACTTAGTCCATTTCCCCTGCAAATAATACAAACTAGCAAGGTTTGGGTTTTTCAAAAAAAACTACAAGACACAAGCATATCTCTCATAGTATAACTTGTTTTAAAAAGGCCAAAACAAAATGCATGAATACCTCTATAACTGAACACAAATTTGTCAAGCCTTATATAATCGATAAGGGCGATTCCATATAAATTTTGACAATAAATGAGTTCTCCAATGATGAATCGGTACTAGAGTACTTGGGGGCTTATGAGGATCTCCCTTCCTTCTATCGTAAGAATATGTTTTCTCATTCCACCTCTAATCATGTTTACTTTGGTGAGAGAAATGATACCAATGTCTAATATGATGCATCAAACACTATTCTTACCACACCATTTATCATAGAGACATATACTTTGTTAAATAAAGAAACAATCAAATATAAATTTGGAATGGATAAGAACCCTCAACCAGTTTTACTTATTGTAATGATGCAAGATGATGAAATAAAAACCTATTGATAGGGCCTTCATGATTTTTCATAACTCTTTGCTTGGTTTTATTTGGATATGCCTAGGATTGATCCATCAGTGGGAATGCATAATATATTATTACACCTAGATGTAAACAAGGTATAAAAAATCAAAAAAGCATCCTAAAGTGGAATTATTGATAAAAGATGAAATTCAAAATCTCTTTGATGCCAAATTTATGCGATTCATTGCACATTCTGACTAGGTGTCCAAAATTGTCCTTGTTAAAAAAATAAATGATGGCATTCATTATTGCACTGATTATCATGATTTAAACAAGGATTGTCCTAAAGATGATTTTTCATTACCTAAAATTGATATGATTGTAGATTCTACAGATAGGTATGCGATATTTTCATTTATGGATGGATTCATAGGATATATCCAAATTAAAATTAACCTCATAGATCAAAAAAGGACTGCATTTATCCCTCATTCGGGTACATTTTTATATAAAATCATGCTTTTTGTATTAAAAAATGTAGGATCCACATATCAAAGGGCCATGACTCATATATTTTATGATTTTATATAAAAATATATTGAGGATTATGTTGATAATTTAATCTCAAAATCCAAACATCACTAGGACCATGCTACTAATTTGTGAAAAATATTTGAGCTATTGTGAAAAATCAATGTTCGATAAAATTTAAAAAAATATATTTTTGAGGTATCTTTGAAAAAGATTATAAGATAAACTATTTCTCATTGAGGCATCGAGGTTGATATAAAAAAGGTAAAATCTATTGTATAAATGCCACTTCTAACCAATCTAAAATAATTACAATGTTTACAGGTTTGAATTAGGCTATTCAATGTTTCATTACTCAGTTAGTTGATAAAACAATTCCTTTCATGCATTTACTAAAAAAAGAAACAAAATTTGTATGGGATTATGTGTGTTAACAATTTTTTGATAAAATAAAAACATATTTATCAAACCCACTATTACTTATGCCTCCCATTCCAAATAGATCACTACTTATTTACATATCGACTACCCATGAGGCCTTTGGAGACCTATTAACATAATTTGATGATAATCACAAAGATCTTGTAATCTATTAGATCAATTGCAAACTATTTGAATATGAATGCAAATATACAACAATGGAAAATTACGTTTAGCCTTGATTTTTTGCTATTCCAAATCTATGACATTATTTGCTTAATAATGAGGTTCAGGTTATAATTAAAGAAGATCAAGTAAGGTTCCTTATAAAAAAAAATGCATCTAACTGATCGCATTACAAAATGCGTGATGTAACTTATAGAGTTTGATCTAAAATTTATAGCATAAAAGTTAATAAAAGGTCAAGTCATAGTCAACTAATTGGCTGTGGCTCCTTTACTAGATTCTTTTCTGCTCACCTTTCTAAGATGATTTTGAGACATGATATATCTTCCAATCTATGGAAAATGTTATTTGATGGGTCAAAATATAAAATAAGGGTGGGTGTTGGGATTGTATTTTATACCCTTGAGGGAAAATACATGTCTTTCTCTTATATATTAGCCTTTTCTTGCACAAAAAGTATAGCCAAATACGAGGCCTTGATCATCAAATTATCCATAACACACAAGCTTCATATAAGAAACATCTAAAATTTTGGTGATTCTCAATTGGTTTTTAATCAAGTTACTAATCATTACCAAACCAAAGAATAACATCTTCCATAAAAAAATAGTAGATAAACTCATAGAGATATTTGATATATTTTTCTATTGAGAGTATTCTATGTAAAGATAACCTCCATGTAGATGCCATGGAAAATGCAACAACCTTGATGAATTTTGATATTAATGATGATCATATAGACTTTACCATATGATAATTATGATATCCTTCCATTTCTTCTGATAGAATGAATACCTTGGTCATTCTTGCTATTACTCACAATAATATAAACATAAAATGGTACATTGATACGTATACTTTTCTCTATCGAGTCTATATACCAAACCATTTTGCACTAAATGATAAATGAAATTTATAACATAAAGCATTTCATTATGTTATTATTGGAAATGATTTGTTCAAATGAAGTTTTGATGGACAATTACTTCGATGCTCAAACAAAGATGAGGTCCACACTACACTCTTTTAAATGTATGATAACAAGTATGGTGGGTGTTTTAGTGGACATGCCTTGTCTCAAAAAATATTATACCAAAGTTATTTTTGGCCTGCCATGAAACAAGAATGTATCAAACATGCAAAACTATGTTTACAATGTCAAAAATATAATAATTGAATCATGTACTATCGCATGAGTTATAATTAATTATTTTACTATGACCTTTTTCCTTATGAGGTTTTGACTTAATTAGAAGGGTAAATCCGGTATCTACTAGTGGACACAAATTCATCATCACAGTTAAAAAATATTTTACAAAATAGGTGGAAGCAATTCTACTTGAGTTTACCACAGGGGATGACATATACAAGTTTTTGATGACCCATATTATTTTTCATTTTGACATACCTTCATCTATTATTATTGATAATGGATCATCATTTATAAACAATAAGGTAAAATATTTTTGAATTAAATATAAGATCAAGCATACCTTTTCTATATCTTATTACCCACAAGTCAATGGCTAGATAGAGGCAGACAATAAGACAATTGTTAAAATACTTGGTAAAATAGTTGACTGATACATCATTGATTAACACCAACAGATGTTATATACTTTATGGGCATATTGAACTAGTGTCCACACAGTTACTCAGGTTACACCTTTATCTTTGGTCTATGGTATAGAGGTCCTTTTACCGATTGAAATCAAGATACCTTCTTTATGTTTTTCTCCTAAAGACATTGTCAAAAATAATGAATACTATGAAAATAGATTGCATTAGTAAGAGCATTTGAGAGCTAAATGCACAAACATTAATGAGAACTTACATGTCTATCAGGATTGTGTAAAATGTGCATATAATAAAAAGGTTTGGCCATATGAATTTGATGTAGGTGACTTGGTACTAAAATAAAATCAAAAGAATAAAAATGCAAAAAAAGACAAGAAAGGAAAATAACCAAATTGGTTGAGACCATTCACAATTACATAAAAATTGGGAAAAGGCATATACTGCTTTGCTAAACTTGAAAAAACCTTTAAAAATTCCAATGAACATTATGCACTTATGTGAATATATTACATGAGAACTCTTCAAATATTCTAAAATAACAAAAAATATAAAAAACAATAAAAATTTATCGATGAGATGTGGGTGAATTCGTAAAGTGACTTGATTGTTTCAAGCACCACCCAGGTTCAAATCTTAGTATGGTAGTGGAGGCTGAATGTGGTCATTCATTGATATTTTTGAGTTTGTTAAGTTTGATCATTTATATTCTCAAGTTGTTTATGGCTAGTTGTTTGTATTCTTGGGCTAGTTGTGGTTATTGTTGATATTCTCGAGTCAGTTGTGGTTATTGTTGGTAAATTTAGTACATGTGATAGATAATCACTTGTGGATCTAGGACATCGATTGTGTTCCATACTGATTGGAGATTTAGTCAAAAGTGAATACTTATCTAAAAAAATAAAAATTTAAAACTCCAAAAATGTTTTCAACATAAACATGTTCTATAGTTCCTTGGCATCTATGTGTCAATTCTATTTTGATGAATGGCATATCAGTTACTTTAACATACACATGTGTGTCATTCTTATACTTGAATTTGATACAACTATACACATATACATGATCTATTCTTATTTTAGACATTAGGTCTTCCCTCTACTCATGTCATGTGGACATTGGGGGCATTTGCTTCTTTGATCTTGAAACACATTGGTTATATCATTCTAAGGTCTCTTCATTATCATGTTTGAGTTAATATGTACTTACACATGCCTTTATCCATGATTAAATATTTCACAAGGTATTTGATATTCTATACACTTGAGATTTTTTTATAACACATTTGATTCGTGGGCTACTATGACATGTTTATTCTAGTTGTTTATGCATTTCATTGATTGTCTTGCCTTGCTATTGTCTTGATTTTTTGAGCATTTGAATATGCTCCTTTATTTTCATCTCCTATGTCTATGTGTATTTTTATTGACATTTGAATATGTCATTGTTTATTATATAAATATTTTAATATGTGGACATTTGACTAAGTCATGTCCCTTTGATTGTGTGACATTTAAACATGCCCCTTGTTTTGCAATCTTTTAGGACCATTGTATGTTGAATTATTTATTAGTGCTCTTGTGTGTATGCTTGTTTACTTGTTGAGATTATCCTATTGTTATTTATATGTTTCCATGATATTTATTATGCATCTTATGGATTCATGTGATCACATTGTTCTATGCGCTTTAATGTTATATCTACTTAGACATGTTCCTTCTCTTTGCTACATGGTTCCATTCATAGATTATACATTTGTCTTATCATTTTGAGGTGAGGTAATAATTAGTTACCATTCTTCCCTCAACTCAAAGTGGGGGTATATTAGTGGGGGCATGTCATAGAGGCATGTTCTCTACACATGGCACAATTTTCATATTTAGTGGAGGCATGCTTTGAAAGCATGTTCTCTCTACTTATTTAGTATTCAATAGCTCTAGATTATAGTGGGAGAATGTTTTGAAAATATGTTATCCACATTGGCACATACACACATATATATGAAGCATGTTTTGGGAGCATATTCTCCACCCTTACATAGTTTTGAATTGGCTAAAGCATATACTTATATGATCTAGATTCATATTTGTGGTAGAATTTTATATATTGGTACCATTGTTATACATAGTTTTAATATGAGACATATCTAAGGTACATATGTTATGTAATATGTGCTTTATATTTCAAAATCTAAATCAGTTTCATATTTTAAAGCTATTTTATGGGTTTTCATCACCTACTAGGTCAGGCTATTACGATCTATATTAAGACAATATACTATAGTAGTTTATTCACTTTTGGTATAGTTGAGGTTATTAAATCACTCATTCTTTCCAAGTTTTCAAGTTAGACTTGATTGTATCATCCAACCTCACCAATTTGATAGTGTGATTTGACTTGGTTCATTCACACTCACTAGGTTATAAGTATAATTGGGTTGGACGATTGAACTAATCTCAATTATCGTGTGGCAACTCAGATTTTCTCTAAGGTTTAGGGCATGTGCCTTCCAATATCTCTCTATCTCCTTAGATATATGCACTTTCAAAATTTATATGTATTTGTCCTAATCTCAATTTTAGAGCTTTACAATGATATATCTTTTCAATTCAACTTGCCAATAGGAAAGATGATTACATCGATATATAGGTGTACTTATAAAACTTTCTCTTTCAGTTTAAATATTTTAAATGATTTTAATTTTTAATTATATGCACCAATTATTTACTGTAACATACTCTTAATTTCAGGTTATTCATAAGAAAAACACTCAATTTGGGATCACGTAAAGACAAAGTGTGTTATACACACCTAGGTACATATTTTTTCTCCTTTAAACCAAAAATTTCATTACTAGATTAAAGGGGTGATAAATATAGATGATATTTATGAATTATATAGCACATCAGTCTTGTATACTTGGCAAAATTAGACCTTGGTTATTATTTTTAGTTATGGAGCTTTCCCTCTTTCAAAAGTCTTGTATCTATTCTATCTTATACTCTTTGGCCTATCTCTTAGTCCAACCAATCTTTTGTTGATGATCCAAACCTTATATCTTTCTCAAAATATTTAAAATGTGTTTATTTTATGCCTTTGCAATTTTTGAGTCTGTACCTATTTTCTAACCACCAAGATGCAAGTGTCAATCTTGGATCACTGCATCGATGCTAGTGTTCTACCATGACGTAGGTGTCGAATTTCATAAAGTCATCTAATTTTCAAATGAAATGTATCCTAATAGTTAGGCTAAGTGATTTATGGCATGATTTTTCCTGATAGAAGTGGTATATATTTACAATCACTCTTCATTCATTCATCCCCTAGGAAAAACCTAAACAAAACTTAAAGATACCAAGGCAACTTATCAAAATCATTATATAAATCATTTAATTGATAAAATCTTCTCTATTTTATCTTATTTTCATATCAGTCATAGAGACAACACATCTATAAGTTTGATGTACTAAAGGAAAAGTCCAAGAGCTATATTTTCTAAGTTACAATATATGTCTCTATTATATGTGTTTATCACATATCACATGATTCACATACAAGCCAACATGTAGGGAAGAAGTACATTAGTTTGAGGTACATTTTATAATATTAGTTATGTAGGCATTGCTCATTAACAAAGGGGTATTTGGTGTTAGCTCGACACTATGAACCCACTAACCTATTTTTCTCAAGGTCATTATGAAGACGAAGAACTAGGGTTTTGAAATTTCATGAAGAATATTTGTTTATGACCTAGATTTGAATGCATCAGAATGAAGGCAAAGACATACCTAAAAATATCTAAGTGGTTGTATCCTTTTCTAATAAGTATTCCATATAAGACACATGTGTCTAGTTTAGACAGTAACATCGATACAACTATCCCATGCTAAAGCTAGTGTTTACAGTTTCAGAGACATTAATCCAAAATTTGATGACTATTCTATAATCTTCTTCTAATATAATTCCTATCTATTCTAGGTCTTTACATGTGTTAACATCATAAATAGCTAAATAAATTATTTCTTTGTCATTTATATATCTAACATAATTATATTTTCTATTTATTTTTAGCTTATCCCAATTCAATAAATTAAATATATATTATATCTAATTTTAACATTGAATTGACGTATTATAGAGAGATTATCACCTTTGTGCCCTAGGCTATCTCTATCCCCTTTAACACTAGATCCTCTAATCTAAATTTTTAAGGTTAAGCAACATCAGACTAATTTTCAAAAGTACGCCACCCAAAATCAAACCCTACATGCATCCCTATGTCCAGAAGAGTGAAATTGAAAAGATGGTGCAGGATATGTTGGATGCATGAATCTTCTAAAATAACCAAAGTGAATACTCTTTCCTAGTGATCACGTTGCGGAAGAAGGATGACACTTGGAAGATGTGCCTAGACTACAAAGAACTCAACAAGTACACCATAAAAGATAAGTTTCTTATTCTAGTAATTAATTATTTGTTAGATGAATTGCATGGTGTGGTTTATTTTTATAAGTTAGATATTTTCTTTGGGTATCATTAGATTTGAATCCGAGTAGAGTCCACACCTAAAACAACTTTTAGAAATCATGAAAACCATTATAAGTTTATGTTCAGGGCTTTTGGCCTCACAAATGCACCATCTACATTTTAGAGTTTAATGAATATTATTTTCAATCCATTTTAAAGAAAGTTTGTGTTGGTGTTCTTTGATGACATCCTCATTTATAGAAAAAATTTAGAAGACCATTTGATGCATGTGAAATAAGTAATCTCAATTTTGGAATAACATCAAATTTATGCAAACCCTTCTAAATATGTGTTGCTTGTCTGATAGGTGGAGTATTTGGGTAATATTGTTTCAAATTAAGGAGTGGAAAATTGATCCTAAAAAATCCAAGCATTGATGCAGTGGTAGGTTCCCAAAGTAATCAAAAACCTTCGAGGATTTCTTGTGCTAATTGGTTATTATTGTGCGTTTGTTAAAAATTATGGTAGCATCGCAACCACACTCACATATTTGTTGAATAAAGGCTCATTTTAGTCGACTGATACAACTACCAAAATATTTAAATAGTTGAAAATGGCTATCTACATTATTTTAATTTTGGCTATTCCTATTTTTTCTAAAATTTTTGTTACAGAATGTGATACATCAGGGTATGGCATGGGTGTTGTACTCATGAAATAAGGAAAACCACTTGCATTAAGATTCACCAACTGAAGGGAAAAAAATGATCCAGCTAATCTATGAGAAGAAGATGATGGTTATTTTTCATATAGTCAAGAATTAAAGATCTTATCTGAGGGGTCATAACTTTCAGGTAAATACCGATAATGATAGCCTCAAATATTTGTGGAACAATGATTATCTTTTAAATAATAATAAAAATGGGTGACTAAAAGTTAGGATGTGCTTTTTAAATAGTCTATAAGAAAGAAAAATAAAATGTGGTGGCAGATGCACTATCCTAGAGGGATGAATTAGTTAAGGCATTATTATGCGCAATGACTATTTGGTAGGCATATTGGTTAAAGGAATCAAGATCAGAATGAGACAATGACAATGTTACCCATGATTTGATTGAAAATATTCAACAAGGTTCTGGGGGATCTAAAAAATTTATATGGAAGGGGAATGCATTATGGTATAAAAGATTATATTTCTATAAGCATTCTCTCCTCAAACATAAACTCTTTTAGAAATTCCATGCATCTCCATTACAAGGGCACTCAAGATTTTTGAAAATATATCATAGAATCAATCAAGATTTATTTTGGGAAGGACTCAAGGGGATGTCTAGAAATATGTGGTTAAATGAATGGTATGTCAACAAAAAAATAGTGAAACTATTAAGACCTCAAGTCTTTTAAAACCTTTATCCATTTGTATCTGATGTTATAAGGAAGTTTCCATGGATTTCATTACTGAGTTA
Organism: Torreya grandis; assembly: GCA_037957365.1. Taxonomy (NCBI): domain Eukaryota; kingdom Viridiplantae; phylum Streptophyta; class Pinopsida; order Cupressales; family Taxaceae; genus Torreya; species Torreya grandis. The sequence continues at coordinate 4,257,043 of JARHVA010000049.1, forward strand.
CAGGAGTTATCATAGTAGTTGTGTATCAACTCACCAAGTATGCTAATTTTTATTCATTATCAAAATCATTTATTCATAGTAAAATAGATTTTATTTTTCTCAATATAATTCATAAATTACTTGGTACTCCAAAGATCATTATAAGTGACCCAGATCCCATATTTACTAGTAATTTTTGAACATAATTGTTTGCATGTTTGGGAACCTAATTGGCTCATAACTCATACTATCATCCTCAATTTGATGGACATATAGAGGTAGTTAAAAAATGTGTAAAATATATCTTCATTATTTTATTCTCAACAAATAAGACAAATGGGTTCATTGGTTGTCGCTCACTAAATAGTGGTATAACACTTCTTTTCATATTTCTTCTAAAATGTCTCTTTGTGTCATTGTATGTGTATCCCCTTCATCCATCACTTCAGCCTTGATGCATCCTAAGGTTTGAGATGTTGAGGAACACATCATCAATAAGAGGTACTATTTAGTGTAAACATCTAGTTCATAACACCATTGTGTTGAAATTGTTAATCTTGTTTGTCTAAATTTGTGAAAATGCATAATTAAAGATGAAGTCACTAAAACACACTAAATGGTTTGATTTTAGCATATATAAGTGTTGATTTAGGCTAATATATCCCTAAATGGAGCAATGCATTTTATGTGATTATTAATTTTTCTCAAATTATTTCTAGTCAAAATGGTGAAAATGTATTCAAGTGCTCTAGATTGCTCTTTTCTCCAAATTTACAGGCACACAACACATGCATGTGTTATTTTATGTCAACAATATCCTAAATAAGATATCAGTTAGTACACAACAAACATCATCCTCTAATTTATCTCTAGATAAATAATAACTCAGTAATATGACATTCTGGGCAGTTTGATTAATTGTGCAACCAATTTTCAAAGAATTACATAAAAATTGATTAATCTCACTTAGGCTAATTAATCCAAATCAAGTGCTTAAGTGAAAAATCTATAAAATTTATTGAATATCTTTAATTTTAAATTGATTATTAATATTTGCATTATCAAATGACATCATTTGTAAGATGGCATTCATAAGCCATAAATGCAATCAATATTAGGTTTATGGCCTCCCATGCATCTTTAATGCCCCTTCCTTCCAAATATTTAAGAGGGTATTTATGATTTAAGCTTCTAAAAATGAATGTATTCTTGGACACACATCTTGATTTCAAGATGGACAGTCACAATTTATTCTAATCAATTACAAAAATCTAAAAATAGGAGGGCCAAGATCACCATTTTTAAGCTTCATTTTTGTAAACTTATTATGCAAAATTTCTTCCACAAGTCATTTGTGAGTAGTGTTATAATGCTTAATTTGCAATAAGATAGCTTCATTGATATGTATACATTTGATTTCATATTATGAGCCTTGTTTCATTGGTGAGTAAGAGATGATGGAAGAGCTTTACCTTGCATCAGTGACAAAGACTTGAGCACCAAAGCAAGGAGAAAATTATGCTTTAAGCCACATTGTGAGAATGAGATGCTATTGGGAAGGCATTATGTATTATTTCTTTCATTTTCTCTTAATTGTCATTTTCAAAACCCCATTTAACTGATTTGGTTTAGCTAGTTGTGTTCTATGTATTTTCTTGATTTTCATGATTAATTCTTGATCCAACTATCTGTAAGATAATTTAACAATGATATAAAATAGAATGAAGCAACAAGTAGATCAACACACTAGTGAGTGACATTTTGACATAGATGATTGGGTCTTTGTGCATCTATATTCATATAAATATATGTCCCTAAAGCAAAAAAAATAAAGATAATGAATTGTCCGTTAATTATTATGGTTTTTATCAGATCTCGCATAAAATCGATAGTGTGGCCTACAAGTTAGAATTATCCATGTCCACTCACATACATCTGGTATTCCATGTATCCTGCCTAAATAATGTAATTAGACACAAAGTTTCCACTTAAACTAAGTTACCTGAATTAGATAAAGATGACTGAATGATTTTGAAGCTTGAAGATATCTTTTATATGCACACAATGTAACTATTGACTAGAGTGATTAAGGAGTATTTGATCAAATGGAAGAATTTTCATTTTGAAGATAAAACATGGGAGGATGAAGTGTTCCTACAGTAACATCTTGGTTTGATTCAATGTTGAGAAAATTATTATTTTGAAGGGAAGGGGCATGCTAGGCCCTTAACCTATAGTGCATCTAAGGATATGTGTGGCCGAATTTCAAATTACATACCTTCATATTATCTTATTACATTTCTCGATGTTCTTAGTATGATAAGCATATAGAATAACCATGGTTAATTAGAGTATACATAGGAGGTAGTGGTTAGTTTTTTATCATCATATTATGAATTCTATTCTTATTGCATTCTTATGGAGATTACCTCTCAAAGTCGTTTAGTCATAATATTTTAGTATTCTGCTTTTTCATTAATTATTGTTGTGGATATGCTTATTTTGTTTTTAATTTTATAATATATTATTCTATTGCTACAAATCATCTAAGTAATTTAATTACATCAAAATAATAGATAGAATAAAATATAGGATATACAAACATATATAGGACAATCTACAACAAGAAAAAAAATGACATAATATAGTCAAGTAGATAGAATTTTTTAAGCTTTTTTTTTGGAATTTGTTTGAACAACAACAATTGTGATATATCAAGGTTTTAATAATTTTATATTCAAGTTTGTAATACTTTTTAGAATCAATTTAATATATGCATTAGTGTGTGTTTCATTTTAAAGATTTTCTTCTCTATTTTAGTTCCATTTAGACTAATTTGTTCTTTTTTTTATAGTGTGTTTATCACTCCCCTAATCCTACCTATTTACATCAACTGATATCAGAGGTCAGGTCTTTAGTGACTATAAGAAATGACAACTAGTAGTATTAGTTCATGGTAGCAACCTCAAACATTTTAAGGGAAAAGCTATTATGTATGGTGCATCAATATGAAGACTATCTTTTGCTCACAAGAGCTATAGGAACTTGTAGAGGGTGGAAATAAAAAGGTTGCATACCTAACAACATTCAATGCCTTCACTTAAACACACAGAAAAATTATTGAAAGAGAATATAAAGAAGGATGCCAATGATCTTAACTATATCCAAATGGCACTAGCTAATTTAATATTTTAATGTATATTATTAAATATCCATTCCAAATAAGTTTGAGATATTTTTTTAAATTCCTATCAAGGCATTGACAAGGTGAAAATTGTTAAGTTTCAGATATTAATAAGGGACTTTTAGACATTGATGATTAAGGATAATGACTCAATCAATGAATTTTTCACAAGGACTATGAACATAGTCAATCAAATTAAGACAAATGGAGACACTTTTGAAGATCATAGAATCATAGAGAAGGTGTTGAGGAGTATTCAAATCAAATTAAAACCTATAGTGGTTTTAATTAAAGAGTCTAAGGACTTGAGAGAAATGATAATAGATAAGATAATGGGTTTCTTGCAAACCCATGAATAAAGGTTGAATAGATCAATAACCTCATCCAATGAATATGACTTCAAAATAAACATGAATGTGAGAGGTAGGGGGAGAGAAGCAAAAAACAAAGATTTCAGAAGATATTCTATCATTCAAGAAGGTAGAAGACACAATCATCAAGAATCACATGCAAGAGCAAGAGGAAGGAGCAACAACACTTTTATAGGTGGTTCTACATAAAGGTATGGCAAGTCTAATGTAAAATGTTATTATTACAAGAAGTATGGTAACTATGCTAGTGAGTGTAGAAATAAATAATATGATTTAAATAGGAAAATATCAAATTCCTCCAAGCCATAAGATGCTTAAACTATTAGGAATGAGAAAGGTGTAAACTTGTTCATAACATGCAATATAACAAATCAAAGTAGTATAGAGATATGGTATTTAGATAGTGGTTGTAGCAACCATGAGTGGGAATAAAAAGATGTTAAATAGCATTGATGAGTTAATAAAATCAACTTTAAATATGGAAAAAAATGAGAAGGTCCCCATAATGGACAAAGGAAACATTTTTATCTGCACCAAGCAATGTTACAAAAGATAAATTGAAGATGTTTACTATGTGTTCAGGTTGAAGAACAACCTAATTAGCATTGAGAAACTTGTCCAAAAGAGGTAGAAGGTGAGATTTGAAGATGGAGAGTGCATCATTTATGATAAGAGTAGTTGAAATAGGCAAATTAAAATAATCAAGATGACAACCACTATGATGTTTCCTTTGAGGATGCAATGTGAGCTCATAACATCATTCAAAATAGTGGTAGTAGATGAGTATACTCTTTAGCACCTAAGATATGATAATTTATGTTTTGGCGGATAAAAATTCTTCACAAAAAATAAATGGTGAGAGGGTTGCCCTTTATATAATAACCAAACAAAGTGTGTGAAGGCTACATATTAGGGAAACAACATAAGAGTGTTTTTCCCATAGGTAAGTCATGGAGAGCAAGAGTTCCTCTTGAGATAATGTATTCAAATTTGTGTGGTCATATGAAGACTCACTCCTTATCCAAGAATGTGTATTTCATGAAATTTATAGATTACTTTAATAGAAGGAAATGAGTGTATTATTTGAAGAACAAATTAGAGGCATTTGAAACCTTCAAGCAATTCAAGGCCATGGTTGAGAAGTAGATTAACCATTACATAAAGATTTTGAGAATGGATAGAGGGGAATAATTTTCTTCCAAATGAGTTTATGAATTTTTACAAGGATAATGGCATCAAAAAATAATTTATAGTGAGGTATGCACTACAACAAAATGGTGTATCTGAAAGGAAGAACTGAACCATCCAAGAGATGACAAGGAGAATGCTTAAGGCAAAGGGTTTGTCTAATGAGTTATGGGTTAAGGTTGTAAAAATAGCCATATATTTATTAAATATAAGTCCACCTAAAAGTGTTATGGATCTTATCCCTCAATAATTATAGAATAATTGAAAACCAAGTGTTGAGCACCTTAGAGTGTTTGGAGGTGTGGCATATGCACATGTGCGCAAGTAAAATAGTTCAAAGTGGGATGATAAAGGAGAGAAATATATTTTTATTGGGTATAATGAGAAATAAAAGGTTTATAGGCTGTATTATCTAATCATAAAAGAGTTTATAATCAACTAGAATATTTAATTCATTGAGGATGCATGTGAAAAGAGAGATAAGAAGAGCAACAAGTGAAAATAAGTGTTAGTAGACCCTTTTTGAAACTAAAATAGAAGGTGGTGAAACCATTCATACACTAAGTTGGATCATTATTTCACAAAAGGTTGATTCATCTAGTGGAAACAACCAATAAAGAAGCCAAGGAGTAGTTCATGAGTCAATCTCATCCCCTTCCAACTTAAATCAACACTTACCAAGGACAAGGAGCTTGCACGAACTCTATGAGTTGTCAAGGTATTAAGAAAATAAAGATGAAACAATGAATTTCGATCTTTTTTTAACAATTGATCCTATAAAATTTGAGGAAGTAATCATGGACAAAAAATATTGTAAAGCAATGGATGAAGAAATGCATTCCATTGAGAAAAATTAGACATGGGAACTAGTAGAGCTTCTAGCAAGAAAAGAGGTCATTGGAGTGAAATAGGTTTAAAAAACTAAAACCACTCTCAAAGGAAAGATAGATAGATATAAAACAATATTGGCAGTGAAAGGATACGAGCAATTCCCTAGGTATTATTACAATGAAAAAATTGCAACCTTAGCAAGGCTATAAATGGTGAGAACAATCATAGCTATAGCTGTTAAACAAAAGTGGAAGGTGCATCAAATGAATATCAAATTAGAATTTTTGAATGGTGTGATAGAAGAAGAGGTTTATGTGGGACAACCACCTAGTTATGATATAATCGAGCATGATAACAAGGTATATAGGCTGAAAAAAGAAATGTATAGGCTCAATCAAACACCTAGGATGTAATACAGTTAAATAAAATCTTACTTGTTGAGCAATGGATTTAGAAAAAGTGGTAGTGATCCCACACTCTACATAAAGTCAAGCAATGAAGGTATTTTTTTTTCATTTTATATGTAGATGATCTAATATTCATCATAAATGTAAATCAGTCTGTAAGAGAATTCAAATCAGCCATGAAGGAGTTTGAGATGACTAATTTAGATTTATTGAAGTATTTTCTTTAGATAGAAGTTAATCAAATGAATGAAGGCATATTTATATGTCAAGATAAGTATGCAAAGGATATTTTAGAGAGGTTTAGGATGCTAGACACCAAATCAATATCAATCTCGACTAAAACAAGTAGGCAATTACACAAGGAAGATTGCAACAACAATGTGGTTTCCACACAATACAGGAGCTTAGTGGGAAGTTTGATGTATTTGACTGTAACTAGACTGGATATCATGTATACAATCAACCTTATCTCTAGATTCATGGAGACACTATAAGAGACACATTTTCAAACATACAAGAGGATTTTGAGGTATGTTAATGGTATGAGAAGATATGGAGTTTTGTATGCAATAAAAGATAAATTTTAGTTAGTTGGCTACACAAATAATGATTAGGATAGTATACTTGATGATAAAAATAACACATTGGGATATGTGTTTCATATTGGGTAAGGATCCGTCTCTTGGGCTTCAAAAAAATAATTATAGTTTCACTTTCAATGGCTGAAGCCAAGTATATAGTAGCGAATGTAGTAGCATGCCAAGTCCTATGGACCATAAGAATCTTATCAAATTTACATGAAGAGTAATAAGGAGCATCAACAATATTTTGTGACAACATATCCTCATTACATTGTAAAAGAATATTATTTTTCATGGTAGAAACAAGCATATTGTAATCATGTATCATTTTATTAGAGAGTTACTTGAAAAAAGTGTGATAAAGCTTAAGTTTTACAAGTTAGAGCAGCAACTCATTGATGTATTCACTAAGCCTTTACCAAAAGTTAATTTTCTAAGTTTAAAAAAGAGGTTAGGGCATAGATGAAGTAATGTTGGCTCTAGATGGTTATATGTTGGCTCTGAAGTTGCACAGGTTGGCTCTATAGTCCACTAGTTTGGCCCCAGAGTCCTACAAGGTGGTTCTAAAGTCCACTAGTTTGGCTTCAGAGTTATACGGGATGGTTCTAGAGCCCCCCAGTCTGGCTCTAGAGTTATACAAGATAGCTCCAAAATCCACTACTTTGGATCTAGAGTAGTACAAGCTGGTTATGAAGTCCATCAATCTAGCTCTGGAGATGAATAAAATAGCTCTGGACATGCTCAAAATGGGTCCAAAAGCATATAGGCAGTTAATAACAAGTTATAAAGATATTTTAGGAGTTGAAAAGAGTTCTACATTGAAAGAAGGTCAAGAATAAGGAGTGTTAAATTATATTCTTGCCCTCTTCCACCTACCTGTTTTGGCTCTAGAGATTTTTACAATAGTCACCAAACATATTTATATCACAATAGATTTAAAATTTGAAATTTGGAAGCCATTTTATTTGAGATGGAAAGCATTTGGTAAGTGGAGAATTCAGATAATAAAGAGATAAGGAGAATGAGACAAAGTAGAATGAAAGAAGAAGAAATAGCACATAATAATAGGAAGAGATATAGAACAATAACATACTATGTAAAATAAAGATGAGAGAATATACATGTAGAATATAAGGAACAAAGTAGCAAGAAGAATGTTTGTTGATAGTAGTTAGACCATAAACCAATCAACATAAAATATATAATAAAATAGAAGATTTAAAATAGTATAAAGAGAAGCCTATAGCAAGTAAATAAAAAGGATAAAATACAGTCATATAGATAAGTTTTTTGAAAGTTTTTTTGTAAGAGTTTGTTTAAACAACAGTAACTATGATATATCATCGTTGTAAACATTTTATAATCAAGTTTGTAACATTGTTTTAAATCAACTTAATATATGCATTAGTGTGTGTTTTGTTTTAAATATTGCCTTCTCTATTTTAGTGTCATTTAGACTAACATGTTCTTTATTTTTAGTGCGTTCATTCCTCACTTGGGCCTGTCTATTTTTGTCACAAATGGGCAGTCCTTAATAGACTAACTTTGGAAGGAGTTTTTCTGCACCACTCTATAGTACCCTTGGCTATGATGGACCTTCCTATCAGTCCAACCAACAATGCCATTTTTAAGGTGGTGGACATGATGGGTTTGATCAGGGTTTCCCTACCTATGCACTTATGGCACACGGTGAATTGAGGAGGAGCGGGTTTGAGAAAGGTCTTGTTGGGAATGCTTTCCTTTGAGTTTTTTTTTTTCCCCTTTCCCTTTATTTTACTATTATTATTTTTTAAAGCACTTTGGAACTTTGGGATTCATGGTTTATTGGTTTAATGGTGATGTTAGCTCAATCCTTGGTGGTTGGCTTTATGTTTTTTTACTATTCTCTATTATGTCTTCGGTGGTTTTATTTTTCCTATTTCTTGTTTGAAGCCTTTATTAAAAAAATTATTGTTGATCTTTCTTTTATGAGATATCTTCACCCAAAACATTAAAAAATAATTAGAATATTTTTTTTTAAATTTAAATTTTGTGTAGTATTTAAATAATAATTTTATTATATTAAAATAATATTTTAATAAAATATAATATTTATTAAATTTTTAAATAAATATCATTTAAAATACAATTTTAACTAAAATTTATTTAATATAAATTGAAAACTAATTATATATAAAATATATAATACTTATCATACATATAAGATATAAAGTATAATAGTATAATTATTATACAAATTGCAAAGTAATTGTAATATTTATGGAACGTCGAAGATAATTATTTAAAATTTATGTTAGGAATTCACTTATAAGATAATATAAAGTATGTAGCTTAATTTACTTAGATATAATGGTGGGATTTATTCCTCAACTTGGACACATTACCTTATCTAAATTAATCTTGTAATAATGAGGATCCAACCAAATATATAACCTTGCCTATGAAGGGAGGATGTGCCAAAAATACTAAGACCTAAATTTTAATTAATATTTTAATCATTAAAATTTTATATAAAAAAAATTAAAACTATCTAGTTTATATTTTGTAAATATATTTTTGTTGAAATAAATTAAAATCATCTAATTTATATTTAAGGATGGTTTTTAAAAAAATTGTATTAATTTGTAGATATATTGTAATAAAAATATGGCATTGTTTATTTTAATAATTTATAATATTAGTTGATGTAAATTTTGAAATAGTTATATAAAAGTAATTGTTATAAATTTTAATTTAAATTTTTTGAGGAAGTTATTACAATATATAAGTAGTGAATATTTGTGTTATATTTTGCATCATATTTTATGTTAATCTTCATTTTTTGGTACATCAATATGGTCACTAAAATCATATTTTTCACATGTTGATATTAAAATTATGTTAAGAAAATTAGATGATACAAATTTATACGAATAAAAAATGTAATTGTATGTTTTTTGAAATTGCAAAAATATTGATGCAATGAGAATCTTTGAAAAAAATATTATCAAATTAAAATAATTTTTTCTCACCAAATTTAATATTGTTATTTGTAATGCAATTTATGTCATAAAAAATTATTAATATAAAAAATTTATGTCAATATCTAAATTTTACATCAATATCTCGTAAAAACTTTTATTTTGATACAAATAGTATTCAAAATCATAAATATCTACTAATATAACATTGGAAGCATCACTTTAAAATTAATTTTAAAGTCATTCTATTATCACTTATAAAATATCTTAAGATGTTGAGATAACTTTAATACTCTATTAACAACATCTTTAACATGCTTTTATATTTATATAATTTAAAATTAATTTTAAAAATAAAAAAAATTATATATCTAAATTTCAAATAACATTTGACCATAAAAATATTAATGACTCAAACTAAACTTTAAATATAAGTTAAAATAGTCAAAATGTGGTAGTGCCCCCATTCTCATATGTATATCACCATTTTTATCGCTTGTAGTTGTTAAGATGTCTTATTGTACATGACAGATATGACTTTTTATGTTTTTATTAAGACCTCGCTTGAGAGGGTCGGTGTTGAGTTGAAAAGGTTGGTAAATAAGGGGTTATTGAGAAGGAAGTTTTCCCATTTATAAAAATCATTGATTTACTGCTTTATATTAAAGGTACATTTTGTACTTTCAACTCAATAAATAAGGGGTTATGTTGAGAAGGAAGTTTTCCTATTTATCAAAATTATTGATTTCTTATTTTGTATTAAAGGCACGTTTTGTATATGTAAGTATCTATTATACTATATTTAATTAATTTTTATAATTATTTATGACAATATTCATAGGAAAATAAAGGCACATTCCAAACATGTAAGTAGTTATTACACTAAACACTTAACTAATTTGGAATTATTTATGATGATGTAGAGGAGAAAATTATTTCTAATGAAGTATAGTTAGAATTTTAAAAAATGTAACATAAAAATATGTAAAATACAGTTTTGAAATATGTATGTAATTATTATTTATTTATTATTGGAATATTTTATATTATATTAAATTAAAAATATAATTATAGAAGATTATAAAGTAATGTAATTAAATAAATTTCTGATTTAAATTTTATGTTGGAAAATAAAATGAGTTCAAAATAATTAGTCAAAATGAAAATGTATTCAATTTACTATTTAAATGTAAGATAAAAATATTTAAAATAATCTCACAATATACGATAATTATTATTTATTTATTATAAAATATATCTAATTTAATATCTTTAAAAATGTATAAAATACAACTCTAGGATATATAAATTATTATTTATTTATCATAAAATACTTTTAAATATAATAACATACCCCATAAATTATATTGAATCTTGAAGATTTTTTTAAAGTTCTTTTCTAATTCTGATTAGAATTTGTTGCATACTTGAAATTAATGTTTAAGAGTATAATATATTCATTGTAACTTTTAATTGGTGAATAACTATATGCAAAGCTTATGAATTAAAATTAAGATAATTAATTTATAGGCTATAGATTTTTTTTATTGATTTAAAAAAATTAATATTTTATTGATAAGATTTGATTTTGGGAATAAATGTGTAAAATATTTTAGCCTCGATATTTCTGATCACCTCCCGTGATCCTTCTTCAAGGATATTTCTCCTGAAGAAGGATCACAAGAGGTGATCGAAAATGTCGAGGCTAAAATCTTTTACACATTTATTCCCAAAAGTAAATCTTATCAATGAAATGGACTCTGAAAGCATTAAATCTATTAATATATTATTTTCTATGAATAAATAGATATTATGATTATTTTTATTAACTTCTCAAGTCTATTTTGTGCAAATAATGTTTTTTTATAAATTTTATCATGTTTTATGAAATTGTGTCTTTTTTAATTTTTATCATGTTTTATGAAATTATGCTTTACATTTTTGTATGGCTTATGGTAAATACAAATTATGTTACCAGGTTAAAAAATTATTACTATACAAAATATATTGTTGACATAATAATTATTCATATAATAAAATATCTTTTAATATAAGACCAGTATGGGTTTGATTGTTGCATCTTTCATTATAATTCTTGTTAGATTCATGTTTTGAAGAAATAGGCAATACCATGGGTGAATACTTGTTGATCGAATCTTCAAGTTCAAAACTCTCCCACACCAGTTTTTGCCAAATGATTATATGTATTGATATGTATAAACACCTTTTTGTTAATATTGAGTTGAAAGTAAAGGATCGTTCTTGGACACAATTTTTAGATTATGGGGGTTTATCCTTTTTGTGTTATGGGAGCTTTGAAATTAGCCATTTAGCTATATATTGTCATAGTTCCAAATGAAATTCAGATACTTTATGGTGGAAGGATGCCACCCTAATCTACTTATAGTGAAAGGTGAAGATACCCATGAAAATCCTAAGAGTGTAGCCTTAGTTTCGACTTCAGAAGATCTATGTATGGCCCAAAAGGTTCCTAAAATTTGGGAGTTGAATTCCATTTCCAGGGATCTTGTGGATGATCACACTTTGGGGAGGAAACAAGATGGATTGAAATTCATGGCAAATCCAAAAGTTGTTCTGAGCAAAACAACCCTTGATTCAAATGATTGCTTCCAACCCATTGAGAGGTTGAAACTAATTATCCATTTCATTTTGAAATCTAAGGATTTAGGTGATAGGAAATCGACTGAAGTGTGCAAAAAGGAAAAAAGGAAAATAGACAAAAGGCTCCTAAACCATCTAATATGACTTTTCACTCCAAAAAATACACTAATGGGAGAGGGTTTAGTAAGACTTGAGATAGATGATAAATAGTCTGAATGTTGGCGGGTTGCTAATTATTTCTAACACTCTGTTGGAAGTTTGTTGATGGACTACTGAAGATTGGTTTGTAATTTATTGTTTCTAGTTCCTTGTTGGTAGAAGGAGACTATTGGATGAAATAAAGTTGATCCTTGTTATTAAAAGCAACTTAATTGTAGTAGGCCAAAAAAAATTATTTCAATTCTTTATGTACTGTTAGTAAAGGTGCTTCATCAAAGAATTTTTATTGTATTATTCTTCTCCAATGTTAAAAGTTGTGGGGGCGCTTTCCAAACCCTCACCTTTACTCTCATATATATAAATTATACAACTTGATACATTTCACCATGTAAATGAACCTTGTATCATCTAAAATGTCATGAAACAATTGAGAAATTCTTATTATTGTTATTTTTTTAATAAATAAATTTTTTATTATAATTAATTTGATAAAGATAATGACTTGCAATACTATCCAATTAAATACAAATCCTATTTATATTGGGATAAATTTCAACATAATTGCAGCTCAATATTCAGCATTATGACAATAATAGATTTTACTAACATGTAGATACTTTTATCCCAGATATCTAAAGCCAAAGAAAATCTAACCTGTATTTTTTTAATCAATAAAACCCTATTGCCTCTATTAAATCTGATGAAAGCCATGGTCAATCTAGGCACAAATGTGTGGCTTTTCACAGACGCGAAAAGCAATTTCAAGGGGACAAATAATAACACGAATCACTGCCAAAATAGAGTAGTGAAACCTTAAATTTGCTTGATAAACTAAACAAGCATGTGAAGAATCCAAATCAAACCCAGAAACATCGAGGCCTTGAGTTGGGAGAGAAGAATTAAGATAAATGCAGTATATAAACCCTAATCAATTTCATCTAATGTAATGGAAATTCAATAAACTATACAAATGCACATATCTTAATTTCAACAAGAATGCTAGAAAAAATTGCTCTCCTTCCTATTTCTTAGATGATTATTTAAGTTGCGTGGAATTATTTTTGCAGTTTGCCCACAAAGCAAAAAAAATTCCCACATGCAATGAAGCAAAGCAGTACTTCTAAACTTCGCCGCCCCAACGAATAATCACAACGCATGTTTTTCTTTGCAAATCAGCAAAATGAAATGAGTGGTTTAAAGAAATAATGCCACTACACAAAGCGCTAATAAATTAATGTTTTCAGTCCTACGACAATCTTCCCTCGCTATTCATTGCGACATTGAAGGACGTAATAAAACACATTAAGAAGCAATTTAATATAGTGTGGTGTTACTTTCACATCTCCAAAGCAAGATACAATAAATAATTATTAAAATTAAAATTTTATATTAAAATTAAAAAGATGTTTAGAATAAAATTTTGAAATAAATACACTTATATTTTATAAATGATATTTTTTAAAAATATATAATTTATAATTAAATATTATTAAAATTTCATTTTTTTATAATTAATAAATCAAAAATCAAAAATTTGAAAATAATAATTTAGTGATATTTTAATCTCTTAAAAATTATTAAATACATCTCATTATCAAATAATATTAATGATTGTGCATTTATTAATTTCTATAGTTTCAAATAAACATTTGATATAGAATAATAGCTCTTAAAAACTGAACTCTAATCACTATCTTCTTCTTCTTCTTCTTCTTCTTCTTCTTCTTATTATTATTATTATTATTATTATTATTATTATTATTATTATTATTATTATTAAATTATCATTTGAAATCATAATTACTTATAGAGCATTAACCCTTAAAATGATAAATACAATCATTAAATATAATTAACAAGTAATATTATATTTTTCTAATTTAATACATATATAATTAATATAAATATCTTAAATATATTTATTGAAATATGGAAAGATATTAATTTTTAGGTTTTATTTTAAATATTATAAAATATCTCTTATGTAAAAACAGAAACTTTTTAAATACATATCCAAAAATTTAATTTTATAATTTTTTTTGGGGTAAAAAACTAAATGTAATTTTCTCTTTAATATACATTTAATTATGTATATATAAATTAAACTTATGAAATGTAATCTCACACAGAGTAGTTGTATATTGTATGTTGAGTTCAATTAGGCAATGGAGATTTAATCAACTTGGTTGTTACCTTCGAAGTTTTGTACTTATTTTATCTGCTATCACTAAGGTATTTCACCGTATTCAAATTTTCATGGAGGATATGGATCGGTTTCACTCTGAGAAGATCTACTTTACTCCATAATGTGGCACTATAGAAGTCGAGTGCACAGTAATTAAGTTGTAGGTCAATGTTAATGAATTCTTAAAAACTTTGTTTTATGCTTAAATCTTCTCTTTAACCTATGTCTGAACTCTTCTTTTAAAATCTTCAAAGGTGATTAAAGCTTGCAATTCATATCCTCACCATTCTTAGGATTGCCACCCAGATTTTTACATGTGAGAATAAAGAATCTGATGCTTTATCTTCCTGTTCATATCTTATTTAAGATGTTAATTTGAAGAAATAAACTATTGTAATAGTGATCTTGTTTAAGGTATTTAATAATGCTTGCCCTAACTTAATTTTCGTCGTATGAAGAATGGGGTTGATAAAAATTCTGAGACTGCACTTCATAAAGGCAGGGAGAAGAAAACATAAACCAAAAATCAATCTTGTTAACAAAAAGGGTGAGTACTTGCTTTGATATCCTTTCTTTGTAATTTTAATTTTGCTCATATGAATGGAAACCTAATGATAAGGTGATGTATTTTTTCAGGTCCCAGTGATGATATTACAGCATTATATTCTGTAGTGAAATCCTGCCCTTATGAGGATGTGCAGATTATGTGGTCTCTTTTGGTCCCCAAGGGAGAAGATCTTGAACAACAAACTGAGCCTCACTGCACTCAGAAATGAATATAAGCTATCTCTTGCTGGTACTTCCAAATTTTTAGTACAAGTTCCATCTCTGTGTATATATTCAATGGGTACGGTGTGATAGTGATTACAGTCAAATGTTGATTCTTCTCAATCTGCACCGAGTTTAGGCACTTTCTTTGGCAAAGAGCTTCCTCAAAAAACTTATCCATATTTGTTTCTTATATCATGAAGAATCTTTGCTTATATTACATGATTTTAATTTTTAAATTAATTAATTAATTAATTACCTACCATTTAGAGACGACGGCGCTCTACTGTTAATACATAATATTTTAGTGTACTCCACTTTACATTTGTGGGGCCAGCATTGTAAATATGTTATTCTAAAACTTAAATTTTAAATAAAAATAAATTATAATTAAATTTTATATTATTTTAATAAAAATATTTAATAAAATTAAGAATTTAAAAAATGATTGAAAAAATATTTCTATATATTAATATAATATTGTATTACAAAATTATTTATACAAAAAATAAATAAAATATTTAACATAATTCTTAACAAATAAACTTTTTCCCATGTTTAAGTATAATTTATACAATGTAATCATACAAACAATAATAGTTTCTTGCACAAGCTTACATATGCAACATATTACTGCCTACCTAAACTCCTGTGACGTCTAAACCATGTTTTGTTCAACTATTCTTCCCGTAATTTTCAAATTTTACTCTTAAGATTTCCAAAGAATGGATTAGTTACAAATTTTATAGTGTTGCTATAATTGTTAGCATTTATAAGAGGAACAAGCGTTCCCCTCTTCAGATTATCTTCTCCCTTGCTCAATTAATTCCTTGAGTCAAGCATTAAGAAAGTCTTAAAAAGTTCAAATATCAATGACACCTTAATTCTAACTTCGACTGGTGGAAGGCGGGAAAAGAAAATGTTGCTTTTTGAATTTTAGAAATTTGGCTTTTCTAAATTTCTAAACATTTAGCTATAAAAAATAGTTCACTCAAAATTTGCATGCTTAGGTATTAATCATGAAATAATTTATTTATCAATGTGATATTATAAAAATTACAAGATCAAGAATCTTTTCAAACTCAAAATACACTATAGTTAAAATATGTAAAAGAGGTTTGCGACAAATGAAAAAGGGATTCTATTATAAGTCTATAATAGGTGTGGTTTATGGGTTAATTTTATACCTCTTATTCTCTCTTTTCTACCTTTAAAAATGTTACATGCACATTCATTGCACATGTCAAAAAACTTACACAAGATAAAATATATTAAATAATGAAGTCAAAACATTCATAATAAGGTCATAGCAACCCATGAGATCTTCCATGTTGACATAATCTAGGATGTATGTCTTATAAATTAATCATAGAAAGAGAACCAAAAAGATTTTTGCATTATTGTAAAACAAAAAAATACATCGACTAAGTAAGTTACTAATCTATTTAATTAGACGTTTTTTGGCCCACAATAAATCCAGTCTTTTGTTCTTTTAGATATTTTATACTTTCACTATTTTCTCCATTTTCTCTTTTCAACAGTTAAAAATATGAAATACAACTCAAAAGCAACGTGTTCATCTACTAGAGGAAAACATCTATTTTTATTTGTCACTCCATTTGCTAGTTTATCAAAGGGAAGCTTTTATAACAGGGTATCCATCTATATGGAGGAAGAATATAGTCTAAAGTATTGAAAATATGTATATTTTTTTTTAAATTGTCGAAGGAGATTCAACAATGTCTGCATAACCACTTGCCCTCTTCTAGATCATGGGAAAACAACATAAAACACCAAGCCCTTGCTTGCTCCTAAGCATTGTAATAGTACACCTAATGTCAACATCCATACATGTCATTAGAGTGATGGCTAATGATACATGTGGATATGATAATGTAATCTACTATGGTAGTCTTGCAGAAATTATTCAGAGCCACCTCAATGGATCACACACTTAGTATATGTTGAATTAAGTAACATATAATTTTTTGATTAAAGGTAAATGGTAGGTTTTGATTGGGTCTCATCCTAGTTACAAAAATTAGGCCCATGGTCAATAAACTAATAGAAAAAACCTGCAAATACATAGCGAACAACTGTCTATACACAATAAATAAACAAACTCAAAACAACAAGAAACCATCAAATTAGAGATAACTGATTACATATCCATATCCTTTAAAATGAGATTCCACTCCTTAAGAAGATTGTTGAGAACATCTTCAATGTCCCCCACCACAGTGTCATCCAACACCATATTAACATATTAAGATCACTCATTTTTATCAACAATCATGATTGGAATCCATAGAAGGAATAAAAAATATAACCATGCAAACTAATCATAGCACATTCACATAAGCTCATGTACATTCATCAATATATCTTAATCCTCAATAGTTACAACTATATCTCAATCATATCACATCAAGATATATATATATATATATATATATATATATATATATATATATGATTCATATTATGATAAAAAAGATGCCAAGTATAATCCATATCTATAATCATGATTTATAAGAAGCTACTTGAAATATACTAATCAAATAAATATAATCAATATATGTATATACCAATAATAACATGACTACATCTTAAGTTCAAAAAATCACATAAAAATAAAGGTAAAAAATTATCTAAATGCATACTAAATGTGTTGATGTTGAAGGAGCAGCGTCGGGTTCACACTTCCAGCCCAACTTATTGTATTATTTAAGACATATATATAGAATGATTTCTCATTGTTTAATGATAAGTAAGAAATATAATTCATTAAAAACATATTACTGTTCTTATTATTCAATATATAAGAGATATATTGTTGCTGGGTTTTTCCCTTCAAGTTGGAGGTTTTTCCCAAATTATATTGTTGTGTTCATTGTTCATTGTGTTGCATTTTATGATTGTTTCAAATCTTATCATAAAACTAACATGGTATCAGAGCCGAAGGTTGCTCAATGGTCCGTTTAGGTTCGTGTTGGTATAAACATCAGACCCTGGAAAGTTGCAGCAGCAACAACAGCATTAGTTTCGTCAGAGAAGAGCTCGAAGAAGCAGACACGTGTGAGAAAATAGTAGTTCGTGAAAAGAGAAGCAATAGCAGCTACTGGGCATTTAATAAAGAGCGCAATAAATGACGGGGCTGATGTTTTGTCTCTCACTTGGCTTCGACTCGCCTCCGTATTTCCAAAACAGTATAGCCCTCAGAGCCTTTGCGGCTATAAAGAAAGGAGTCATCGTTGTTTGTTCTTCCGGTAACAATGGGCCGCAGAGAGGATTAATGCACAATGGTGCACCATGGATTTTCACTGTGGGCACCAGCACGATAGACAGAGATTATGCCGCTACACCGAATTTGGGTGACGGCAACGTAACCACTGGTTCAACCTTTTACACAGATCCTAATCTGAAGGGAGCCTTCAAGATTTCTCAGACTCTGCTAGTTTACGAAAGTGGAGACCCCATGTGCTCAAGGAAGCTCGATCCTTCGAAAGTCAAGGGAAAGGTGGTCTTGTGTATGAACACGAGCTCTTCGCTTATTGGCACTGGTTTTCGTGTGGAATATCGAGAGATCAGGGCTGTATCTGAATTACCGCTTTCCTTGGGTCGTCTTGGAACTGAAAGAGGGAGCAGCTGTAGTGAAGTACACTTCTTCAACCGTAAGACATGTTGTGGAAATATAGTTTGGCTTGACAATGCTAGGGGTGAAGCCCGCACTTGCAATGGCCAATTTTTCATCTCGAGGGCCGTATGATCCGAGCCCCAATATTCTAAAGCCCGATGTGACAGCCTCTAGTGTCAATACCCTCACTGCGTGGCTTCTAAATGCCACAGAGGGAAACTATTACGCTATAGTCTCTGGCACGTCCATGTCATGTCTGCATGTGGCCGGGCTGAGCGTTTTGATGAAAGCCATTCACAGCGAGTGGAGTCCCACGGCAATCAGGTCTGTCATCACGACAACTTCTTACACACTCGACAATTCCAATAATGCCATCATCGACCTTGGCTACGAAGGCCGCCCGATGACGCCCTTGGATATGGGCGCAGGCCACGTGGATGTAGAGAAGGCGGTCGATTATGGACTCGTCTATGATCTGAGCGTGGAGGATTATGCCAACTTGCTGTGCACACTCAATTACACCACCCAGCAAATTCAAAGCATCTCAGGAACGAGTGTCTCATGTCCAAGCTGCCTTGACTTGGGTTCGGACGTGCTAAACTATCCCTCCTTCACCGCAGTTTTCAACAAAAACTCAACATTCCCTTCTTCCAAGACATTCAAAAGAATTCTTACAAATGTAGGTGATGATGTATCTATCATATTATAATGCAATTCTGGAGGTCCCCAAAGGACTTAAAGTGCAAGTCGTTCCTGACGTTCTGCAATTCAAAGAGAATGCTTTGCTTGGGAGGTGTAAAAATGATAAGGGTGGCGAGTTTCGATGTTGGACAAGATGTGAATGACCAAGTGACTATGCATGCGAAGATACAAGGAGCCCCAACCACCATTGAAAAGAGCCTAGTAGCTGGAAGAAGATTGCCAAAGGAAGCGACGAAAAGGAAGAAGAGCGAGGAAGCTAATGTAGGCCCAACATCTAAGTTATCAAGTAAACCCAGTTCGGAAGAGAGTCGAAGAAAGTCTTAGGAATAAGTTTGATGCCAAAGACTAGGTGTGGAAAGCATTTAAGATGAGATCGAAGTCCCCTGAGCCTATGAAGTTGATTAGCAGTAGCCAGAGACAGTTTTTCAACCGGTGAAGCTTGCAGCACCACACAGACCAAAGTCTGAGCCTTCTAGTGTTGAGGAAGCTACTAGTCGGCAAGTATGGAGAGATGCTATGGCTGAAGAGTATCAATCCATCCTCGAGAATGATGTTTGGGATATCGTACCTAGACTTGAAGGAAAATCTATTTTTTTTCTAAGTGGCTTTTCAAGATCACGCATGCAGCTGATGAAAGCATTGAGAAGTACAAGGCTAGGTTTGTGGCTAGAGGTTCTCTCAAAAAGAGGGAGTAGATTATGAGGAAACTTTTGCTCTAGTTGCTCATTATACATCTGTCAGAACCATTATTACTATTGCAGCATTTAAAGGATGGAAAATACACCAAATGGATGTGAAGACAACATTTCTAAATGGTATAATCAAGGAAGAGGTATATAGTGAGCACCCTGATGGCTTTGAGGTTCATGGGAAGGAGTCTCATGTTTGTAAGTTGAAGAAGGCTTTGTACGGTCTTAAGCAGGCTCCTCGTGCTTGGTTTGAAAGACTTGATCGATACTTGATGAGCTTGGATTTCTCCCAGAATGATGTTGATTCAAACCTATACTTCAAGGTAATTGATGGCAAAGCATTAATCTTGGTTCTCTATGTTGATGATCTACTTATTACCAGAGAAGATCACCTCATTTTTAAAATGTAAGGATTTAGCTTCAAAATTTGAAATGAATGATCTTGGTCTCTTACATTACTTCCTTGGTTTAGAAGTATGGCAGAAACCAAATAAGATCATTCTAAGTCAAGGGAAGTATACTATTGACATCTTGAAGAGATTTGGTATGATAGATTGCAAACCGATGTCTACACCGATGGAGACAAATTTGTCAAAGTTAAAAGAGGCTGCAGCTAGTTTAGATCTAGTGGATCCTAGAATGTACATACAAATAATTAGATCATTGATGTATCTAGTTAATACTAGATCAGATATTTGCTATGCAGTAAGTGCACATAGTCAGTTTATGTGTGAACCAAGGCAAATACATCTAGTTGCAGTGAAGCATATCCTATGATACTTGTGTGGCACAGTTGGGTATGGCTTGAGATATTCTTCTAGTGTAGACTTGAAGCTGCATGTATATACTGATTCTGATTGGGCAGGGTGTGTCACTGATCGGAACAGCACCTCTAAATGTTGCTTTAGTTTGGGATGTGCTATGATTTCCTGGTGCAGTAGGAAGTAGTCATTTGTAGCATTAAGTACAACAGAGGCAGAGTATATTGCAGCTTGTATGGTAACTCGAGAAGCAGTGTGGCTTTGTAAGCTCCTTGCAAGATTTTTTGGAAAATCAATGGAGCCTACCATCATTCATTGTGATAACCAGAGCTGTGTGAAGATTTCTGTCAATCCAGTGTTTCATGATAGAACCAAGCATGTTGAGATCAAATACCATTATATCAGAGATATGGTATTGAGGAAAGCTAACGAGTTCTTCTCTGTGAGAGAAGTTCGAGGTGAAATCCCTTGATAGCGAGTTCTTCTTTGAGAGAGAAGTTCGAGGTGAAATCCCTTGATAGCAAGTTCTTCTCTATGAGAGAAGTTCGAGGTGAAATCCCTTGATAGTGAGTTCTTCTCTGTGAGAGAATTTTGAGGTGAAATCCCTTGATAGCGAGTTCTTCTCTGTGAGAGAAGTTCAAGGTGAAGTCCCTTGATAACAAGTTCTTCTCTGTGAGAGGAAGTTTGAGGTGAAATCCCTTGATTCCACCCTCTAGATGAACCATGATGGATATTGAACACTTGTACATACTATGCATTGTTGTAGCCATTATGGTTGACATCATGATGAGGTGATATGTCTTATGCAGCTGGAAGTATCCTCCCTAGCTGAGAGGGAGTGTTGATGTTGAAGGAGCAGTGTTGGGTTCACACTTCTAGCCCAACTTATTGTATTATTTAAGACATAATTTGTTTGGTGGAGGCTAACAGGGAAATTGAAGAGATGCGTCTCTTTCCTCTCACTTGTATATATATAGAGTGATTTCTCATTGTTTAATGATAAGTAAGAAATATAATTCATTGAAAAGCAGATTACTATTCTTATTATTCAATATATAAGAGATATATTGTTGCTGGGTTTTTCCCTTCAAGTTGGAGGGTTTTCCCAAGTTATATTGTTGTGTTCATTGTTCATTGTGTTGCATTTTATGATTGTTTCAAATCTTATCATAAAACTAACAAAATGAAGGGTCCTCAACACAATAGTTTGAGAATATATACAAGATCAAAACAAGGGCTGTGTTGTGGCTCTAGTACCTCCCTGCCTATGCTAATGGAGCATCCACATGTCTTCATTTTTACAAATATTCTAGCTGTCGCTGTAATTCTATAGTCTCAATATTCAAACCATGGACTTCCTTCCCATATCAGTCACACTCCATGTGTCATAGTATTCTGTATAAATTTAAATAAACTAAATACTATTATAAAATGCATAGGTTAAATGCAATTGACCCTTTGATGCACATACATAACATATGCTTATCCCTTTTTGATTGGCTTAGAAAAAATGTTTCTAGATAGCTATTCATGAGTTAGTGATAATTGGGAAAATGATTAATTATTTCAAACTATTTGTGAACATTAGGAAACAAGTTAAATTTTGAATCAATATTAGTTAGTGATTGGTATTCAATGGTGATTAGCTAAAAATGATCACCCCAAGTGAAAACAATAGTACCTGGTAGGTAGTAATAAATATAGAGATCAAAATTAGGTCAAAACTTTTGATGACAAGAATGTATCACAATTAAGCACATGTGAAGAGAAAAATTGCATACCAAATGTATAACTAACCATATATATTTCATGACGCAAGTAGATGCACAAACTGGGGTGTGACATCAAAGAATATGTAACCATTTCATGACTAGTATATTTTTAATTATTTTCACTTAATAAATGTTTGATTTTAATTATATTAAATTAATTTTCATTAATTATTATATTTTCATTTTATAATAGATGGAATATTAGAGTGATCTTCTCTAACCTTGGCATTAAGACCACATCCATATTTATAGATCTCATTTTCTATAAATGGGAATAGTAGCCAATGGAGCCCAACCAAGGAGGTACATTGTTTAAATTGATTATAAAATATATAATAAAACTATTTATACAATATACTGTCTATTTTTTTTATTTCATAGGTGAATAACAGGTTTTGAAACCCTGCATAGCCTTGTACATGGAGCGAAAGATGAAAATAATAAATCTCTAATGGGATGACTCTGCCAGTGGCAATGGGGTAGGAGGCTAAAATTATGCCAATAATTAATCAAGACTCTAACATACATCCTTGGAAACTTCCGCAAAGCTTCTACCAAACACTATTGATTAATTACTGTTGACCCTAGTTCTACAGCGACTTCAATCATGCAAAATAATCACGAAATTTATTTAATAATTAGTTAATATATTTTTTAGAAAAATAAAGCCTTTGAAAGGCTAGAGATAACTTTAGTTTATATTTCATTCAAATGTTATTTAGATAAATTTAGAATATTTTATTTATTAATTAGAAAAGCATGTTGATATGAAATTCTATTAATACATTGTAATTGATCTTTATTGTTATGGAGAAATATTCAAATAATTTGAAGAAGTATTTTTATTTTGGCTATTCTATATTTATTCTGTATTTCTTTTGATTATGAATATTGCATTTATTTAGTTGTGAGTTTCTAGTTTTATTCTAGGCAGTGGTTTATCTTTATATATTTAAAAATCTTCAAACACATCAGGGGTGTTTAACCCCATTACCACTAGACTTCTAAGTTTTCGCACAGGGTCCCCTTGAGTAGATAGACATACCAGAGGGTTGAGACACTGGTTTTCTATCTTTTTTATTTTTAACTTTTGTCCACCCTTCCTTATTTTCAGTTGATTGGATTGGAGAGGAGATCATAGTTGGAATATGGCGCTGGGATTTGCCTTCAACAGTTGTTCATTTGGTAGATTCAACTTGGTGTGTAATAAGCTTAGGTGTTTCCACCTGAGTGAAAGCTAGAATGGAGGAAGAGTCAGGCATGGGCGCAACCTTCCTTGGATAGAATAGATCTTACAGTAGTTCTTCTTCAGAGTGATGACTTTATTAGTCCACAATTTCAGTAGGGGTAGTAGTGTCTTTCGTAGAAGATTCAAATTCCTTACCTTCAAAAGGACCCCATTCTTCATATACAACCAAAATCGTAAGGTATTTTAGAATTAAATCTTTCCACAAAGAAGACTCTTTCTTTTTCTAAGGAGGCTAATGTTTTTTATCAAGTGTCAAGTGTAGAAGTAATTGTGGCAATGAAATCACAAACTTTCATATTCAAGGGGTTGGTACCAAGAGTGGCCATCGACTTGCAAGGTGATTTTCTCAGGGATATTCTTGGAGGTATCAATATTTACCAAAATCCTAGCTGTCACATCTCAATTTCACCCTATGATTTATAATCTTTATGACATATACTATAATGAGACAATGATATTATTGATTAGTATACATAATGTGATAGTTATATTTTCTTATTTTATACATTGAAGATGTATATTTATTAGTTTTACATCATTGATTGATATATGATAACTAAGACTAATTACCTACTTGTTATGAGGTAGATG
Source organism: Torreya grandis (assembly GCA_037957365.1). Classification (NCBI taxonomy): domain Eukaryota; kingdom Viridiplantae; phylum Streptophyta; class Pinopsida; order Cupressales; family Taxaceae; genus Torreya; species Torreya grandis. The sequence goes on from JARHVA010000049.1 coordinate 4,281,679, forward strand.
TAGGATAGATCCTACCCTCAAGGCATGATGAGAGAGAGCATCATTAGAGAGAATGGACTAGATAGAATGATTGGGTGATGACATAGAAATTGTTAGTGACCTTACACACACAATAAATTAGAAAATTATTATGTGTAACATGTTTTAGATGTTAGTACCTAATTAAATAAATCTTGTACATTTTTATATTAGCATGTACATTTAGTTTTTAATATATAATAGATTCAATTAATTTTAATTATCTTGATTTTTTAGAATAAATTAAGAAATAGGTATTTAATTGATACATCATAATAGTAGTAAATTATTCAATTATCTTACTTTGAATATAATTAGAAAACTATTTATCTATTTATTAATAAACAATTACTTTTATTTTAATTAATTTCAAAGAGCTTGAATTATCCTAATGCTAACATTGAGTTAAGACAAACTAAGCTTAGTCTTTTTAAAAGCATGCATGAAATTGCATGGAAGTTAATAAAGTTAAATTAATAAAATAATGATATACATGGATGGAGAATTATGCATAATTTAAAGATTTAATGAAAACCCAAGTGAAACATTAGTTTTGGGATTTAAGAATTGATTGATAAAATTAAATAATATTTATGCATGTAAATTGTATATATGAATGAGATTATTATAAGAAGAGGCAAATGGAAGAGTAGTGGATGGTATGACAATGGAGCAAAGAGAAGGAGGCAAAAAATAGAGTAGAAAAGATGGAGAGAGATTTTGGATTCAAATTGTGGGAAGCGACTTGTGAGGTTGGTTATGCATTTATCATTCTTATCATTCTTATATTGTAGAAATTATGGGAAGGATTCGATCCAGTAAGTTGAATACAAATATGAATTTGATTTGTCTATATTTATGTTAATAAATAATATTAAAACATCTTATTTTTAAAAATAATGATGACTTTAAATTGAAATTATCCAAAGCCATGTTAGATTTATCAAAGTAATAAATTATTTAGAGGAAATAAGTCAATATTTTATATACAATGACTTATACCTGTAAAGAGTGTTTACCTTACGAATACTTTACTATTAGTAACTTGTATTTCAGACTTTATTTGCTTCTTGAAAGTACTTGTTGCTAGTTTCAGATGCTTTTGATGCTTTGGATTCAAGGTTGACAAGCTAGATGGTCAACTATTAACAATATGATCTTCATGCTAGATAAAGGAAGAGATAATGGATGGATTTAACTTATAAAAATGATGCAAAAAAAATAGGCCAACCTTTCAGAGGCCATAACTTTTGACCCATAGTTCTGTTTGGAGATCTTTGACTTGCCAAAACGATAATCTTGAAAAGTTTATTGATGTCATAGGTATTTCTACCTGGTTAGGGATGGTTTAGATATTTTTTCAAAGTCCATATGTGATCATCTGAGAGTCTAAAATTACAATTTAATTATTTTTTGAGATTTTTCTATTTTTAGAAATTATAAATTTTCAGGACTAGACGTTATCTTTAGTTGATTTTCGTTTCATAGGATAATTTTAGCATTTAGAATATTTTAAGAGATGTGTACACTTGCATGTGAAACTTACTATAAATAGTAGTTGCTAAAAACTGATGTTTTTTTAAATTTTTTTTTTTTTTTTTAATTTTACATGTCAACTCTAAATTCTGAGTTGGGGCTTATTTAAGATTGGTTTGATTTTTTAATTATCAAGTCATTAAATATGAATCAATTCTAATTATTATTTCAAGATATTGGCCTATTAGTGATTTTATTGTCTTGATAGTTTTTGGTTTTATTATATGGTATCAAAGCAAGTTTGACTATTGGAGGAGTAAGACGTGGTGAGAGGATGAGGATGTATTGCATAGATGAACTGGAATATACAAGAGATGTAGAGGAAAGTGGAATAATTAACCGAGGTTATGACTAATTAGGTGAGAAGACAAGGTGGTGATGAGGAAGACACAGACTATGATGAAGAAATTCAACAAGAAAAAGAACATCAAGAGCAACCACCATCAATGGAAAAGAAGATGGTTTAGGTTTTATACGAAAGAAATGAAGGAATCAAGGTTGATGTTCTAGATTATGAAGGTAGTTTAAAACTAGAGGATTTAATAGATTGGATGAATAGCATGGAAAAACTTTTGGAGTGGAAGACTGTGAGAGAAGACAATAAGGTTAAGTTTGCATGCACGAAATCGAAAGATCATGTAATGATTTGGTGGGATCACCTCTATAAAAAGAGATAGAGAAAAGGTAAAGAGAAGATTACTACTTGAAAAAAGATGGAGAAGAATCTGAGAAAGAAATTTATTCCTATGGATTATGCACAAATCCTATACAGAAGATTTCACAATTAAGGCAAAAAGATCACAGTGTATAAGAGTATATAGATGAATTTTTTAATCATTCCATATGAGTGGAGCATGATGAAATAGAAGAGAAGATAGTTACAATGTAGGTAAATAGTTTGAAATTTTTTATACAAGATGAATTAATCATGCATAGAATACTTTGCATCGAGGAGGCTTATCAATTACCTTTGAAGGCAGAAGAAAAATAAAATAGACAAAATTTCAAAAGAACATCTCTTAGTCTGAGAAGAGGCAGATCCCCTCTAAATAGGGGATGAGGTAAGTTTAATACTATTAGTGCAGGTTTTTATTTTTTCCTATTTTTTAATTAGAGAAATTGTATTTCTTGTGAATAAATGGAGTTTTCCTACATTTGTGGGATAGGCTAGCTTATGTGGAGATGTGTGTCATAGATGTGTCATAAGAATGTCATAGGTAACTCCCTTGATGGGAGTTACTTCTCTATTCTTAGCACCTTGTCACCACCTTTCATGGAGGAGTTATAGTCTATTCTTGGGGTGCCTTGGCCACCTTTTGTGGAGGAGTTACTTACGTGCTCTCCTATATGTATTCTTCACTTTGGCCATCTCATGTTAATCAGATTTTGGTTTTCTCTATTTTGTCTTGTGCAATTTATCTTCTTGTATAATTTCAAATTGCTTTAGCATCTATGTGGTGTGCACTTGTTTCATCTCGTGTGATCACATCTCCATCGCATTCACTTTATCTGGATTCTAGCAACAACTCCGATATGGTATCAGAGCCACTCCGATAATCGTGTGTCTAGGTATGCTATTATGAAATTCTTACTTTGTTTTCTTAGTAGTTTATTTTTATTGTTTAACTCCATTGTTTTGGTAGAGTTTTTTGAAAACTCATGCAAATTCATATAGAAACTTGTTCAAAAAATTGCTTCTGAGTTAGAATTTACCAAGACAACTTGTCTAGCTCTATTGTGGCTTTAACAAAGGAAAAAGAATTTCTTTTCTTTTGGTCATTCTAAAGGAAAAATATAAGATTTTTTCTATCTATTTTGCTTCTTGGACGTTGGAGGGGCTGACCTTGTTGCAAGCTTCTTCATACCTCTGAGTTGTGTGCCACCTCTACTGTGCGCTACTTGCTGAGTTCAATTTTTTTTTGGTGAGGGTGCTGAAAACTCTTCTAGTCTACGCCAAGCTTCTAGAACTCCTTTCTATAGCAGCAATAATGTCCTTCCAGCCATGCCATCAGGCTGTATGGCGTCTAGCAGGTCTGCAGTTCATTTCTTTTGTTTTTTTTGAGCAAAATCTGGACTGCACTTTTTTTTGGGCACCACTGCCTATATTTGCTTTGCTATCTGGAAACTAGAATTGTGCCCTTGTTTTTGGTGAGAATATTCTGCCACTTCTATTGTTGTCCTTGCCAAGAATTCTGCCAGCAGTCTATTTTTTTAAAATGGCGCTCCTTTTTTTCTTGGTTTCCAACACCCCATTTGGTGGGCCCACCCTCTCTTGCTGACTGGTAAATTTGATTTTAATAATTTTTTGATTTAAAATCAAATTTGAATTTAGCATTAAAAAAATAGTTTAGAGTTTTTTTAAAAAAAACTTGTATCTTCAACCTACGAAGACGAAGGGTGAAGCCCGGGTTGGCAAGAGGCCAATTCCCCCTCACACAAACCTCCTTTGGATTCCTCATTCTGTGTCGAATCCAACAAGTGATTGGAAGGCCACTTTCTCTCTCAAAATAGGCATTTTTTTAATGTTTTTGTACTTTTTTTTGCAAAAACACTAGTTTACAAGAAAATTGAACCTTTAATATCTTGAAAATGGTAGCTCGAATTTGGGTGTCATTTTTTATAAAAGTGTTTGTAATTCAATTATCCATAGTGTAGGCTTGTTATTTGTTAAAAATGCACTAGTTTATAAAGTGCCAAAAATTTGGGTCTCTCGAGACGCATTTTCGACTGAGTCTGACGTCCTATTTGCTTAAGTCTTGCACTGATTGCTCTAAGACACATTCTTAGCTGATCTCGATGTATTTTGAGCATGAACTTGCATATTTGGGGGGGGCTCAATATTTTAGGGGGGTGTGATTGCTTTTCACAACTTGCAAATCTTTGCTTTCATTCTCCTTTCTGCATAAATTCACAACTTGCAATCAACACAACTTCACCTAAATTTAGCTTAAAATGGATTATTTGCAACTTAAACCCATAACACCCTTCAAATATCATGAATGGAATGTTAAAATGTCAATCATTTTTAGAAGCAAAGGGTTGTATAAGATCACCATGGGTACTGAAGTAGAACCCAACACTGATGCTGAAAGGGTCAAGTGGTACAACCATAGTGATGAAGCCTATGGATTACTGAGCTTGTCTATGTCTCCAAAACTTCTCTTCCATTTAGAATCCTCCAAAACTCCCAAAGACATATGGGACACCTTAAAACTCTTATTTGGAAAGCTTGATGAGATGAGAGGACATGAGCTTGAAAATAAACTCATAAGTCTAAGTCCTAGCAACTTTGACACCCTACAGGACTTCTTCACTAAGTTTAAGGCCCTTAGATTGTAATTGAAAGAATGTGGGATAGAAAATAAAGATGATCAACTCATTATTTCTATTCTTACAAAGTTAGGTCCAAGCTATTCAGTCTTTGTCTCCACCTTCCATACCACAAAAAGTGCCCTTGGCACTACATGGAAAATGCCTTCTTTGGAGTCATTCATTGCTGACTTGACTAGGGAGCAAGATAAGCTAATTCAAATGGACACAATGAAGTCTACTCAACCCCAAGCTTTGATAGCTGGAAATGGTAAGGATAAGACTTCAACAAAGGAGAAGAAGAAAATGAACAAAGACCAAGAGAAGAAGAAAGAAAACATCAATCCTACCAAAAACAACACTGAGTCTTCCTCTTCCAATGCTAAACCTAAGAAGGAGAATGTTAAGTGTGCCTATTGTAAAAAGACAGGGCATGATGAACACAAATGCATGAAGAAACAAATAGATCACCTAACTCATCTTCTAGAGAAGAACAACATAGGTGTTCCTGAGTCCATCAAGCATAATTCATCTACCCAAGATTCTACCAAGGCAAAAGGCAAGGGTAAGGAGAAAGAAAAGGGCAAGGCTCTTGTAGCTACAACAGCTTCTACATCTTCATGGTCATTGACTCGGGTGCTTCTCACCACATGGGCTGTTCACTAGTTGAGTTTTCATCTTTAAAGCCTTGTAGCATGACTTCAATTAGTTTGGGTGATGACACATCAGTTTCCATTGTAGGGAGAGGGTCAGTTGAAATGGAAGGAGGAACATTCAATAATGTTCTAAGTGTTCCTTCTCTTTCAACTAATCTCCTATCAGTGTACCAAATCACTTACATTGGTCGTGGCTTAAGAGTTGAGTTTTCACCAGATTCAATGGCTATCAGAGAGTTGCGTAGTGATACTACAGTGGCAGTGGGTAGGGCAGATCACCAAGCAAGGTTATATACCTTCTCACATTTTGCATCAGATTCTTCTCCAATAGCATTGTTGACTCATTCAGATGGAGTTAGCAAATTATGGCATGAGCAGTTTGGCCACCTTAACTATCGCTACCTTGAGTAACTTTGCAAAAATGACATGGTCATTGGTTTGCCTCATGTCCAATTCTCAAAAGGACTTTGCAAGGGGTGCTCCCTTAGGAAGCATCCCGAAGTAAAATTTGACAAAGGCAAAGCTTGGAAGGCTTCACAACCTTTGGAGTTAGTCCACAGTGATGTATTGGGACCCTTTCCCAAACCATCTTTCACAAGGGCCAAGTACATCTTCACTTTCATTGATGATTTTTCTAGGTACACTTGGATATATTTTCTCAAACAAAAGTCTGAAGTGTTTGAAAATTTTCTAGACTTCAAGGCTCTTGTTGAGAAATAGAGTGAGAAATCCACAAGGTTCTTCAAATTGATAATGGAGGGGAGTATGTCAGCAACAGGTTTGAGTAGTTTTGCACCACAGAGGAGATTGATTTGCAGCGCACAGTCACTTATAGTCCTTCATAGAATGGGTTGCAGAATGTAAAAATAGGTTCTTGAAAGAAATGGGTAGCTATATGATTCACTCCAAATCCTTAGCACCACAGTACTGGGCTAAAGCTATCAATTGTGCTTGCTACATTCAAAATAGGGTTCCTCACAAAGCTTTGAAAGGGATAACACCATTTGAAGCTTGGCATAAAAGGAAACCTGATGTTGAGCACCTTAGGGTTTTTAGATCCCCAGCCATGGCCTGCATTCTAAAGAAGAAACGTAAAGCTATGGAACGTCAGTCTAAGCCTTGCATCTTTGTAGGATATTTGGATGGTATTAAGGGGTATCACCTTCTAGATCCAGTCACTCATGAGTTGTTCATCGAGAGAAGTGTCCATTTTCAGGAGAGTCCTAGAGACTCAACACTTGACACTTCTTCTCCCTCATCGGATCTACTTCTTCATGATGATTCTTCATCAGATTCAGATCAGCCACAACAGGCTCTCGAGCCAGAGACATCTTCTTCTTCTTTGAGTTTAGACAGTGAGGATAGTGATGTAGCATCATCCACCTCTAGTCAGTCAGAGGATGAGGAGTTAGCACCTGACTCACCCACTTCTAGGCCACTTTGGGCCAGATAGACACTTGAGAGTGTTGGCACTTGGGCAGGGGATCCCGCAGATGATAGACGTACTAGGGGGATTTTCAGAGAGATCCACACGCCTTCTTTGCTTCAGTTTCAAATCCACAGACTTTTTGAGTGGCATCTAGGGTACCTGAGTGGGATAGTGCTATGGAGGAAGAATATTCTTCCTTAATCAAAAATCACACTTGGGATTTGACTTCACTTCCTAAGAGAAGAAAGATAGTTTGATGTAGGTGGATATATCGGACCAAGTTTGTAGCAGATGGGTTGGTTGATAAGTATAAGGCGCGATTGGTCACCAAGGGTTTCTTACAGGTGGCAGGCATTGACTACTCAGAGACCTTTGCACCTATTGCAAAGATGACTTCTATCCGACTCACCTTGGCTATTGCCACAACACATGGTTGGGATGTGCACCAGATGGATGTGAAGAGTGCCTTTCTTCACAGAGACCTAGAGGAGGAGATCTACATGGAGAAGCCACTAGGATTTGTTCAAGATTCTTCCTTAGTATGCAGACTTAGGAAATCTATCTATGGCCTCAAACAGGCCCCTCGAGCTTGGTATGCCAAGATGGAATCCTTCCTTCTCACAGCGGGTTTCACTAGGTGCCATTCTGATCCCAATGTCTACTTCTTGTGATAGGATGATTCACTCCTAATTTTGGTTCTATATGTTGATGACCTTTTGATCATCAAGAGTTCTTCATCAGCTATTGCACTGGTGAAGGCACCTCTCTAGAATAGATTTGACATGACAGACTTGGGTTTGTTGAACTACTTTCTTGGCATCGAGATCTCATAGTCAAATTTAGGGATTTCTCTTGCACATCCTAAGTATGCTCTTGACTTATTGGCTTAGTTTCACATGGCTAATTGCAAGCCATCTCTGACTCCTTTTCTATCAGGAGTCAAGCTTGAGGCTGATTATTCTTCACCATTGGTTGATGCCACTCAGTATCGACAACTTATTGGTAGTCTCATCTACTTGACTCACACCAGGCCCAAGATATCATATACAGTGGGACTTGTCTCTAGATTCATGCAAGAACCTCATGAGCTGCATTGGAAAGATGCTAAGAGGATCTTGCATTACATACAGGGTTCACATAGAAATGGGATTCATTACAGATTTGGCATAGAGGTTAACTTGGTTGGATATACAGATTCAGACTGGGCTGGTAATTCATAGACTTGCAAATCCACTTTTGGTTACATTTTCTCTCTAGGTTCTAGTCCTATCAGTTGGTCTAGCAAGAAGCAGAATGGTATTGTTATATCATCCATAGAGGTAGAGTACAGGGGAGATGTTAATGCAACTACTAAGGGTATTTAGCTTCAGGGAATTCTTTTTGAGTTTGGCATTCCTATCAGGCATCCCACCATCATTTATTATGACAACTAGAGTACCATTTAGATTTGCAAGAATCTAGTTCAACACCATTAGACCAAGCACATAGAAATTCACATGCATTTCATTTGGGAGCTTATTCATAGTCAGGTCATTGACTTGATATTTTTCTAGTCTTCGGAGCAGGTTGCAGACATCTTCACCAAACTTTTCACTGAGATCAAGTTCATTCATCTACGAGCTCTTCTTGGGGTGTGGTCCACATCTGTAGTAGCATCATCTTGGGGGGGCGCACTAGCCTCTTCTTTCTTTTATGTCTCTCTTTTGGGGGGGAGTTTTTTCCTACAGATTTTCTCTTTTTCTCTATCTTATGGGAGATTGCATTTGTACATGGGTACCTCATCAGGCCTAGTTTTCGGGACCCATTTTATATTTCCACACTGCCCACCTAAGCTGCGCTTATGGGGGGGTATTAGTGTAGGTTTTTATTTTTCCCTATTTTTTAATTAGGGAAATTGTATTTCTTGTGCATACATAGAGTTTTCTTACATTTATGGGATAGGCTAGCTTATGTGGAGATGTGTGTCATAGATGTGTCATAGGTGTCATAAGAATGTCATAAGTAACTCCCTTGATGGGAGTTACTTCTTTATTCTTAGCACCTTGTCACCACCTTTCATGAAGGAGTTACAGTCTATTCTTGGTGTGCCTTGGCCACCTTTTGTGGAGGAGTTATTTACGTGCTCTCCTATATGTATTATTCACTTTGGCCATCTCATGTTAATCAAAATTTGGTTTTCTCCATTTTGTCTTATGCAATTTATCTTCTTGTATAGTTTCAAATTGCTTTAGCATCTATGTAGTGTGCACTTGCTTCATCTCGTGTGATCACATCTCCATCACATTCGCTTTATTCATATTCTGGCAACAATTCTGATAACCACTAGACGTGGGTTTAATACCAATAAAGGTGAATCATCACATGGTGCAAAAAGGCAAGATCATAATAGGCAAGGGTTTCAATATCATCAAAGAGGAAGATGGTTTCAAAGAGGATGAGGTTATGGTGGTAGTAGAGGATGGTTTTTGAATGAGTGCAAATATTATATCTATTATAGATGTGGAGAAGAAGGGCACATATCATTTGAGTATCCAAAGTATAAAGATCAAGAAAGGAGGAAAGAAGATCACCCTAGAGTGAATCTAGTCGAGGCTAAAATAGAAGAGAAAAATACTAAAGTTACCCTTGTAGATGTCGGAGAGAATCTCTAGATGTGAAAAACCATGATCACTCCAAGGAAGGAACAATTGAAAAATAAAGGTGGTGATGCATGGCTATGATCAAATATTTTTTGATGTACTTCAGGTGGAAAGGTATGTAAAGTAATTATAAATGGTGGTAGTTATGAAAATATGGTTTCTAAAGAAATGATAGAGAAACTAAATTTGTAATATAAAAAGCATCTTAATCCTTATCAGATTTTATGGTTTACAAAAGGGAATGAAGTTATAGTAGATAAAAGGTACTTAATAAGTTTTCTATAGGAAAAAGTTATAATGATGAAATATGGTGTGATATTATTATAATGGATGCATGCCATGCATTATTAGGAAGACCATTACAATTTTATAGGAAAGTAATTCATAATGGAGTCAAGAGCACGTACACTTTTTTTAAAAAGGGGTACAAATGTAGTTTTGTCACCTCTTAAAGAGGAAGAACAGATAGAAAGCATGCTCTCTACTAAAAAATTTATCGATGATATGAAGGTGATAGGTTTTTATTATGTATTAGAAGCAAAGAATGAAGACATATAAGTGGTGAAAATACCAAGAGAAGCAATAAGAGTGTTGAAAGAATATACAGATCTTATGCTTGATGAGTTACCAGATGGTTTACCACTAAAAAGATATATTCAACATCACATTTATTTGATTCTAGGATCAATGCTACCCGATCAAATAGCTTATAAGATGAGTCTAATAAAATATGTAGAATTAAATAAATAGGTTACTAAATTGCTAAGAAAGGTGATAAGGGAGAGTATGAGTCCATGTGCAACACCAGCATTACTAACTCTAAAGAAATACGGAGGATGGATAATGTGTGTGGATAGTAGAGTAATTAATAAAATTACAATGAAGTATAGGTTTTTTATACTTCGTTTAGATGATGTGATGGATGTGCTTGCAGGAGCTAAATATTTTACCAAGATTGATCTGAGTAGTTATTATCATATTCAAATTCATGAATGAGATGAGTGGAAAACTACATTCAAGACTAGGGATCACTTATATGAGTGGATGGTGATACTATTTAGATTATCTAATGCACCTAGTACATTTATGAAGGTGATGAATACAATGCTACAAGAATATATTAGTAAGATTGTGGCTGTTTATTTTGATGATATTTTGATATTCATTAAGACTAAAGAAGAATACTTACAATATTTGAGAATGGTACTAGATTTGTTAAGAAAGGAGAAGTTATATGCAAATTTTATGCAAAACAATTTGATATTTTTGGGATTTGTAGTTTCATCAGATGGTGTGTGAATTGATGAAGAAAATATAAAGGCAATTATTGAGTAGCCTATTCCAAAAAGCATTACAGATGTAATAAGTTTCCATGGTTTAGCAAATTTTTATAAAAAATATTATTAAAATTTTTAGTAGTATTGTGGTACCAATAAAATATTACATGAGAGAGAAGGAATTTGTATGGACTATAGCAACCACATAAAGCTTTGAATTTTTGAATAATATTATAGAAATACCAATTTTAGCATTAGAAAATTTTAATAAAGTGTTTGAGGTTAATTGTGATGCTTCATTTGTGAGAATTGGTGTTGTGTTGAGTCAAGAAGGAAAGCCAATAACATATTTTAGTTAGAAGTTGAATGAGGTAAGAACAAAGTATTCTACTTATGATGTTGAACTTTATGCAATTGTACAAGGATTAAGACATTGGAGGCAATATTTGTGCCTAAGGAGTTTATCCTATTTATAAATTATGAGGCTTTAAAATATGTGAATACACAAAAGAAATTGAATAGTAGGCATGCAAAGTGGCTTTTTTTCTTGTAGGGGCATACGTTTGTGTTGAAGCATAAACTAGGAAAATAGAATCAGATCATTGATGCATTGAGTAAGAGGGTAGCATGATTAACTAGTATGGTTAGTAAAGTATCTAGATTTGAAGATATCAAAGAATTATATGATACTAATCCATATTTTGGCAAGGTAGTTAAGCAATGTAGGAATCCATTAATAATTAGGATAGATGTTATTCATGATTAGTATCTTATACATAAATATTATCTTTTCAAATAGAAATAATTATGCATTCCAGTTGGGTCTCTATGAGATAATATAATAAGAGAATTACATAGTGGTGATTTGGCTTGACATTTTGGTAAGATGAAGATAATAGCTTTGGTAGAGGAAAAATATTTTTAGCCATAGATGAAAAGAGATGTGACAAGGTATGTTTTAAGGTGCAAAATATGTTAGGTGGCTATAGGACATGCACAAAATAATAGAATATACATTCCATTACCAGTTTCGAGAGGACCATATATAGATTTGAGTATGGATTTTGTTTTGGGATTACAAAACACACAAAGAGGTAGTGATTCATTTTTTGTTGTCGTAGACATATTTTCTAAAATGGTTTATTTCATTGCATGTAAAAAACCAATGATGCCACTAGAGTTGCAAAATTATTTTTCTAGGATATTGCGAGATTGCATGGTGTTCCAAAAACTATTACTTTAAATAGAGACATGAAATTTCTAAGTCATTTTTTTAGGACTTTTTAGAAGAATATGGTACGAAGATACAATTTAGTAATGCATATCACCCACAAATAGATGGACAGATAGAAGTTATGAACAACAGCTTGAGAAATTTGTTGAGATGCATAGTGGGAGAGAAGCCCAGGCAATGGGACTTGGCTTTACCAAAAGTAGAGTTTGCAAATAATAGTTTAGTGAATATATTATCAAGAAAGTCACCATTTCATATTATTTATAGGAGAAATCTTATGGATATTTTAGATTTGGTACAATTACCAATTGTAGATCAAATTAGTGATGATACAGAAGCATTTACAAAGCATATACAATAATTACAAGAAGTAAGAAGAAATTTGTAAGAAATTAATGATGAATATAAATAAATAGAAGATGTCAGAAGAAGATCAAAGGTATTTGAAAAAAGAGAGTTGGTAATATTTTACTTGAGGAAAGAAAGATTTCCAAAAGGCACGTACAACAAGTTGAAGTACAAGAAAATTGGGCCATGCAAAATTTTGAAAAAAATCAATGACAATGCTTGTGAGGTAAGTTTACCATAGAATTTTGATATGTATTCCATGTTTAATGATTCATATTTATATGAATTCCATGGATAAGATGGTGAAGATGAAGACGTAAATTGAGAGCAACAAGTTCCAAAGAAGAAGGAAAAGATAGTACAAGTTTTGGATATGAAGATAATAAGTATAAGACAAAGTAATTATAATAAGTATTTGTTATAGTGGAAAGGATTGCATCAAGAAGATAACACTTGGATTACATAATGGGAGCTAAAAAATAGTGACAAGGAAAAATGGTAGTAGTACAATCAAGATAATAAAATTACCAATAGGCCAACATCTTGAAACAATACTCAAAATTGATTTGTATTGAATGAATTGAAATAATTATAAACCCAAACCATGATTAAGTAAGGATCAACTTAGAATATAGAGTTGACATGTAAAAATTTATTTTAAAAAAAAAAAAAAACTAAAAGAAATGTCTATTTTTAGCAACTATTATTTATTGTAAGTTTCGCATGCAAGTGTGAACAACTCTAAAAAATATCTCAAAATATTTTAAATGCTAAAATTATCCTATGGGACAAAATTAAACTGATGTTAACAATAGAAACATAGAAACATCTCGAAAAAATAATTAAATTACAATTTTAGACCCTCAGATGATCATGTATGGCCTCCAAAAAATATCAAAAACATCCCTAAGCAGAGCATCCCAAATATGACTACATCATAATCAAATTTGTCGAGCCACTAAAATTGAAAATAAAATATGTATATATATGTATGTATGTATGTGTGTGTGTGTATGTACACACACACACACACACACACACACACACACACACACACACACACACATATAAAATTGAAACGCTATGTTATATAAGCTTGCATTTTTGATAAATTTGAGCATAGCTATATTGCATGGCTATGTTTTTTATAGACTGCATCTTATTTTACAAGTCTGCGTTTCCATTTTAGGGATTGTATTCTAGATCATAACTTTGGTCTACATTTTAATTGCTATGCTAAGTTTAATTTGAATCACCTAGCCATAATATTAAAACACTTAGTGTATAATTTGAAACCCCAGTTATATATATAAAAAGCCAAGTCTCTTTGTAAACATGCCAAATCACTATTGAATGGGTTGAGGCTTTAGAATGCAAAGATGAGTAATAAAAATGCCTAGTCAATAATTAAACACGGCAAGTCACTTTATTATAAATGTCTAGTATATTTTTTGAAATGATAATATATATTTTTGGAAGTGTTGTGTTATTTTTAAATTGTTGTGTATTCTATCAAAACTTGCATTGAATTCTAATAAAACTATGGATTTTATATAGATAAAACACTAAGTCTTATATATATAAGCATTGAGTTTATTAGAATGCCAAGTCCTTACCTTGAAATGCCTAGCTTTAAAATAGAAGTGCTAAGTATAAATATATATTGGCTGAGCTATCAATTTGAAATGCTAAGTCCTTTATTTGTCTAATTTATAACATTGAGTATTTTATTAGGAATCAATGTTGAGTATAACATTGATATGCCATGCATAACTTTGATACACCATGCGTAATGTTGATATATCATGCATAACATTGAAATTCCATGCATAAAATTGAAACACAAAGTATATATTTAAAAACACTCACTCTTAATGATGCATTATTTATATTAAAAAGTAGAGACTTTTATGTTAAATGCTGAGTCATTTATAAATAAAATAAAACATTTTTCTCTTTAATGCAAGATCGAATGTTGGGTGAAACTTTATTATTTCCTTGGATTTATGTCATGCGGTTTGAATCGAGTTGAATTACCAACCTAATTTACATTGCGAGCCCCAAATTAATCTATGACCCTGATTTGAATTTGAAAACAAGGCATGGCTGAGTTGATATATATATATATATAAAGCCATCAGAAGGAAATACTTAAATATCTTTAGACATAAACTCGATTTGGCAATATGATGGTATATGTTTATTAGTCTATGAAAAACTTGCAAATAGAATTACAAATTATAAAACTTGGTTATGATTAGAAACCAAGTGATAGTTTGTTTAAAGCAAGTATATTCCATGTATTAAAAAAGGAAAGGTGATCCTTGTATAAAGTAATGTCATTGGGTGTATGAAATTATTGAATGACATATTTTAACGTAGTATTTGATAATTATTATTCTTTATGAATTAAATGAATAAGGGATTTATTTCATAGCATTGAAAGGATTAAACATTTGTACTTTTATATATTCATAAATAGCTTGTTATACTTCTATTAAGAATATTATGATTAAATTCCATTGGTTGATAAATAACTAGTATGTTACTTTTAGCATGCATATAATGATGGTCCTTGTGTAAAAGCATACCTGAATGGTATAATCCTATATGGACTGTGTTTTGTTATATATGTAATAATAACATGTTCTAGATTTATTCTATGCATTTGATGGGCAAAATGTAAGAGTATGAATGATTGTTGGTATATATGTATTTAATATTGAAATCTTATATGTGGTACATGTTTTGGGTTTGTTAGTACATACAAATACTTTTGCATTACATATGTTATTGCATCACGACATGTGCTTAGATATTATATTTTCATATGATTACTATTGTGTAGTATAGTCTAGGGTATACCTAAATGGTATAATTTCATACTTGCTTGTTTAATAATGATATGATATGCACAATAGTATTTTTTTTTCTTACAAGATGCAGAGGAGGCAAGTTGATCAACTTTATTCAAGGCATATCTATTAAAGTTTCACTTGGTTGCTTATGAAATCTAATTGAACCATCAATTATAGATGCATATTGATTTTGAACCTATACCTAAGATGAAATATTTTGAAGGACAATATTATTTAATGTAGAGGTATAAATAAAATTGGCACTAGCATGTTTTGGATTTATGATATATATAAATTTTCACTCTAAATTTAGAATTATGGTATATAGGGTTAATAATATATAAATAGGTCAAGCACAAAGGTGATAAACTAATCTATTGTAATATAATTAATTTTAAACATAGATAAATGAACATTCTTAATTATAATACTAATATATGCTAAATACAGAAAATACTTGATTTGAAATATGTTCAATCAATTACAATACCAAGCAGAAATGATACTTAGATATATTTAATGTGTACATGAAGATATAGATTGAAAATAGATGTAAAGTATGTAGGATCAGTTGTCAGATTATGGAAATTTTACTTCTATGTTTGTAAACACTATTTTCAAATCTTGACACTACTATATATGGTAGTGTTTGATTGTGACACATGTGTCTAGTAAATAATAATGTCTGGATTTGGATGCAACCAAATTCATTATTCCAAGTTTTTTGTTTTTGTTGATGTGTTTAGATCTGGGATATAGGTTATCACTTTTCATTCATTGATCAAATCGTAGCTTTTCACTCTTCTTCACCTTTGGAATGAATTTGCTGAAAATGGGTTAGTGGGCTCATGGTGTCAAGATAAACCCAAAGACGCATCTATCAATTAGTGATGCCTGCATAGATAATAATCCAAGGAGGGCCTAAGAATTAAGTAATTCTCCCATATGTATGGCAAAGTTTATGCACAAGGGTGAAATATACTATACGATGACACATGTAATGATCTATCTTGTCACTTGACAACTATCTTTCATGGGTTGCTTTTTGAATGATTTAAACTTATACTATGACTAATATTATGCTTGATATGAAAATTGGGATGAATAGGGTATAATAACATAGTTTTTTAGTTGATTTATTTAGATTTAGTAGATATTTTCTTGATATTTTATAGATGAGGAATGAGAAGGATTATACTTACATTTATACCACACATTTTTAAAATATCTCATGATAGAGTTAAATAAGACAAATAGGCCAACCATATGTTTTGAAATATTTACAATTTGGATGATTTTTGGAAACTGAACATTAGATAAGGATTTAGACACTACTATCAACAATAGTGTCCTTTATGATTGGTATTATACAGAAGGTTAGAAAATAGATGTGGATCTTGTTGGTCCCCAAAAATGTCACTCATTTTTGGAACAACATATGAGCTATCTTGGTCCTACAGGACCAAAACTTCTCTCTTCCCTTCTCAAAATTTGTTCTGAGCTTTCAAATTCCTCTTTTTTCAAGCTTTCCAAAAATCTACGGACTCTGCAGGCCAAGTTCTACGGGCTTCACAGGTTGATTTCTATGGACTTTACAGGAAAGAAGCAAGCTCTCAAAAGAACACATTTCCAGCACTTGGTCATTTTTAGGATTGGTTCAGCACCTCGGTTCAATCAAAAGAGTTCAATTGGTGAATGATAGAGGACAAAGGTTCGAACCATTGAACTTTGAACCATTTTGGTTCAAAAGTTCAATGGGTTCAATGACCAAGTTGGTTCAACGTGCTTGGTGTAAAAGATCAAAAGGACTTAGCCAAATAATGAAGAATGAGCCCTTGAACCATTGAACCATTGAACCAAAATAATGAAGAATTCTCTCGGGAAGATTTTCTCATAAAAATGTTAAGGTAAAATTCCTTCAGACCTTTTATCCGAAGGAATTCACCCGGAGAAAAAGTTTGAAGAAACAAAAAAGAATGAATGGCCAAGTAACAAGAAACTTTCCTTCATACATTTTGTCTGAAGGAATTCTTTTGGGCTTTTTGCCCGACAGAAAAAGCCCACCGAAGAAGTAAGAACCCATCAGGGAGAAAATTCGAAGAAGTAGGCAAGGCAATTCTTGCAGACTCTTTGTCTACGGGAAAATGTCCATGGAAAATACCAAGGAGGAAAGGGAGCAGAAGAAAAGCTGAAGCAAAGGAAAAGCTGAAGAAATTTCAAGGTGTGACGAGCCCACGAACGTCAAAATTTACACTAGGGAAAGCAGTTATGTGGAGGGCACCAAGTAGCCAATGGGGAGGTCTATAACATGTTTTCTCTAAAGGCAGTGGAACGTGCTGTGTATCCCTTATAGAGCTCAGCAGAAGCTGACAAGTGTCATCATCTATGATGAATTTGAATGAGTCATGAATGCTTCTATATTGTTGCTAAAAAGAGTTGAAGCTGACATGTGTCCTCTTTCGTAGGACCTTCAGAGGATGCCTAAAGCTTCTATAAACTCAATAGATGCTACCACGTGTCCTACCTATTTCAGCAGTGGAACGCACCATGTGTCACTTATTGAAATTAGAAGAAAGACCAAGTGCAAAATGGACAAAGCATCTAAGTGGTGAAAGGAGGTGTCGACTCAAGGAGTTACTCCAGTAGGTGATACAGTGTCTGCGAATTGATCATTAGGAGGCACAAATGACAAATGACGTAGCCCACAATTTCTCATATGATGTTTAAGCGGCATGCTCTTCCCAATGATGGGAACGCACATGGGTCATTTTTGAAAAGGGTGCCAAAAGGCCTCCTTTCTTCCCCTATTTATTGTAATCTCTCATTTGTTACAAAGGAGATCTTCCCCTTACCAAAAGTAGAACTCTGCTTGAATTGAAAGGCATTACTGAGACTTTGAGCTCAGATTGTAATTCATATTTATTTGATTGAATGAGAAAGCAAGTTACTTGCAGACTTGGTGTTGTTATAGCTTGTGATACTTTAGGAGATTGTTCTTATGTCTGTCTTCTAAAAGCATTCTTATTTATTTGATTTATAAAGCAGGACTAGTGGAGGTGATAAGAAAGGTGTCTTGAAGCCAACTACTTTCAGACTTTGTGTTGTCATAGTTGTCTTCAGTGTGTGTTTTTCTTTTATGTTTCTATGTAAAGGACCTTGGGATGACTTTGTGCCCCCATTGTTCTTCGTATTTCTCTCTCAAGTTGAAGGTCACTCAGCACCCCTATTACCGGTTACTTGCTCCTTGAAAGAACTCCTATTTTTCCCTGCAAGAAAACTTATGAAAGAAGAGAAGTGCCTTCAATGTTTCCCAAGATTTTTACTATTTAGGAAGGAATATGGCTCTTGGCTGAAAGTTGCTTCTGAAAGAAGAAAAGCACCTTCCCCATCACCCAGGATTTCTCCTTTGTTTATTTGCATCGTCTCTAAAAAAAGAGAGATGGATGGTTTGTCCTACCCCTGTGTCTTATTTTTTGCATATATATATATATATATATATATATATATATATATATATATATATATATATATATATTATATAGCCTCCTGCATCTCCTGCATATCTATAGGGAACCTCTCTTTGATGAGAGGAGAGATTTGTCTCTGGTTGATGTAGTAAAGCTGCACACCTAGCCAACCAATCTTCCTGTTGTGGTTGATCAGACCTATTTTGATGATTAGTACGCTGATTGACAAAATATTCACCCAACAGTTTTTGGCAACTCTGCTGGGGATACATTAATTTTGTGCAATTTGAAACCTCAAGTTTTAGATTGAAACATCACCTATGTCTTACCCATTATCATTATAACCTTATCCATGCATTCTGTTGTGGATGAATGAACTGTTTCAGTGCTTTCCCATTGTTAATTTTTCCTCCCTAGCCTCGTGCAATAGTTTTTGGTGACTCTATTGGGGATGAACGTGCAGTTTGAAGCCTCAAGTTTTAGATTGAAGCAGTTCCTTCCCTTATCCATTATATAGACTCTGTTATTTGTCCTACCAATTATTCATTATAGCCTTACCATTTTCCTCCATCTCCATTACCTTATCTGGTCTGTAAAACCAGAGCTGCTGGGAAAGAGTGTGCAGTTTGAAGCCTCAAGCTGAAGTTGAGCCAGTCCTTTCCCATTTTTTGTTCTACAATCTAGCCACTCCACCTAGATTTGTTATCCCTATTTGTCATAATTAAATCATGGTAGTTTGAGGCCCCTGGGGTAACTCTTTTGGCCCACTCAACTTGACTCCACCTCTGCATGAACTTCAACGTAGTTCAAGAAAGAATTTACCCAAATTATTTGGTGATGGGAAGGTTCATCTTGATGAACACATTACAACTTTTAGCATAGCCTGTGGTGTAATAGGGGTGGAATTTGAAGACATAGCGGTCACGCTATTCATGGAGACACTACAAGGCGCTGCTACAGACTGGTTCTACCATCTTTAAGCTAGATTAGTGACTGACTGGGATACACTCAAAGCCAAGTTTGAAGCTAAGTTCAAGCCTACAGAGGATGCACATGCTTTACTGGCCTAGCTCACTCAGAAGAAGAAGGAACCTCATGAGCCTATGATGGATTTTATTGCTAGGTTCAACTAGCTAAGGCACAAGATTCCCATGATCACCCAGCTGACACCTTAGAATCTCATGTGTTTCTTCATCAACTCACAGCTTCCTGAAGTGAGTTTTCTATTGAGACGAGCTAGACACATAGACCTTGAAGCTGCTCAAGACTTGGCTACTGAGCTAGAAGATGACCTTATCTTGGTAGGAAAGATAAGGAGAGATCCTAATAGAGCTAAACCCTCTTCATCTTCTGAATACTCACCCATAGTCACCACTAACCCAATGGTACAAAAGCTGGCAAATGAATTATTAGCCTTGAAAAGGAAAATGGCACAAGGTATGTCTTCTACTTCTCTAGATAATGATATACCAAGGAGGACATTCCCTAATCAGCCATATCAAGGCAACGCTGCCAAAAGTCAAGGGCAACCAAATCATCTTCCTCCCCCACAGAGGAACCTTGCCCTTGAAGCACCTCTAACCAACTCAGTAGTTGGATATCTAGAAACAGAACATGTTTCCTATTTCCAACCTGAGTTTGAGCAAGAAAATGATGCTGATCTCTTCATGAAAGATCAAGAAGAATCAGCTGGTGACTCCCACATTGGTTTCCTGAATTACCAGGATGAACTCAGAAGTGAAGGTGAAGTAGTTGAAGGATCATATGCAATATTCACCAGGTCTGAGTATCAGTCAACCCAGCAGGCTGACAAAGAGAAGACAGAGGAGCGACCCCAACCAACAATTTCAATTGTTGAGCAGAGAACCCCTCTTCCTTTCTAGTCAAAGGACCTGGTGATTGCCAAAGAAGTAAGTACATCAAACATCTCTGCACCTTCTACTTCAAATTCACAGATCAGTCCTCCCCCTCCCAAAAACCAAAAGGATAAACTCCCATCCTCTCTTCCAAGTCCATCTCAGTCATTTGACATGATTGATCATGTCAAGAAATCCAAAATTCAAAAGACTGAGTTTGAATCCTTGCAAGCCAATCTTGAGCAATTAAACATTGGTGGAGAACCAAGTGCGGACATGTCTAAGGCAAAGATTGTGGTTACCCAAACGTCAGCCCCTACTGCTCAAATTCTATTTGAGCCTTTAGGTAGGGGTAATTACTTCTTGACCACAGAGGATGCCCATGTCCCAGCTGATGAAAGTCCTGTAGCTAGCAATCTAGGATTTCATCCAAATAAGGCATCAAAAAAATTGGTAGGGCACAGTACAAATCAAGAAGGATCTTCCATCTTCCATGAAGAGAAATATGATAAAAGATCAGCTTCTGATGATGCTTGGATCTTGGAATCTGATGGCAACAATTCTTCCATAGCTGGATGTAGATCTATGTTGCTTGGATTGAAAACTGCTCAGGGTGAAGAGGTCAAACTCCTTCACACCAAAGGAGATGCTGAGCTGATGGTTTGTTAGGAGTTTGATGCTGACAATCAAAGCATGTGCTAGACTGAACCGATAGAACAACAAGTTATGATGGTGGACCATACTATTGCATTCTGAAGTCAGCTAAAGGAACTCTTTGTAGAGAGAACAAGGAGTTATGGTTTTTAGTTTGAAGACCACATCCCGCCATGGGGCAAGAAGAAGAAAGAGCCAAGAGGAAGATGCAGAAAATTGGTTTCTTGGTGGAGAGCTCCATTCACCTGTCACTATTTCTGGGGACAGAATGGTTTTCTACTGGTTTATCAGGATGGCATCCCCTTTTCTTCGCCTCATAAGGAGCAGAGTCTGAAGTACTTCAATTCTTGAAGTATCGGATAAGTTCCCCCTGTACATATGTGTATTTGTATAGTCTTTTGTTTCTATTTTGTTCTTTTGTTTTCATTTTTTTGAGCCTTTCTTTTTGGGTAGCATGACTTTGTAGCCCAATGGCACGCTTCTAAGGCACTGGAGATTCTGGATTCTACTCCCTTCAATCAATTTTTGTTATAGAAGGAAGTTCCCCAATTGGAGCCAGCTATTGGTCCCCAAAAATGTCACTCATTTTTGGAACAACATATGAGCTATCTTGGTCCTACAGGACCAAAACTTCTCTCTTCCCTTCTCAAAATTTGTTCTAAGCTTTCAAATTCCTCTTTTTTCAAGCTTTTCAAAAATCTACAGACTTTACAGGCCAAGTTCTATGGGCTTCATAGGTTGATTTCTATGGACTCTGCTGGAAAGAAGCAAGCTCTCAAAAGAACAAGTTTCTAGCACTTGGTCATTTTCAAGATTGGTTCAGCGCCTCGATTCAATCAAAAGAGTTCAATCGGTGAATGATAGAGGACAAAGGTTTGAACCATTGAACTTTGAACCATTTTGGTTTAAAAGTTCAATGGGTTCAACGACCAAGTTGGTTCAACATGCTTGGCAGAAAAGATCAAAAAGACTTAGCCAAATAAGGAAGAATGAGCCCTTAAACCATTGAACCATTGAACCAAAATAATAAAGAATTCTATCGAGAAGATTTTCTCAGAAAAATGTTAAGGCAAAATTCCTTCAGACCTTTTGTCCAAAGGAATTCACCCAGAGAAAAAGTTTGAAGAAATAGAAAAGAACGAATGGCCAAGTAACAAGAAACTTTACTTCAGACATTTTGTCTAAAGGAATTTTTTTAGGATTTTTGCCTGATGGAAAAAGCCCATGAAGAAGTAAGAACCCGCTGGGGAGAAAATCCGAAGAAGCAGGCAAGGCAATTCTTGCAAACTTTTTGTCTACGGGAAAATGTCCATGGAAAATACCAAGGAGGAAAGAAAGCAGAAGAAAATCTGAAGCAAAGGAAAGGACAAAGAAATTTCAAGGTGTGATGGGCCCGAAAATGTCAAATTTTACAGTAGGGAAAGCAGTTCTGTAGAGGGCACCAAGTAGCCAATGCAGAGGTCTCTGACATGTTTTCTCTAAAGGCAGCAAAATGTGCCGTGTATCCCTTGTAGAGCTTGGCAGAAGCTGACAAGTGTCATCATCCATGATGAATCTGAATGAGTCCCAAATGCTTCTGTATTGTTGCTAAAGATAGCAGAAGCTGACTTATGTCCTCTTTTGTAGGACATTCAGAGGATGCCTAAAGCTTCTATAAACTCAGCAGAAGTTGCCACGTGTCCTGCCTATTTCAACAGTGGAATGCACCGCGTGTCACTTATTGAAATTAGAAGAAATACCAAGTGCAAAAATGGACAAAGCATCCAAGTGGTGAAAGGAGGTGTTGACTCAAGGAGTTACTCCAGTAGGTGATACAGTGTCTGCAAATTGATCATTAGGAGGTGCAAATGACAAATGGTGTGGCCCATGATTTCTCATATGATGTTTAAGCGGCATGCTCTTCCCAATGATGGGAACGCACATGGGTCATTTGTGAAAAGGGTGCCAAAAGGCCTCCTTTCATCCCCTATTTATGTTAATCTCTCATTTGTTACAAAGGAGATCTTCCCCTTACCAGAAGCGAAATGCTACCTGAATTGAAAGGCATTACTGAGACTTTGAGCTCAGATTGTAATTCATATTTCTTTGATTGAATGAGAAATCAAGTTAATTGTAGATTTGGTGCTGTTATAGCTTGTGTTATTTTAGGAGATTGTTCTTATGTCTGTCTTCTGAAAGCATTCTTATTTATTTGATTTAACAAGCAGGACTAGTGGAGGTGATAAGGAAGGTGTCCTGAAACCAACTACTTTCAGACTTTGTGCTGTCATAGTTGTCTTCAGTGTGTGTTTTTATTTTATGTTTCTATGTAAAGGACCTTGGGATGACTTTGTGCCCCCATTGTTCTTTGTATTTCTCTCTCAGGTTGTTGGTCACTCAGCACCCCTGTTACTAGTTTCTTGTTCCTTAAAAGAACTCCTGTTGTTTCCTACAAGAACACTTCTGAAAGAAAAGAAGTGCCTTCAGTGTTTCCTAGGATTTCTACTATTTAGGAAGGAATCTGGATCTTGGCTGAAAGTTGCTTTTGAAAGAAGAAAAGCACCTTCCCCATCACCCAGGATTTCTCCTTTGTTTGTTTGCATTATCTCTGAAAAAAGAGAGATGGATGGTTTGTCCTACCCCCTGTGTCTTATTTTCTATATATATATATATATATATATATATATATATATATATATATATATATATATATATATATATATATATATATATATATATATATATATATATATATATATATATATATATAGCCTCCTACATCTCCTGCATATCTATAGGGAACCTCCCCTTAATGAGAGGAGAGATTTGTCTCTGATTGATGTAGTAAAGCTGCACACCTGGCCGACCAATCTTCCTGTTGTGGTTGATCAGACCTATTTTGTTGATCAGTACGCTGATTGACAAAATATTCACCCAACAAATCTAAAACTAACAATGAAGGATGTTTAATAGGTTTTAATTTTTTTATAGTACATAATAATTAGGTCATCAAAATGATATGAATCATATTAAGAGATAAATATAAAAGTAAAGTGAGATGGTGAATGTGAGCCTTTCGACGACAAGGATATTTATAACTGAAGGGTAGAACCTTGGTTGATATTTATCAAATGTACAAGACTAAGATTCTATAAATGTTTAGTTTTAGTATCTAAATTCCCCCTCCCCATTAATCTAATAATTTATAAGTATTAAATTACTAGGTTAAAATAAATAAATGCTTACCTTGGTATATACAACACACCTTGCCTTTGCTTGAGCCCACTTTGACTGCTTTGTTGGTGTATGACTTGTAACTAATGACATGTTATAGTATAAATCAATGCATATAATATGATAAAATTTTGAAAAAAAAATAGGTCAAAAAAAGAGTACACATGTGTGCCTATGCAACCATGTTTCCTCTTGATGCTTTGACTTAGTAAAAATGATTCGTTATGAAGTATTGGAGTTGGAAAAGGTTTAGACCTAAACCTTGAATATTTGAAGATGGAGAATGGAAGGTATTATTCCCCCAATATAGTGTAAGGATGAGTTATGACATGACCATTGAGATCATTATATCTCAATCGCACAACTTAAGTGTGAATATATATAATATAGTGAGGGTGAGTTATTTAATTAACTCATCCTATAAATAAGGTGAGATTAGATGATTTAGTCACTCCAATATATAAAAAAAATTAAGTTAAAATTATTTAATCATTTCAAACTATAAAATGAACCAACCATTATAGAAGAAAAGACTCAATAACAATACATCTTGGTGTGATCAATGCATCCTGGTGAATAGTATAATTAGTAAGTTAGTAATTTTTTGGTGTAATATCATGAAATATGCACCTATAACATGTCTGAGCTAGAGTATATGTGTCATAAATATGAATTTTTTTGTTTCAAATATATGAAAAATTGGTACAATGTATAGGACTTTGATCTAAGTGTATATTTGAATCATGGAATTAAACTGGAGATTGTGCAAGTGTGGAGGTCATGTCTTTATGATAATCCCCTAGAAAATTATAGAGATATGAGTAAGTGTGTAAGTTTGGAGGTCATGCCTTTTTGACATGCCCCCACTAAAATTTGGAAACCATAAAAAATGTGGAGGCCATGCTTCTATGACATTACCACACTAATATGCCCCAGCTTTGAGGTGAGGGCAATAGAATATGGTAGGTACATTACCTCAAAAGGATAAGGTAGTTGTATAGTCTATGTATGAATTATGTAGCATACAGAGATAACATGTGAAAGTAGATATATCAATTTAGTTCACAGTATGTGATCATGTATCAAGTCCTAAAATGCATTATATAGATCATGGCAATGTCTAGAGACTAACAATACAAAGTCAAGAAACATTCAAGCATACACACAAGATCACTTAGAGTCATGAAAATTGTTCAAGGATACCGCATAAAAGGGGCATGCTCAAATGTCACACAATCAAAAGTGATGACATATTTAAATATTCAATAAACATAGAATGACATATTTAAATGTCCAAAAACCATACAATGGCATAGGTGCCAACAAGCAAAAAACATATTAAAATGTTCCACAAGTAAGACAATAGCAATCAATGGAATACACTAAAGGAAGTGAAAAATAGATGAAGCATAAGAAACCAACATAAGCATCTTATACTAGTCCTTTCATATATGTGTTAGGAAAAAATGTCAAGTATTATATCTTATCAAGTAAATTGTGAAAGATATTAGCATGGATATAGACATTTGTAAGATTTAGTATATATGCTCAAACATGATAATGTGGGAATGATCATAAAGGATGTAACTTGTATCAATTATGATAAAATAATCAGATGACTCCAACATACCATATGACATGGGGTAAAGGAGAGGTCCAACATCTGGAAGTGCATAGATCATGTGTCTAGGTATGTCTATATCATACTCAAATATGCATGGTACATAAAATTGGTGGTACTACCAAGGAGCATAACTAGGTGTCATATCTAGATCTATAGAATTTGTGGTACCCTATATATGTATAATATGACTCTATGGTCATAAAGAAACAATATAAGGAGTATGGGTTATTGTAACCCATCATTGAATTCTTTGTGGTTTCTTTGGATTAACTAAAATTGGAGTATGTTTAGTTGATATAGATAATTGAGTATGTTCTTTAGGACTGGATGAAGATTTTTTGGAATCTACTAGGTATCTCTAGTGAAAATACCTCACAAGTGTGGGCTACCTAGGAAATGGGATTACCTGTTGCTTACCATTTATTGAAATATTAAACTTAGTAGGATTGATAATTATATCTCTTGGAATAAAATTATCTTGTTCAAGTGGATGTTTATATAGAATTTTATAAATTATGACTACCTTATTGGTATGAATATATTTAATACACCCATGCATTATGGAAGGTACTGCATAGATTTTATGTATCCAAGGTCATCCCAATAACATATCAAATACTATTGTATATGGTATGATTGGGAAGGTGGTGACCACATGTACTAAACTAACTTTTATAGGTAAATCAATCCCACCAATAACATATTATGATTTCCCATTTAGTTCTTTAATCATTTTGGTCAAAGGGTATAAGTCATCATATGTATATCCCAAATGTGTAAGTAACAATATTATATACAATTTCACTAGCACCATTATCGATCATAACACAATGTATAGTTTGATGGTCAAAGTAAGATTGAATAAATAATGAATAAATATCTATGCCATCATCCACTATTTCACTATTATCAAATGTAATTTAAGGTATCGAAACCATAGGTGGTATTGTGCATGTATAAGTTCCAATAATCCCATGTAATGACTATCCATAATTTGATGGAGGAGGATGTGCATTGTATGCCATTTCAACTTCTAGATATTTCATAGAATGATCTTGAAAAAGATTGTTAAATATTTTATGATTCTCATGATCACTTGGTTGTGATCCTAAAACCTTTGGAGGATCATCAAAGGTAATATTTTAGTCATCAATAAGGTCATATATCTTATGATTCAAGGTATAACATTTATTCATAGAATGTCTAGGGCTTCAATGATAGTCATAATATGTATTAACATCATATCCTTTAGGTACAGCTCAAATCATATCAACCTCTATGGGAGGAGGGAGATATATGAGATGATACTCCACAATCTTATGAATTAAAGAAGCTAAAGACACATTTAATTGTGTAAATTATCTCTTTCATGAACTGGATAAGATGAGTCTATTATATTTATATGATACTATGTTAATCATTGTGGTTATTTCCTTTTTAGGTTATTTAATTTTTACCTTGTAGTTATTGGTTTGATATTAAACTTGGTATTGAATGTAATCAGTGGGTTTGCTACATGCTTAAGCTTGTTTAAGGAAATAAGCTTAATTTCATTATCTTTAACAATATGGCATAAGTCATCAAAACATTTAAACTTTTTGAAAACAATGGACACGTATAATGGGGAAAGCAAACTTTGTTTGAAGATTTATTTTCTTAACATTCTTTATCTAGCATTGGATTTGTCATTTTTGCCAACATTATTTTATATCTAAAAATATATTCATTGATAGGTTCATTGGTACCTTGTTTAATCTTCACAATTTGAGCATATGACATCTTTTCAGTGATGTTAATAGAGAAATGTTCTAGAAACTGATCCACTAGAGATTTGAATGCTATTATCGATTATATTTGTAAATCATAGGAACCATTGTAAAGCATATTCATTAAGTATCCTTGGAAATTATTTGGTCAAAAGTTAATCATTTGAGGCATAATATACACATACCACATAGAAAGATTAGAGATGTTGTTTAGTATCATCATTTCCATCATAAATGTGAACTTTGGGTGCAACAAAACCAGTTGGCAAAGGGTGAAAATATGATTCAAGTGTAAGAGGGTTATGCAACACATCTTGTGAATCAATAGCATAATGTGATTTCATATAATATTTCTCAATGTTGGTAAGCTTAGATTGAAAATGTTTTATAGATTGTACAAGATATTCCACATTTTGATTGATAAGGTTTTAATCTTGAGAAGTCACTAAAGGGTATGTACACATGGTTTGAGTTGATATAGGCATTGAAATCGGTAATTGGGTTGAAGTTATAATGGTTCCCATGGAGAACGTAGCAATAATAGGATTTATTTTAGGGAACAATGGTGTAAACATATAACCCATAGCCCCACTAGAAGTAGGAATCAATGATGTGCTCAAGCGGAAAGACACATGAATGTATAGATGTCCTATAGCTCTAATATCATGATCAATAAATGCACATGGTTATTAATCTATTCTTTTTTATGTTTTAGTTTCCAATATGGTTTTAAGGATCTCATCTAGATCCTTGATATTTTCATGAATACACTCTTAAAACATAACAATATCTTGAACTTATTGTTTATATCTTTTTTCATGTTAATTATTTGGATTAAATTCATTATTTTCATTATCATAATCATCTTCTATGATAACATCTTCAAAATTTTGTTCAGTTTCATTATTGGCACATTCATTAGGCATAAGATTTGATACATCATTAGTTTGATCCATATTACGTGGTAAAAGATGAATCTTAAGTGTTCCATAGAAACAACACCTAATCTAGGACTACACCTAGGTTGAATACATATAATAGAATATATCTAAAAAAATAATAAGGAAAAATATCAAGAGGTTGAATACCCTAGGGTAAGTTAGGGTTTGTATAAAGAGACACATAGGTCAAGTTCAATAAATGGTTAACCCTAAATTTGGAATGGTTGTATATAGATTTAAGAATATATAAATAATTCAAGCCCAAGGGTGATAAATTAATCTAAGTAGGCTAATTAATTTCAAACTTAGATAAATGAATATTCTGGATTATAATATTGAGATATGTTAAATATAGGTATTTGATTTGAAATATGTTGAATTGGTTACAATACCAAGCAGAAATGATACTTAACTGTGTTTACTATATATAGGAAACTATGGATTGAAAACATGTGTAAATTATGCAGGAATAATTTTTTAGATCAATCATCAAATTTTTGACATTGTACTTCTATAGTTGTGAACACTACTATTAGATCTTGACACTAACATTGATGTTATTGTCTGACTATGATGTAGGTATCCAATATGTAAAAATGAATAGATATGAAGGCAATTAAATTCATTATTTTGTATTTTTATTATCTTTCTACAGATGTGTTCATATCTAGGATATAGGTTTTTACTCTGTGTTTATTGATTAAACCCTGTCTCTTCACCCTTATTCACCCTTAAAATGAATTTTCAAAAAATGAGTTAGTGGGATCACAGTGTCGAGGTGATCCAAAAGACCCCTTTGTCAATAAGCACTTCTTACATATCTAATACTCCAAGGAGGACATCAAACTTATGTAGTTCTCTTATATTGATGGGAAAGTGTGTGCACAAGGGTGAAATGTACTATATGATGATGAATGTAGTGATATATCTTGTAACTTGACAAATATCACTCGTGGGATGCTCTTTAAATTCTCTAGACCTATAATATAACTAATCCAATGCTTGATATTAAAATTGGATGAATATGACACAATAGCTTGGTTTTTACATTTGATTGATTTAGCTTTAGTATGTGTTTACTTGGTATTTTTTAGATGAGAAAAAAGGAGACTTGTACTTGTATTTATACCACAACTTTTAAAAATATCTCATTGTAGAATTCAATAAGACAAATAAGCCAACCCATAGGTTTCAAAACATTTACAATTTGGATGACTTTTGACAACTAGACACTAGATAAGGATATGGACACTATTGTTGGTGGTAGTGACCCTCTATGCCATTATTATCTAGAAGGCTTAAAAATAGGTATGGATCTAAAACTAACATTGAAAAGATGTTAATAATTTTTAAGCTTTATGTGTAGTATAAGAAACCCAAGTCATCAAAATGATATGGATCAAACTAATAGATAAGTATTTAGTCACTTTGAGATGGTAAATGTGATCTTTTCGGTAGTAGAGAGGTATAAAACTAAAGAGTAGAGTCTCGAATGATATTTTTCAAATGTACAAGACTAAGATGCTATAAATATAAAATTTTAGTATCTACAACAATTTTTCCCTCAAGTAATGTAATATTTAATTTCATTTTATTTTGTAATTCCCCTATGGACTCCCTATAATAACCATTTGATCTATAATTTCTTCACAAAAATAATCCTTAGGAACTTATTATTAAGTATGCAAACAAGAACCCTCATTTTGGTTTGCTTCATTTCACACTATAGGGTGGGTATAATTCGCTTGGGATTCCATAGAAATATAAGATATGTTATTATTGATTACAACCTTGATTTTATTGTACGTTAGTGTTCCTCAATTTATTGTATTTCTATGAAAGATATTAAATATTTCTAGTTGGTGCCATGAAATTAGAACAATCATTACTTGAATTAGAAAGTATACACCATAAATATCTAGTATGGATATGATTTGATTTTGAAACTTTGATTTTGTAAATGTAAAAGTGCATGTAATTATGAAGGGTGTGTTTGATTTTTAGGCTCTTATACATAGTTATCCCAATTGTAAATAGTGAACAATGACAAAAAGGGCCCTGACTATGAAATATTCCACCATCCCATAGACACACTATTCCATCTTTGAGGTACATTGAGAGTAACTTTTGGCAGTTAATTTATTACTAGTGTATTACAAAATAAAAAATTTGAAAGGCTTCCTATGGATAAAAATAAAAAAATAATATATTATTTTGACATACTTGTTAGGCATTTAGAAGCTAAAGACCATAAATAGCATTATCTAATATTTTGAGTATTAGAGAATTACACCTCAAACCAATTCTCAAGTTAAAACAATGACTGCTTTTCCTAGAGCAACAACTACTATGAGTTTTACAACTATCATAACAAAGTTCTACAAAGAAAAAATAAATTAAAAACCATCAGAAGAAAATATTTTTTTGCATGGAAATTAGAAGCCAATATAAAAACCTTAGGTCAAATAGAAATCCTAGACAATTGCTCAATCGAATCCTGGAAAGAATGATCAAATTTATGTATAGTGTATGAAAATCATGAATTCGATTGAAACACTAGGACAAAAATTTGAAAAGCAAATCTCGAGGAACAGATGAGTTTATCAATATGTTTTTACTCTATTTTTTATTTACATTTTTTAATAGGCATACAAAATTGAAATATACTTCAGATTTTAATGTATGGCATTCAAGCATAAATTTGAATGTAAAGTATAAATAATTGAAATTGATTGATAAGTGTCATATCTTAAATATAATAAGTACAACCAAGAGTAAACTACTTAGAATTTTTAGTTTCTAGTTGAGTATAGAAGGTATATGATAATGGAAAATATGATAGAATATGTTGGTGATAGTTAAGGTCTAATAACAAAGTCTACGACTATATCTGGGCAAGTCTTTGTTTCCTAAACAACCATGTAGTGTAGTTTTGTCTATTGACTATGACTTTTATTTTTGTGAAAGTGGAGAAAGTGTAATTGCTCTGTCACCTATTCTTGTGTCTGATAAAAAGGTTGAGATATTTTTATTCTATTAATGTTGATTAGAAACCTATTTTGCATTATCCTTGCCTTAGAAACCCTAGGCGTGATTGTGAGACATATAAACCTACAAAGGTAAGGGGAGGTATAATAGGCTAAGTTGATCCTAATGCACTATGTTTATGATTGACCACTACCTACGTATCCAGATAATCCAAGGATGGAATCAAGCCACTCGTATTTATCCCACATAGCATGTTGTGCAAATGTGTCCCTTCACTATATGTATGTCTCTAGTAATTTGGATTTGATATTTTAAAATTTTCAATCTTGATTTTATTTCAAATGTTTTAGAGTTGGCTTGTCACTAATCCTAGTGATTGGTATTTAATTTGGGAAGAACATGAAAATTTTAATCAATGTACATTAAAGTATAAGTGCTCAATATATAATGCCAATCTCTAAAGAGATATATTAGTAATGAATGACCTTTTAATTATATTTATAGGAGTTAAATTGAATAATTTACTTTATCTAACTTGTTAAACATGTGGGATCACCCATATGGATGTTTTAAAATTTGGAAATAAGTCGTTAAATGGTGCAAGGAAAAGGACATGCTAAGTGGATAGGTCCGCAACACTATCCATGTCTAAAAAATTAAAAACTATCTAAGAAAATAAGTTCAACTGGATTGATGCCTAAAGTAATCTAAGAGTGATATAAATCAGTTTGAATAATGAATTGGGAAATCATGTGCAATAATGATGTCAAATAGAGGGTTCAATCCAAAAAATATATAAATGGATAGAGGAATGGTGAATAAGAGTCATATATTTGAGTGTAAGTCAAGTGGTTGAGGATATGTCAATAATTAACATTGTTAAATACTTATGACTAGATTTAAGTGTCTACAAGTTGTAGGCACAATTGTTTTAGGTAAATGGTGTATCAAAATGAAGTTGTGTGTTAAGGCCTATTTTTTCATATTTTGTAATATATTTCCATTCTCCTTACAAAATTTAGAAGATAACTAGCATATTAACAAACCATGATATCATGCCTAAGGTGACTTAAGAGATTAAGGTGCATAGTGTAAACTGAAAATTGTCTAGCCTCATAACAGATGTACTTGGTAATGAAGGTTGCTACTTTATCCCATGGTGGAGGCAATGATAGTATTTTTGTTTCTTGAAAATAAAATTTAAGTATGTCCTATATAACATAAAATATAGCCCTTGTTATGGATATAATGGGTTTTTGGCCATCTTTCTCTTATTTCCATTAATCTTGTCACTTTTGTAGACAAATCCTCCATAGTGACAATTTCCAATCCTTTCACTCTGGCAATGACATATTGTGATTTTTATGAACAAACTCTAATAATAACCAAGTTAAACCCTTAAAATCTTTTTGTCAATGCCATCCATCCCACATTTTGGAGTATATAAACAACATGTAGATAATCTCTCAAGACAATGTGATCATATGGCTCTACTCTAAGCTTTCCACCTCACAAACACAATATGGCCTTTATATCAAGTTTCAATATCTAATAAATAGAGGGAACAAATGCAATGATTTAGATAAAGCATGATGCCCTTACCAAATTGGTTTGAATACTACCACTGGAAATAAATTAGAAGAAGGGATAAGTTAAAATTATTAGGCATTCTTTTTTCTATTTAAATTGCTCCCTTTGAGCTATAATAGTATGTCATTGAATGATTTCAAAAACTAATTTCCTATCCATCACAAATTATTTTTCATTAGCAACCAAGGTTCATGTTTTCACCATAATTATAGTTGCCACTCATTTATAATATTATTATTTTTGGCCTTTTTATAATCCCTCTTATTTTTAATTTGGTTCATTTTCTTATAGAATGTGTTTGGGAAAATCTTAAGCAGACCAAAGGTTTCAC
Organism: Torreya grandis; assembly: GCA_037957365.1. NCBI lineage: Eukaryota > Viridiplantae > Streptophyta > Pinopsida > Cupressales > Taxaceae > Torreya > Torreya grandis. Next base: position 4,315,413 of record JARHVA010000049.1, read on the forward strand.
TTAATGGCCTAGGAGATATGTTGGCTCCCTTTGGATTAGGGTGGAAAGGGAATCATTGATATTTATAGGGAAAGCACTACCTTCTGTGACAAATTAGTTGTTCAATCTATTTAAGGTTGTGAAGCTTGGAAAAATCATTTTGATATTTCTATAGGATCTCCCTACGAAAAAAAAAATATTGAAAAAATGTAGGGATTCACACTCTACTCGTCACATCTGCCTTGGTCAAAATTGAGGAATGTTTTGGGCCCAAAAGTATCAAGGAGGCCTTTTGAATTTTCAAACCTTACCTCAAATGGGTTTAGAGTATATTTAGAATAGGTATTTATTTTAATAACCATAATTTATGATGGTCTCTTATCATGACCAATACCAACATCCCTCTTGCTAAAATGCCATAAATCAAAGCTATTGGTATTTTTATAAGAGGCTTTTCCACTTTTAGACAACTTATCTCTTCCAAAGATTGGATTATATGGCCCACCTTAAAAATTTAATTTGTGATTTTAACTTCTGCTTTACCTTATATCTTGTGTATCTAGGAGCTTTGGAATTTTTTTATGTTATACAAACTAGATTTATAAACCTAACTTGCATAGTCATGTGATTGTGGCATCTCTCTCTAGAGTTACTCCTAGTGTCATATATTAGATTATGAGTCCTTTATTTTCAATTCTCATATATTTCAATAAGTGGTGTATTTTTATTTATTTTCCTCGAATGTGGCTTGCTAGTTACAACCATATATTGAATGTAAGGGTTACACCCAAAATTTCCCATTTTCTTTGGTGTATGTCTACTAGAGTCTACCACCAAGGGAAAGAATCAAACATATAATTATTTGTAATCCTCATTGCCTTGAATGCATGAACCCTGAGATGTTTAAACACGTGTTTTGGACTTATCCTCATGTTCAACAAACTTGCTAATGAATATGCAGTTTATTTTTGCCTTTTCACCCAAATCCTTTTAATTCGATAAGGCTTTCTTTTGGGACAATACTTAGTGGTTGAATTCCACTGCCTTTTTATGGAATGTTTTTCAAACCATCATATTTGTTTGGATTTAAAAATTTAGAAATTCAACTATTTTCAATAATGAAGATCTCTCACTTCATTTTTTTATAATGATTAAGTTGTGATATATTTTGGTTATTTGTAGATTTAGAAACAAGAAAAAATAGTTTCCATGTAGTTTTAGCATTTATAGAATTTTATTAACCATTTTTGTTTGAGTGTCCCTTGTACCATGAATTGAGTTCCTTTAAAGCTAACATAACAAGGTTTTTCTCCATCGACACCTAGACAAAAATGGAATAAATCTCACCTTTTTGCTAGTGGATGACAATGAGAAAATAGATGTGATCATGCCTCAACCCTCAGAGTGGGGCGTCATGATTTATTTGGCTCCTTTGAAGAATGATCACGAGGGATGGCTTGCGCCAAATTCCTTTAAGAGATCCCTCTTTTTAGGTTAATCTTCCTCGTAAGGACACTTTTCCACCACCACTTTCTAGTTTTTTTGTTTATGCATGAATTTAACACTTGCCTTGGTGTTTTGATATATTATTTTGATAGTGTTCATGTTTATCCACGTTTACCTGCCATTTTCTCTAAGTTGTTTTGAGACGTATTTTTTTGGCATGGATTTTTGGATTTGAATATCAACTAGTGACATTTCTATTATAACCACTGATGCAACTTAATATTTTTTGTGAATAATAAATATATTAGACCAACTAGGAATTCATAGTGAATAGAATTGGCATCAAGTAATGGAGAATCCATAGTATGATCCATAACTATTACTGACATTTTGAGCCACCTCTTAGGCTCATCATCAGGGCAATAATGATGTCAAGAAGAATCTCATACCTGATTAGAATAAATACATGAAGCAGATGAAAAATAGTTATATAAAGCTCACATAATGTCGTACTATTTTTCAATTAATGGAAGCCAAAACCAAGTAATTAATAAACCATCATCTAGATTCAAATAGTTTTTTATTTTATTTTATTTTTTATTTTTTTAACAATTATGATGGCCTCTCTTATTATCCTCTTGGAGTAATTTTTAACTTTTTCCAAAAAAAATTATTCTTGTGAAATTAATGGGATTTTTAGTATTATGGTAATGCTCCACTAATGTCGATTTATGAGCTCTACTATGTTGAAGGTTAACATTGTGCTCTTTAGTCCTTGTACCAATTGTCCTTTTGGTCTCACTGATGTATGATTTTACACAAGTGCATGAAACTTGATAAACCACCTTATGTGATTTAGGGTCAATGGTATCTTTTACTAATTTAAGGAGTTTTCTAATGTTGTTCGGCAATAAGAAGATAGTGATAATGTTCTTTTTCTTCAAATGTCTTGAAATTTTATCTGCAATGCCTTGTATGAAAGGTAGGAACACCTTTTTTTATTCTATGTTGTTTTCAATGGTAAACATTTGAGTTCTCCTTTGTTGTCCCTTTGCTCTCACAAAATCCTTATTAATTTATAGGGTGGAATATCCATTGTCTTTAAAAACTTGTCGCACGTGCTCCTTTTCTTGTTCAATGTGATTTTTTATCTAAGATCTTCATGGTTTTAGTTAAAAGAGTGTTAATGACTCCCATTTTCTTACATGGATGGTGTTGAGAATTTGCATGAAGGTATTGGTTACTATGCATTTTATTCCTATAAAATTTATGGGTTAGGAGACCATCTTGACTTTTGATCACTAGAACATCTAAAAAAGATAGGGATTCATTTTTTTCAACCTCCATGGTAAATTTTATGAAATCAGACTAACTATTTAGATGTTCAACAAATTTATTGAGTTCTTCCTTTTCATTAGCCCAAATTACAAATGTGTCATAGAAAAAACTCACCCATAAGTCGGGTTGTAGTTCATTCGAATTAAGCACCTCACATTCAAAATTCTCTAAAAACAAATTGATCACTATTGACGAGAGCGGGAAATCCATATCCAACCATACGTTTGCTCATAAGAATCACCTTGGGAACAAAAAAGGGTAGATTTAAGGCATAATCTTACTAATTTTCCAGTTTTAGTATCCGTTAGGTCTTCAATAACCTTTATGGCCTCATTAATGGGAATCATATTAAAAAGGGAGATGACATCAAGACTCAACATTTCTTATTCAATTATATGCCACTCTTTGATTTTCTCTATAAAAAAGGCTAAGTCCTTGATCATGTATGAATCTAACTTTCCCACCAAAGGTTTCAATTTGTCGGTTAGAAACTTAACAAGTCTCTATGTATGTGTACCCATAGTATCAACAATAGGTCTAAGTGGGTTGTTTGGTTCGTGGATTTTCCGAAGACCATAGATTCTTGAAGTGATTTGGTTGGAATCAATAAGTTTATTCTTAACTTCATCATCCAAGGATGATTGTTTAATCGTTGAGGTAACATCTTTCATGATGCAGTTCAAAGGATTCTTTTCAAGTTTTCTATAGCATTCACTATTATTAAAATGATCAACCATCTTCTCATTGTAGTCTGCCTTGTTTAAGACCACTATTGCTCCACCTTTGTCTATTTTCAATATGACAATCTCTTTATTTTTATTCAACATTTTAAACTTCATGTTTTTCGCTTTGCTAATATTATGCTTAGGTAGTTTAGATCTTCCTAATGTCCATGCACAATCTTATCTGAGCTTTTCAATCTCTCTTTCCAGCAAATGTTTAAATCAATCTTATATCTGATAAATTATTCCCTCTATAGATATTCCTCTTGACACCACAAAAACATCAACCAAAATTATAAATCAAATCATAGCTCCTCCATTACTTGATACCAATAATAAATATATAGATACGATTCAAAATTAAAAAATTAAATTAAATTAAATGTTCGTGTTCATTTTTATAGCAACCACTATTTGGATAGGATATCCGATAAAATTTTAAAATAGTACCCCCAAAAAAAAGTTAGACCGACCAAATAAAGTTAGACCGACCGCCAGTTTTGAAGAAAAAATTGGCCTATGGGTCAAATTAAAATAAAAGTCATGAAAATAATATATAATAATCCTGAGTAGTTTATCGAAACTTTGACTCCACCGACTCAACGGAATCGATTTGAATGTGGATCGTTATTGTTTAATCCGAAACGGAGTTTGAATAAATTCAAACCCCGCATTAGTCTTTATTTGAGCGTTAAGATCGTTGAAGAGAAAGACTTATTCCAATTGCTAATCAGAGACGGCACCTCCCCCTTCTTGAAACGAGAAGATCCCGTCAATAAAGCCTGACAGTTGAACAAGAAGCACGACTGGGTAATGCCATGCTCCACTAAAATATATTCGTCTCCGTTATATTAACACGCCACAACACTTCTGTTTGTTTTCATTTCCGTGTCATACAATCTGTCGCACCCTACATGGTCGGAATTTGTGTTTCTGCGGATCGAGAAGAGAAACATTGCAGTTGAAAAACAGAAAAAAATGATTGCGTCTGTGAAAGCTGTGGCAACCCAAGCACAGAAATCACACCTCGTTTGCGGGGAGAGGTTTACAATGGCGGTGGATGCTTCTTCCAATTCCCTTTCAGATTGCATGAAGTGCATTCTTGTTCAGGGAACTCTCGAGGAAAAAACAAACGCAGCTTCGAAGCTTCAAAAAATTGCCGAAGATCGGAAGCAGCTTCAAGCACTTAAAGCAACCGATGGATTGGAAGACGGTTTGACAGAGCTGCTTAAACAACGGGTGAGTGAGAGGGCCACCAAGGCCGCCATTACCACTATTTACTACGCAGCAAGAGACACAACGCTCCGTGTAAGGCTGGTGAAGGCAGGGGTTGTTCCTCTTCTCTTGGAGATTCTTCTTGAAGCAGATAAACCCTTATGTGAAAGAACCCTGGCGGCTCTGGATATCCTTTGCAGTTGTGTCGAGGGTCGATCTGCTGCGTACGGACACGCTTTGACCGTGCCTCTCGTTGTCAAGAAAATACTGAGAGTTTCAAACGTGGCATCTGACTTTGCAGTATCTCTTTTATGGACAATCTGTCGTTACTCTTCCGACGGTTGCGCCATGTTGGAAGCTCTGCAATCAGGGGCATTTCAGAAGATTTTGCTGCTCATTCAGCTCGGCTGTTCCAACAAAACCAGAAAGAAATCCACACAATTACTCAAGTTGTTTAGCCATTACAGAGATGAGTGGGAATGCATAGACACTGTGGATTTCCAGGATGTAAAACGCTCTTTTTAAATCAATGGTTGACATATTAAGTCACTCTGCTATTTCAGAAAAAATTATTTCCTTACAGATTTTCCCAAAATCCATATTTCGAATTTCACCTTGCTATCATCAACTTGCCAAATAAAATGTAACGCACATACCCAACCAAAACGCCCGCTTTGGTTAACCGTGGGTCCTGTAAGCAGAGACTAAATTTTGTGGCTGTATGACTGTATTTGCATTTTTAAGCGGTAAAATACATTCAATTATTTTGGTAGACTGTAATAGATACCAGGCGAGATTCTGAAGATACCATCAAAAATTGTAAAAGAATATATTGTATATGTAAATAATACTTAATGTTTCTTCTTTTATTTTAAATTATATTGAATATTTAAAAAACAACGTTAAATAAATAATAATAATCCAAAAAAATCATGACAAGTAAGATTCACTGTCAAATTTAGTCCAACGTGAATTTTCTATTAATTATGCACCCCTCATCAGTTATTTTTTAGAAGGGAAAGGGCTCATTAATTGAGCAAGGTCCAATACATGAGAGCAAAAAGAGCTAAAAATGTTTCCAATTTACATGCAACTGTTCAAATTTGACCATATAATTGTGTTATACTTACAATTGATTCAAGTCTATTATTATTTTAATTGTTTATATTTTTATCAACAAGTGAGTATATTTTTATATTTTGAATTTTATATAAATATCTTAAATATATATTTTTGAAATATATTGATGTCAAAAATTTTGTTTTAAAATTTTAATAAATTAAATTGATTTATGATTAAAATTATAATATAATTTTGATAAATTATATTGAATATTTTTTTAAAAATGCATCATAAATTATATTTATATATATATTTTTTTACTTTTTTATATATTAAAATTTTATTTTACATTTTGATTTAATATTTTCTTATTTTAAATAATTTGTTATTGAAAGAGAGGGACCATAAATTAAGCGGGGTTCAATATATAAGAAGGTATTTGAGAGCTAAAGAGTCAATAGATTAAATAAAACTAAAATTAAATATACAATTTAGATATAATTGTACAATTTTAATTTAATAATAATATACAATGACTAATCATATAATAACACATTGCTCTCATAAATATAAAATATTCAATATATATATTAATCGTATATTTTTGTTTTTCCCTTAAATCAATTCAAAATATAACTTTTTCACTACTTAAACATGAGAAAATAAAAATATGTTTCTTTGGCTTAAATTTTTAAATTAATTGGCATCTCTACAGAAACTTATTAAATGACAAAAGTAAGATGAATAACTTATAACTATTACAATTGCCTTAGCAGAATCCGGCGAAACTTGACCGTGTTCAAAGTTTAACTCGGGAGACTAGACCTTAATCCGCGATAAGACCGGATACATACATACATACATAAACACGGTTTGAAGAATTCAAACGTCACATTCTTCTTTATTTGAGCGCTAATATCGTTGACGCGAAAGACTATATCAAACTTATTTAATTGTAGATTGTTCCCTCTCGCCTACACATATATCAATGATAGTCCCTTGCCCCTTTAAAGTCCTATGATTCACCATGAAAGGGATTCAGATCACTATTAATATGCTGAACTCAATGGTATGTGATCAACATTTTTTTTTGGACATATTTTAAAACACAAATATTGAAATAAAACATATAATTACATTAAAATATATTTGAATATGATGATCACTCTTATTAATATTATTTAAAACATAATTAATTTGTAAATTATCATATATTATACATAAACCTTTTATTTATAAAAACACTAAATATTTAAAAAAAATTAATTAAAAAAAGATCAACAAAACAAATTATTTAAATTTTACGACGACGATGACGACGATGATGATGATGATGATGATGATAATAATAATAATAATAATAGAAGAATGAATCCCTATATTAAAATATTTTAAAGTTTATCGTAATATACTCTCAACCTTACTATCCCTCTCAACCATAATGTGCTTGTCAATTCATTATAAACCTTAAACATAGATACTTGAAAATTATCAATCCATTGCAAGGAAGGAAAAATAACCCCATGTCACACTTGGTCCCCTTATTATCTTTGGTCCCCTTCCATCCCATATTTATGTCATTGAGAGCCCCAAGTGCAAGTTGTATTTAGTAAACTTAATAAACACACACCCACTCGTATGTCATTATAGTCAATTACTTGCAAGCTTGCCCAATAGGACCTTTAAAATAAATGTTGATAACTATAAATTGATTGGAACACACATTTGTCTGGCATGATATTGAAAACTAAAACAGGTTTCCAAATGATATGGGTGTGTTGAAATGACAATAATTAATTTAAAATATCGATAAGAAAACACCGACCAAGAAGATGGTGATTATCTAAAATATAAGTGTAATAACTATCCATATCTTAAAATAAGGCATATTGTTACACCCTGATACATATCACAATATAGTTAAAGCTTATGTCATCTAAAATATCTTCAAACATTTGAGAAGTTCATGTCATCATCGTACATTTCCTGAACCAAAATTATATTGAATTTATTTTACTTAGTTATATAATTGATTATATATATGCCATCTACATATATAATAATAATTAACATTTTTTCATTAAATTTCTTAAGTTAAAATTTGCTATAGTTCAAGGACTCAAGTTTCATATAAAATAGATTTGTGCCCATGTCAAAATATTTATATTAAGGTAGATCTCAACAAAACTAAAATTTTATATTCAGCATTAATAAAATGATATATTTGATTAAAATGTACAATTTTATTAGAGTTAACTAAAACTAATAAATAAGATAAATATAATATATAAATCTCACCCCACTCCTTCCAAAAAAAAACTCTTTTTATGCAATAGAGAAAGAATAAATAAGAGTCCTTTATTATAGAGGTTTGAACCATTAACAACGAGCACAAGGCTCTAGATATAAAATGTTTAACATATAGAGGCAAAGATTTGACAATCCTAGTGACAACCCCAAGTTTGCAATCTAAAAGTCTTTACATCTACAAGTTTGGTGAACTCAGAGGTATTGTGGGGTTTTTACAATGTATTTTAAAATGTGAAAGTAAGAGTAAGGAAGGAGATGTTGGGAGAATGAATACTAACATTAAAAAAATGTATTAGTGTTTGTATGTGATCTAGGTGGATCCATGTACCGTTCTATTTTTTAAAGTCTTCAAATTCAATTAAAATCATTTGCACATTGTAGTATTCGTTGAGATTTTTTTAGCGCTTTTCACAGTTCAAAAAATGGAGTTCGAATGCTCAAGATATAGCTAGTTGAATAAATCATGTGACAGGGATGTCAAAAGTGACGTGGCACAATTGAGGAATGCCAAGTGGACCAATCTCCATTTGACACATGGAAAATAATTATGGAGCAAAAAAAATAAAAAAATTTAGGTGTTTTATTTGATGCACATGATATTTGACATTTTTAAATCAAAATAGGCGCGAAACCTCCACGCCAAAAAACATTAAGCGCATCCCTCATTCCTAGGCGTTTGAATAGGCTAGGTGGCATCCAAAGTTGACGCCCAAATCTTTCTCATTTGAAAACTTCAACAAACTTTCTATTTAAAGCATTAAAACAACCACTCCCAACAAATGTGGGACTAATTCCTTGGTCAAAGTGCGCTTATGGAGGAAGGACGCCCTTGCCCACTTCCCTAAGTGCCTAGAATGGAGGAGGAGAGTTTGGAACTTGAGATCTGGCGCCTAAAAGGCTAAGGTCTTGACCACTTCAGCCACGGTGGCTGAAATGTTATAAAAGGAAGTAATTTTTACTTGTATTGACATGGAAATCCAATCGTGTAAAGAGAATTAAGAGGATTAGAGCCTTGTTTTTGCCTTGTACGGCCTTGGGATCTAAGATAAATATTTGCAGGCAAATAGAGATCAGAGAAGGTGAATTGGAGACTTGGAAAGGTTTTGGAAGCCATTTGTTGCACCAATTTAATATAATGGTCCTCACTTTGAACGGACCTGGAGATGTAGGCTATTGAAGTCAAACTCTGTTATCAATTTGCTGGTGTTATCTTTGATTTCATCTAATTATTATTGCATTTTGATCTTCATTTTAATTCTGATTTTAATTTTCTTTATGCAAAATTAAACACAAGAAATTGAAAATTTGAAGGATCTCTTAAACATGAACAAGTATTTTTGAATGTACTACACTTGTATTTTCAGTTTACAAATCAGATTTTTGGTATCAGAGCGGTTATTATTTAACAGTGATTACTAGTGTATGTTGACAAGGTCTAAATCCCAAAAGGGTGACGAAAAACTCATTGAGTATAATCTAGAGATTGGTTCAAGGCGTGCTTCAAGGATGGTCGAAGAAGAGATGGAATCTGAACAAGCTTTCTGCTGAGCTTTCATGGACATGAGAAGCATGGTTGAGGAACTATACCGTGACAAACAAAGGAAATTTGAGAATGAAAAAGAAGGTGATTCACGAGAATCAAAAGGTAAAGAAACTGAAAAACCTTCTCCATCGGATGACGGTAAAAAACTTGTGGAATCTCTCCCTTCACTAAAATTGGATATTAAGTTTGAATTACCAATGTTTAATGGTGAAGTTAATGCCGAAAAGTTGGATAATTAGGTCAAGCAGATTGAAGTTTATTGCAGGGTCTAAAAGATTGCAAGGGATGAGTCCAAAATTCATTTGGCTACTCTTCGTATGGGAGGTACAGCTCTCATCTGGTGGGAGAGTAAGTTGAAGGAAGCCGAGCCTCAAAAAGGTAACTCGATTTCTACTTGGAATGAATTTATTGAAGAACTCAGAAAGCAATTCTATCCTTTAAGCTATATGCAACAAGCCATGATGGATTGGCAAAGTTTCAGACAAGGAAAAGGCCAAAGTGTTCAAGATTATACACAAGATTTTAGGAAAAAAGCTTTACGTTTGAATGTTTCTCTATACACACAAGAAACACTTCTAAAATATATAGGTGGGTTGCATAGTTACTTAAGACATATGATTCTTATGTTCAATCCCACTAATTTAGATGCAATATGTGTTCAAGCCACTCATTTAGAGGCTAGAGAAAAACAATCAAAATAATCTTTTCCTAAAGTAAAAAATAAGCAATCTAATGTTAAGCATTCCAAAGGGGAAAGTTCATCAGGAAAGGGTAAACAGAAATCCACTTATATTGTTAAAAAAGAAGAAGAAGGAAAACCATTTTGAATTAATAGAAATAAAAATCATGATGAGTCTACATGTTGGAAACTACGTCCTGAGTTAAGGCCTAAAAAGTTTTAAAAGAAAGAAAAGAAGGCTAATGCTATGGTTCAAGACTTACGATCATATTCAGGTGATGAAACTAAGATCACAGCTATGGGTTTACATAATGATTTTTCTCTTTCAATTTCTAGCACTAAGTCATCAAATGAAGCATCTTCTTCTAGACAAAATTATGTGCATGTTGATAAGAAAAGAAATGAATTGTTCCACATTAGAGTTGTTTCAAAGCATACTAAGATTGACACTCTATTTGATAGTGGTTCACAAGCAAATTTAATTTCTGAAGAGGTTGTTAAGAAGCTAGGCTTACAAACCAATCCCCATCTGAAGCTTTATCCACTACGTTGGGCATGTGACAATGCGAAGCTACAAGTCTCACAAACTTGTAGGCTAACGTTTGCCATCACATCCAAGTTTGTAAATGAGGTTGAGTTGGATGTTGTTCCATTGGACATATGTGGGATTGTTTTGGGAAGCCCATATCTTTATGATAGAAAAGTAATCTTCTATAGAGAGGAGAATAAGTACTTGCTTGTTAAGGATGGCATTGAATATATAGTTAGAGCACATCACATTAGAACAAGTCTTTCCTTGGTTATAACAGGGCAAATGAAAAGACTAGTTAATTCAAGCAAGACTTTTTGTCTCATGTTGATTAAGTCTAAGGAAAAAGAATATTCTCAAGCTTTGGAAAAGTGTGATCCTAGACACAAGAATGAATTGGTTGAAATAATTTCTACTTACTATGATGTATTTCAGGATCCTAAGGGCTTACCTCCTAAAAGGGGAGTTCAACATGAAATTCAGCTATTGCAGGATTCTCCTATCCGTAACATTGGCATGTACAGGTTATCAGTGGTGGAAAATGAAGAAATCAAAAAGTAGGTAATGGATCTATTGGATAGAAGTGTTATTCGTCCAAGTTCATCTCCTATTGGTTTGCCAATTATTTTGGTGCCAAAGAAAGATGGCACTTAGCGAATGTGTGTTGATTTTCGTGCTTTAAACAAAATTACTATTAAGAATCGTTATCCTCTTCCTTGTATAGATGATTTGTTGGATCAATTAAAGCATGCTATTTATTTCACTAAGCTGGATTTGAGAAGTGGATATCATCAAGTAAGAATTAATGAAGGTGATGTATGGAAAACTACCTTTAAGACAAAACATGGATTGTTTGAATGGCTTGTTATGCCTTTCGAGTTGTGTAATGCCCCAGCTACATTTATGAGATTGATGAATGATGTTTTTAGATAGTTCTTTGATGATTTTGTTATAGTTTACTTAGATGATATATTGATTTTCAACAAGTCATGGGAAGAGCATGTGATCCACATTAAGAAAGTCATGGATGCATTACGAAGGGAAAAACTTTATCTGAAAATGTCAAAATGTGAATTTGGCAAGACCTCTTTGATATACTTGGGTTACACTGTAGGACATGGTGAATTGAAAATTGATCATACAAAAGTAGCAGTCATTGTTAATTGGCCTACACCCACTAACACAACTGAGGTTAGGAGTTTTCTTGGTGCAGTACAATTTTGGAGAAAGTTTATTGCTCAATTTTCATATATTGCATCACCTTTGCATTCTTTGACAAGTGTGAAATATGTCTTTCAGTGGGGAGGCAAACATCAAAAAGCCTTTGATACTTTGAAAGAAAAGATAAGTACTACTCCAGTCTTGGCACTTCTTGATATACAACAACCATTTGAGATCGAGACGGATGCACGTGAGTATGGTATGGGAGCTATTTTAATTCAAGGTAAGAAACCAATTTGTTATCATTCTGAAACCTCTATAAGTGCAGTTAGAAAATATCCAACATATGATAAGGAATTGTATGCATTGGTTCAAAGTGTTAAAAAATGGAAACATTACTTAATGTGCAAAGAAACAATAATACATACAAATCATTAGCCCTTACAGTATCTCCAATCACAAACTAAGCTACAACAATCTAGACATTTTCGTTGGATGGGTTTCTTACAACAATTTCATCTTGTGATCAAGTATAAAAAAGGAATTCAGAATAAGGTTGTAGATATGCTATTTAGGCCTCCTATGGTTGTTGCATCTATTCTTTTACAACATGGTTCTTTGTCTCATGAAAGTTATAAAGAACAATATGTGAATGATCTTGATTTTCAGGATGTTTATAAAGACTTGATGAGTAGTAGACAAGTAGAAGAATTGGACTATCATGTACACAATGATCTTTTGTATCATTTGGGTAAACTATGTATTCCTCAAAATGAGAGGGTGCACATGATTAGAGAAGCACATACTTCTCTTATTTCTGGTCATTTTGGAGTTGCTAAAATGGTTGCACATTTGAAAATGTATTGTTATTGGCCTCATATGCAGGAAAATGTTGCTAAATATATAAGGAGATGTACTCTTTGTGCCACAAGTAAACCTAGTAACAGGAAATTGGGACTTTACACTCCTCTCCCTGTTCCTACTCGCCCCTGGGAAAGTATCTCTATGGATTTTGTGGGGGGATTGCCTATGACACAAAGAAAACATGACTATTTATATGTGGTTGTGAATAGATTTAGCAAAATGTGTGTTTTGATTCTTTGCACTAAGCAGATTACTGGCGAAGGCACTACATATTTGTTCTTTAAACATGTATGGGTTCATTTTGGTTTGCCTACTTCAATTATTTCTGATCAAGATTCTCGATTTATTGGGGAGTTTTGGTCAACTTTGTGGGGACTAATGGACACTAAATTAAAAAAGAGCATTGCATTTCATCCACAAATCGACGGACAAATAGAGGTTGTGAACAACACCATGGGACATTTGCTTAGGGGTTATAGCAGTAAAAATCCAAAGTTATGGGATGAACAATTGTGTTACATACATCATGCATATAACTGGGCACTTCATTCTTCTACTATGAAATCGCCATTTGAAGTTTGTTATGGATACTTGCCTAAATCTCCCCTAGATGTTTGTTATGGACTGGATACAGCTGTTGGTGAACCAAAAGAATCCATTCGAGCCAAGAAGTTCATTGAACAAATACAGCGCATTCATCAGACTGTTCATACTCAATTGGAGAAAAGTCAAGTCAAGTACAAAGCCAGGAATGATAAACATCATATTGATCACCAATTTGTTGTAGGTGATATGGTATGGATTCACATTAGTAAGGAAAAACTGACAAGTGAAGGTAAAAAGTTGAAACCAATCCGGTATGGTCCTTTTTAGATAACGGAAAAAATTGGCACAAATGCTTTTTGATTAGATTTACCATCTTACATGCAGATTTATTTAGTTGTAAATGTGGAAAAGTTGAAATTGTATGAGCCTCCAATGATCATTGATCATGATGAAAGTGTATCCATTCCTTTAGTTGATGATTTTTCTCCTGAATATCTAACAGAATTGTAGGAAGATACTATACTTGACAGGAATATGCGAACTTTGAGAAGAGGTAATGTTGAATATCTTCGTGTTGGTCTCAAAGGGATGCACCCAAACAAGGCTAGATGGATGGAAGTCGAAAAGGTGAGGGAAAAATACCCTCACCTCATTACCAATTAATTTCAACATTCAGAGGTCCAAAAGTTCCCAGTGGGGAGGAATGATCCAGGTGGATCCATGTACCGTTCTATTTTTCAAAGTCTTCAAATTTAGTTCAAATTATTTGCACATTGTAGTATTCATCGAGAGCTTTCTAGCACTTTTTTTAGTTCAAAAAATGGAGTCTGAATGCTCAAGATATAGCCAGTTGAATAAATCATGTGACAGGGATGTCAAAAGTGACGTGGCACAATTGAGGAATGCCAAGTGGACCAATCTCCATTTGACACATGGAAAATAATTATGGAGCAAAAAAAATTAAAAAAATTAGGTGTTTTATTTGATGCACATGATATTTGACATTTTTAAATCAAAATAGGCGCGAAACCTCCACGCCAAAAAACATTAAGCGCATCCCTCATTCCTAGGCGTTTGAATAGGCTAGGTGGCATCCAAAGTTGGCACCCAAATCTTTCTCATGTGAAAACTTCAACAAACTTTCTATTTAAAGCATTAAAACAACCACTCCCAACAAATGTGGGACTAATTCCTTGGTCAAAGTGCACTTATGGAGGAAGGACGCCCTTGCCCACTTCCCTAGGCACCTAGAATGGAGGAGGAGAGTTTGGAACTTGAGACTTGGTGCCTAAAAGGCTAAGGTCTTGACCACTTCAGCCATGGTGGCTGAAATGTTATAAAATGAAGTAATTTTTACTTGTATTGACATGGAAAACCGACTGTGTAAAGAGAATTAAGAGGATTAGAGCCTTGTTTTTGCCTTGTACGGCCTTGGCCTTTTGTTTTCAAGTCTATAAGAAATATTTGTAGGCAAATAGAGATCAGAGAAGGTGAATTAGAGACTTGGAAAGGTTTTGGAAGCCATTTGTTGCACCAATTTAATAGAACGGTCCTCACTTTGAATGGACCTGGAGATGTAGGCTATTGAAGCCAAACTCCGTTATCAATTTGCTAGTGTTATCTTTGATTTTCTCTGATTATTATTGCATTCTGATCTTCATTTTAATTCTGATTTTAATTTTCTTTATGCAAAATTAAACATAAGAAAGTGAACATTTGAAGGATCTCTTAAACATGAAAAAGTGATTTTCGAATGTACTACACTTGTATTTTTAGTTTACAGATCAGTATGCCTTGTTTCATTCATTAATAATGCCTTGAATCCACATATATCTCCTCTCTGCCAACTTCTCACACACTAATTGATTGTCCATGCAAGAAGAAACACAAAAAAACAACTCTCCAGATCCAAGTATGTTTTATTTTATTACATGTTATGCCCTGAATTCCTCTAATTCTTCTTCCAAATAATACTATAATTGAATAGCATTTGATTATGATAATATTAATATTGAAACTAATTAGCAAGTCATTATATGTAAGTTTAACTTGTTTCTTTCTTAACCAATTTGCAAGACAAAATGACATCCACAATAGAAAACAACAATCATATATCTCAATCTTAATAATATATCCCATCTTAAAAGTTCAATCTACCACACCTTTGCTACTAATATAGAAGGGTTTGGGGAAAGATGTTGGCAGGGTTATCAACCCAACTCTTGTACATCTATCTATGTCCAATATTTTTTTGTATTTAAGAGATATTTTTCTAGGTTTTAAGATTTTTTGTAGTACAACATAAGATTATAGATGGACATCGTGTTTATATTTCTTATTCATGGTCAATTGATACATATAGGCTATTTTGGGTGTCAATGCATGACTAAACAATCTTACTAGGTCTATAAGCATTTACTTATAGATGTTCCTTGGTCCTTATCTTGGGAGGTGTTATTGAATGTTTGATGCCAATTTTTGGGTGTTTTTATCCCCACACACACTAGTCCTGCACCACATGTGCATCTTCCAACACTAAATCTACCAGCATCAACATATCATGTATGCTAATGTTGGGCACTCACCTAAGGCATGGAGAGAGATAACTAGGTGGGTCTAAGTTAGTTATAAATGGAAAAGTGGTACATTTATCTCATGCCCACCCTAGTGCATGTGATGATAATTGGAAACATTCTATCCAATTTATTGATGCATGGAAATAACTATGTATAAAATAAATAATTATCGAATAATTATGTTTTGCATAACTAATTACCTTAGCAGTGGTAAAAGAGTAACAACTGTAATAAATAGATCTCTTAATATCAACATTAGTATGAAAAACAATGGCATCATCTCATGGCTACAAGGCCCATAATATCACTAACGACTTTGAAACCAATTTTTCTATTGTGCACCATGAAACCAATGACATCAACGTTAATTCTACAAGATTTATCCCTACATTGACAACATTTAACATATGGTCCAAAATCTCTCTTCCAACAAACCATTTGCCTACCTTTATAGCCTTTCAAAGGCTAGACATGTCATGAGGTCTCTTCTAATAACTATGGTTCAACCCAAATACCACCAACTAGAAATTAATGGGATGCCCTATTTGGCATGTTAAGTTGAGATGACTCACCAAGCTTAGTCTAGGTTTGTAGTCCCTTATTCACCCTCATTGTCATATCTCTCAACTATCCATGAGAAAATTTATACAACTAGTTATTTATGTCTTTTACCTCCCACCAATCATGTTGACTTGCACTTGACTTTTTTTTGTTTGCCTCTAGGAATCACACAATAGCTTTCTGGATTCCTACAATCCTTATCATTTTTCTTTGGTTTTTTTTATCATATTCACACATGTGGACTTGGCTTGTTGTTATGTGTTGCACTCTTGTGACTTGAGGCATTCTAGCACCAAGATTGACTTAGTCAAAATGGTAAAATCCTATCAAGATTTGGGGTCAACATCATCCTGTACTAACTTCGTTGGAAGCCCTCAAACAAAACCATCAATAGCCTGGACACCAAAAAGAAACTTTTTTTACCTCTTTTTTTAACTCAACTTCAAAATTAGTCTAGTACATGAGTATAACATGGTCTTATTCTATGATAGTATACATCCATGTAGTTAAGCCCTTAAAAATCAAGAGGTTGTTTTTATAACCCATCAGCTTCTTTGATTGCCTTGACCTTCTTGTTTATCTCTTTGATCAGTTTCTCTAGTGCACTTTCTTCTTCTATCGTCTGGCACTAAAGACTCTTGATACTTTCTTATAACTTTTTATGGCTAGTGCCAATGTATACTACTTCCTTTACAAGTTGGGAACTCTTATCTTTGTCTGTATTCACATAGATTTGAGAAACCAAAGCATCTTATTCATATTATTATATGTGCAAATGTATTGTAATCACTAAACTCTATCAGACAAAATTTAATAAAATATGCTCTATCATGATAGCTCTCTTAACAAGCTTACTCAAGATGAACTTGCATCTCTCAATTTTTCATAAAATTTTGATTTATTCTCATCTTGTGCTTCATCTTTATTTCCCCGTGTCCACTTATTATTTTATAGTAGGTAGCCCACCATTATACCTACTTTGCATACTAATTTGACTCCATCTTTACAATGTATTTAACATTTTTAGTTCTATGGTAGCCAAATTATTTTTATTTGAGCACATTTTTATCTATTTATGCCAAATGTGCCTTCTGGCTTCTGATTATGGCATGATTCATAATGTTCTACTAATTTACCTCTATCATTAGCTTAACTAGTGCACTTCTAGCCTGGTCCTTGATGAGCATGGTTAGATTGACATAGATAATATGGTACTCACATTAGGTTGTGTTGGGATCTTGGTTTTTGAGGGCATTAGTGGGTAGTTCGAACATGGGCTCATCCATATATGTGTTGAAGGTAACTAAAAATTTCCTTTGAATCTACACTATCACATCCTCTATTTTCATAACATGCCATAATTAGAGGTCCATGTCTATGGTTTTATGCTGAATCCTTTCCCAAACACTAATCCCCTCAGTAATTTCATCAAATTTTGCTAGGGCATATCGTTCCAAATTCAGGGATTATTTAGACTCTTATTTGTTGAGCTCGCCTTTTCCTTTATTCAATCTTGTCTCTTAAAATTTTTAATTTAGATCACCTTTTTCTAGAGCTATCAATTCATTTTACTTATTTTTCAAATACACTAGGATCTTTTCTCTCCTATACTACCTTAGGTTCACTCCAACTTCTTAGAATAGATTCATTCTATGCCTAGGTTTTTAACGTAGTCTCCACTCACTTTTCAAGAGTTTCTTGAACATCCTATGTGATAGATGTATCCTCCTCATCTTCACCTTGTGCATTATATTGTCCCTAGTCACATGGTTGCTATTATGCATCACCGCCATTCCCTACACCTGCATCTAGTGTCAACATTTGGACATCCTTCAATGGATATTTTATGACCAATGGGTTTCTTATAGGGGTTGATGGCTTGGAAGATAATTTCTTGGTATGTGGTGTGGGATTGACCATTTTTTATTTCCATTTTAGGAAATGAATGGTATATTATTTATAATCAGTGTACATAGTCTTCAAGTATAACCTCCAACAACTCAAGATTCCTTTTCTTGGAGTTTTTCTTATTTGAGATTGTTGGCTTAATTATAACCTCTCAATTTTGTACTATAGAAACTATATTCTTATGACATAATATAACTTATGCAATTTGTCCTTTATTGTCACATCTTGCTGAGCATAAATGGTTTAGTTTTCATTTATGTCCTCCTCATCCTTTAACATAACCTTACCTAGATAGTCTAACATTCTCCTCAAGACATGAGACTCACTGTCTATGCCAACTACATTTATTGAGATATGATGTGTGTTGGCTATCCTTAAGAGGGAGTCTAGGATTTAGAGTTTATTGAAATAATATGGCACCTTGAGTAACCTAGAGGTATATCCATCTGTAAGTCAGACTCTAGAAAGACTATAGTGATACATTACAAACAAATCCACCCATCCTAGGCATACATTTAGAAAATTTCTTGGGATGTGCCACTCATTTACAAAATCCAGAACAATGTTGTTCAACCACTTCTCCATCTTATCTTTTTATTACCTACCATAAATACCATTACACATGTGCTTTTGGTATCTCTTGGTTGACGATTTATCCTCCATCAAGAAGGACCATATCTTGTCACCATATCTCCCAGGGATCCTGATCTCATTATGTACCAATAAGATGAAAATAGCATCCCACCCAAAGGCTTCATTAGTCTGGTGTGACTTATCTACACCCTCAATGATGGAGTCTAAAATGAACTTTAATATGTTGTAAATGGTACTCTAAGCCATTTGGTGTGTAATATAAATAAATTATTATTGATCTCACCCCATCTATTGGATCTAGTTAGTTTTTTTCTCGTGAGTCATGTGACCAACCTTGTTGTATGATCAATATTGATTTTTATAGGAAAAGTAAACTTTTCCTTATTATAAATCAATATTTGAGTGACCCTATCTACCTCTAATATATCATCCCAAACTTGTCTGATGTCCTCACCCAAGCAAGGAACTCTAGTGAAGTTACTAATATGCATTACCTATATCTTCATTATTCACACTAAAAATTAGAACTAGTTCTCATGAACGTGGGATAACAATAAAGGCAAGAAAATTTATAGCTTACCAAAATTGGAGAGATCGAATAAATATATCACTCCCAATTTTTTGTGTTCTTGTTTAATAGTTACATAGAACAAAGTAGTGTTATATAACCATCCTAAGAAACTTATGGTGCATAATTTAATGACATAGGCCTGTTGACCCTCCAGGTCACCCCATCTTGTGAAGAGTTCATATGATGTTGTGTAGAAGGTTTCCATACTTGTGCAATGATAGGATCCTCAAAAGTAATATTGAATGTAAATGATCCTCGCAAACACTTGAGTTCAATAATAGGCACAAATATGTGCCTTAGCCAAATACATATGCACACTCATGGATATAAATTTATTGTGCACCCCACACAAATAGTTTTTCTCCTCATGAAGAATGTATATTCAAGGATGAAAGAAAGCCATGTATGTAGGGTTCCCAAGATTTAGGTAATGATAGGCAACAAAGTGCACAAAACATAGACTCCAATTGTGTTTGTGCATGTGATTTAATTTTTTTGAGATTAATGGAGTTTTATTCCTATTTTAGTTAATGTTTTTGATTAATAAATCTGTAAATAATATTTTAATAATTACAATCTTGATTTGTATATGTTATATGTCTTTTGTACCTTTTTAAAAATAATAATATATTAGGAGAAATTATAACTTAGCTTAAAATAGATTGAAGCAGTTGTTGTAGGTTCTGAAACTGGTTATGTAATATTGGGACAATGTCACAAATTAGAATCTAGCTTTCATTCGATGGAAGGATAAGATTACCAAAAATAGGACACCTTTGGATCCAAATGTTGTTGTCCTCTTTTATTGTTGTTGTCTAAACTACTCATAGAGACCTAATTTTTTTGGGTTCTTTCTAAGCCTACCTATGAAATTTTAAGTGTTGAATATCAATGGATCTCATTGTAGATATTTTTTTAATTTTCAAACCCTAACCCTCCATCATGCTTAATAAACAAGATTTGAATCGCTTGAAAAGGGGGGGGGGGGGTTAGTGTGTATAAGATGCACTGAACGTGTGATCCATACCCTTTGTGTGGGTACGCTGCCTACATACCAATACTCCAAAGATGGATCAAGCCATATGTAATTCTTCCACGTGATGTGCTTTATGCAATAGTATGATGTGAATGCAAAAATACCAAATTGAGAGTGCTTGAGGTGGCTAGGCACTAGTGCGAGGGTTTGAATATGTTTACAGCTAGGTTGGGTGACTGTATGCAAAGAATAGGGAAATTTGCCTTAGTGGTTTATTTGTATTCTTGCTTGCTTTATAAGATTTGTCACCCCCTTTGTAAATTAATTTTGAATGGGATTTTATAGGGAACTATTAGTCATGGGTTAAATGTATTCAAGCTAGGCCGACATGATGAAGGATATGAATTATATGGAAATGACTGTTTGGGCTCAAAATGTGATTGGATAAGAGTGCCAAAAATGAGACACCCTAGGGTCTAGTGTTGTTGTCCAAGTATGGTGCTCTTATCCTATAGGCTCGAGACCTAGGGGATATAATTGGCTTGGGAAATAGAGTTTGGCTGAGCTGAAATGACCATCTAGAAGGATATAAAGGAATAGTAATGATGAAAAAATTATTTAAAAGGGTCACGAGAGCACACAAGAAGGTCATATGGATAGGTTGTCACAAGCCACACTTAAGATACCAATTTGTACATTTTATATGACTACATTCCCCTCCCCAGCTTATTTTAGTGATGTAACAAAGTGAAATACTAGGATGAAAGAAAAATAGAAAGTGTACCTGAACTTACCTGTAAGGGTGAAGACCATAAAGCTATGTAATGATGAGTGTGCATAGAGAGAGAAAATCATGAAGTGTAAATCTATAAGAGAAAACAAAGAGTAGATCAGTTCTTATTAAATACACTATATTTAAAATAAGAACATACAAAAGCTAGGTAAGAGAAATAAGAAGAGAAAAAAATGAGTACACCTCACTAGGTACGTAGACTAATATAAAACTTATGTTGTTCAGTGATGTTGAGTGAGGTTGGATAATTCTAGGTATGTGATGAACTAAGAGTAATATCATGAATGGAGCCAAGTGCTCAATTTGTTGAGGGTGGCTCAAGAATACAAAGGCTAGCCCTTTATATCCATCATTGCCCACTGACTGAAGTTATGTGATCATGCATGTGTTAATCAATATTTGGAATATTTGCCCAATCCCTTTAAGTATGTGAATCAAGATTACAAAGGCTAGCTAGTCACTTAGATCTATCATTACCCACTAAGTGAAGCTAAGATCTGATACTAGAATGAATGCGCGTCATATGAGATCGCTCTTGAAGCTCATGAATGCTCTGTAATCTAACAAGGTGGGATGGATAGTCAAATTTGAACTAGAAACTAGGCCAATATTGGCCACTTCAAGAGGTGGAGTGATCCAAAACTCTGAAGTTTTGATTGACAGATATTTCAAGAACATGAAAATAACACAGTGACAATGATTTATCTAAGAAGAGATGTTTTATTACTCAAGATTTTAAAACAACCATATGCTTATCTCTAAGAAGAGATGTTTGATTTATATTTCGAGTGACATCTTTATTTATACATATTTTGAAGGTAGGAGGAGGATGTGGGAGGTCACTAATCTCAAGGTAAATTAAGTGGTTCGACTTCCATGATTTACAACAATACAAAATTTGAGGAATTACTATCTTTAAAAACTTATTATTTTTAGACTACACTACTAAAATTAAAATTTGGGGAACTGCCATTAGGTTTTCAAGGGTCAAAACCATCGAGTAAAGCTCATGCCATCTCACCATGTTCTCCTCATTCTTATCTTTCCAATGGTTCAAATAGAGAGTCAATCAGAGCTATGGTGCAAATGTTATGGCTCCTAGAAGTTATATCATCAATCAGGGTAGAACTGTTGCCCAAATTTTCCCCTAAATTGTTGCCCAGATCATTCCTCCATCCTTGAGAAGCAATGGTCCCCATTACATCAATATTCCTCATCAGGTGTGGTAGTTGTGTCTTAATTTGATTCTCTGTGAACCACTCACCCTGGTGGCTAAGTTGGCTCCTTTTGACCACCTGATAAAGTATAATAGAGCATCCTCTTATTGTCTTCATCCAGGTGTCCACAATTTGATCCTCCTCCACTAGAGAAAAACTCTACGGATCAAGCTCATCAATGTCCAATTGTTATGCTATGACTAAAGTGTCCAATAGAGGTAGATGATATGGTTTGAGGAGTTCCATGTTGAATATTGGATGTAGACCAAGGTAGGTTGGTAGATTTAACTCAAAAGAATTTTTTCCAAATTTTTTGGTGATGGTGTAGGGACCATATTTTTTGGTCATGGCATTGCTTATACTTCTGATTCATCTTCCCCAAGATGTCATGAACCTACAACTGGATGTGTTTCATTTGTTCAATTAACTTTGTTACTTTTGCTACCTCAAATCTCCTATGAGGTGTGTATTCCATGGTGGAGAATAGAATGGCTGTGTCAATTGGTGCCATGGGTTAGAACCTGAAGCATACTTGGAATGGACTATGCTTGGTTGAGTTGTGTAGGGCTCGATTGTATCCATGTTGTATGAAAAGGATCCCCTCATCCCACATGCATGGATTTTTAGATTGATACATCTGAATCATGCAAATAATTAAAGGGTTCACCACTTCTATCTAACCATCAATATGTGGATGGGAGGCTATGGACTTCATCAACTTGGTATCCATCATCTTACATAGAGTGGAATAGAAGATGCTCAGGAACTTGCTATCTCTATCTGAGACAATGGACTTGGGGAGACCAAAATGGAGCCATATATGACTAAAATATAGTTGAGTATTTTTTTCAGCAGATATATTTTTCTTAATAACAATCTTGATAGCCATTTTTAAAAAATGATCAACTACAAAAAAAAATATAGTCCCTGCCATGTTTTGAAGTGGGTAAACCTAAGATAAAATCCATTGAGATAGATTCCCAAGGCCTGGTTGGTTCTAGCAATGGCATGTACAATCCTTGATTCTTATTTGTTGGCTTGGCTATCACACACGGGGTGCAAGATTTGAGGCACCTTTCCACATCCTTTCACATATGGGGATAGTAGAAGTGTTTTTGAAGAACTACCAATGTCTTTTCTACACTTAAGTGTCCAACTGTCCTTCCAAAATATGCTTCCCATAACATTTTCTATTGTTTTGTAGGTAGAACACATATGTGCCCCATGTGACAGAGGACATTTATATAGATTTACAAGACCCAAGAAGATATGAAGTTATGTGAGGGTCCTTGGTTTAGGCCATTCTCAAATAACTTGAATCTTATTCAGATTGACATGGACCCCTTTCTCTTTCATGATGTACCCCAGGTACTAAATTATTTTCATCTCAAATATGTATTCTTTGAGATTTGCATACAACTTGTGCTCCCAAAGAGTTTGAATTACCTTACGAAAATGTTTCAGATGTTCCTCCCATGTTATGCTATAGATGAGTATGTCATCTAGGTAGATAATCATGAATGAGTTGATGAAGGGTCACAAGATGTCATTCATCATCCTCATGAAGGTTGCAGGTGTATTAGTTAAGCTAAAAGGCATAACCAACCACTTGAAGAGCCTCTCCTAAGATTTGAATGTAGTGTTGCAGACATCAATGGGATCAATGGGAATTTGGTGATAGCTAGATTTAAGATCAATTTTGGTGAAGAAATTCACACCATGAAGTTGGTCCATCAAGTCATCAATTTGACGAAGGGGTAGCGATTCTTCATAGTGATTTTATTTGGGGCTGATAGTCAATTCAAAGCCTCCATGTTCCATATTTCTTTGGTGTCAGGATAATCAGGCTGCCATAGGGTGAAAAGCTTGGCCTGATGTGACTCCTTTGAATCAATTCTTGAATCTATCTTTTTATCTCATCATTTTCCAAAACTGATCTATGATACACAAGACTGTTAGGCAAAGTTGATCCTAGGATCAAACTGATAGAATGTTTTACCTAGTAGTGAAGTGGAACTCCCATGGGTGACTTGAATAAGTCATCATATTCTCTTGTGATTTGTCCCATCTACTTCTATTGTTGTGTTGATTGTGTAGTCAGGACTGCAACATCAGTCTTCTTGGATTTCTATGGTTTGACCACCATGAGAATGAATTGATTTATCTTATCCACCGATCTCTTAAATTTCTTGGCACCTGCAACATCAATCTTCTAGGATTTTTATGGTTTGACCACCATGAGAATTAATTGATTTGTCTTATCCACCAATCTCTTAAATTTCTTGGCACTAATCAGGGAGATAGATGTGGGAGGTGGTACCTCTAGTACTCTATAGCACCACATTCCAAGAGTGAGGGTGATTCTTCAAATTTATGATTCATAAATGCCATGTCGATCATACATGAATGGTTGACCAAGGAGTACATAACAAAAATCTAGATTGACCACATAACATAAGACTTCATCTTGAAAAGGTTTTATTGCATATGAAAGAAGACATTGATGGGTGACACAGAGGTCTCTCCTTAGGATCAACCATCCAATATTGTATGGATTTGGGTGAGGCTTCATGGATAGATTTAGACTTTTCACAACTTTATCAGAGATTAAATTCTCTTGACTCCCACTATCAAGAATGAAATGTATAGGCTTACCTTTTAACCATAATTTGGAGTGAAACAGCCTTTCCTTATCATCTGGCCTTTCCTCACGGGTCTGTGTTGAAGCAAAGATGGTATCGGGCTTAGCATCTACAATATCTTCTTCATCCTCTTTGAATGTAGGTTATGTATGAGACAGAGTAGTAGATGTCAAGTATTGTGACTCAAAAAGCATTGACTTGATGTCTCGACATTCTTCTTTGGAGTGAGTTCCAATTTTGTGGTGATCACACCATTTTCTAGTCTTTTCCTTCTAGGGTTTCTTATCTTGAAACTCCTTTTGCTTCCAATTTTGGCCTCATATTTGACCTTCATTATCACTTTTCTATTTCAAAGGCTAACTCTTCATATTCTTTCTTCCATGCTTCTACTCAATCTTCACTATGAACTTGTATGCCTCACTGAGGGTTTCTAAATTGAAGAGTTATATTTCCTCATGTATGTACCACTATAGTCCACAATGATATTTGAGAGTCTTATGTTTCTCACTTTCTTAGATTCCCAATCTTGCAAACAGAGAATAAAAAATGCTAGTGTAATCTTGAATAGATTGGTCCTTACATTGGTGAAGTTGTTCCCACTGTATGTACAGATCATCATATGCTCCAATGGGATAGTATTCTTCCTTTATCGCTTCCACAAAATCACCCCAGGTAGGTTCCACCTCAAGGTAAATTTCATCTATAGTGAACCTTTTTTTGTACACTTCCCACCAATTTTTCATGGGTAATGATGCTTTCAAAAGATTAAAAGTGATCTTTTCTCCATCAGTGAATTTATTTATAGAAAAGTATGAAGATAATTGACCCAACCAATTTTCTACTGCATCAGCATTGATTTTGCCTTCAAATGTCTAGATATCAAAATTCACCTAAACCTTGAAGGGTGTTGGGGCACTGAAAGGATGTTCCATGGATGAGGAGCCAGGAAGTGCAGATGAGGATCCAAAAAATTTCATCGAGATTTGTTGGAGAATTTGGGTGAATTATTGTAGCAACTATGCTTGTTGCCATTGGTGGGCTTCATTCACCATTTATTTGAAGGGATTGGATGTCTCAATGTCATCCACCATTTGAAGTCATTTGGAATAAATAGGTGGATAGTTTGGAAGCTCTATTATTTTCCACCCAAGCTTCTTGTAGCCTAACCTCATCCTCAGGATCATACACTCTCAAGACAAATCGATCTAATACCACTGATCCAAAACTCAGAAGTTTTGATTGATAGATATTTAAGAACAAGAAAATAACATAGTAACAATGATTTCTTTGAGAAGAGATATTTTATTACTCAAGATTACAATACAACCATATGTTTATCTCTAGGAAGAGATGTTTAATTTCCATTTCGGATTACATCTTGATTTATACATATTTTGAAGGTAGCAGGAGGATGTGGAAGGTCACCAATTTTGAGGAAGGTTAAGTGGTTCAACTTCTACAATTTACAACAATATAGAATTCAAGGAATTACTATTTTTAGACTGCAATACTAAAATTGAAATTTGGGGCACTTCCATTAGGTTTTTAAGAGTCAAAAGCCATCGAGTAGAGCTTATGCCATCTCATCGCATTCTCCTTGTCCTTAGCTTTTCAACGGTTCAAATAGGGAGTCAGTTGGAGCTATGGTGCAAAAGTTATGGCTCCTAAAAGTTTTGTCATCAATTGGAATAGAACCATTGCATGAATTGTCACTTGAATTGTTGCTCGAATCATGGAGATTAAGATTGTATGAAAGCCACTCTAAAACTAGGAACTAGGAATATGTGGAAGCCACTCATGAATGATGTCAACCACTTGTAGATAGAATATGACACATAACTACTGAGAATACCTGGGTAATGTACTAAACTCAAAAAGAGAAAAAAAACCAATGTGCTACACACATTGCCCTCAATCGCTAGTGTCTATAACATGGATTCTAATCTAAAAGTTATACCAAATACCCAATCTGAAACTAGAAGCAAGAGCCATCATGGTGTGTATGATTCTGCCTATATCTGGATTCTCTAAGAAAAATTGTACTAAAACTACCCAATCTAAACTGAACTATAGCTGACAAAAATATAACTAAACTTACCTTTCTACCTATTTCTGAAAAATGTAGGATTTTTACTATTTGGATAGAAGCACCAAAAATATGACACCCTACTATCTAGCACTATAGCCCAAGACTAGTGATCTTGTCCTTTGTTGTTTCTGATAACTGTTATGTGTTCATCACTATTTTCCTGGTTTGTTCTACCTAGTTTCGGTTCTAGTTACTATTTTGAGTGTTCTAAAAATTAATTTTTTTACTGGTAGAGGTTCTGATTTCTATGACAAAACCCCTATTTTTTTTCCCTCTTTTGAGGGTAGGAATGAAGACCCTACAATGACTTCCCTCAGAAGAAAGGGCCCTACAAGTGTGTTATGCTTCAAAATACATGACATAACAATGATAATAAAAAAGATGTCTCAAGATATAGCATAATTTGTATTGAATATTATTAGATCAATAGGGGTATGCTTAGATAGATGTAACAATGTTATAACATGTGCAATATATTGAATTGAAACTAGAAATGTTAGTTGTTAATTGTTAGTTGTTAGTTATCAAGGAGGGATGGAACATGATGTCTATCATGGCATCCAAAAAAGAAAGATAATGCATGATGTGGATCATGGCATTTGAAAACAATTGAGAAGCAAACAAGCACACATGGAAAGAAACAATAATCATACAATAATGGCCAAGGGGCCAAGCAAACATAGGATATGGGCACATGTCACTCAAACTAGGAAAGTAATCATACAAGGCATATTCTAATGCTACATACACATTCATTTAAAAATAAATAAGGTAGGCATGAGAGCCACAAACACACAGAAGAATACAAGCTAAGGACATTGGCAAATGTCCTAAGGTACACGTAAGAGACAAAATAGGAATTGATAAATGCAATCACATCTAGCTACATAAAGTAAGAGAAGAAGACATGTAAATATAATCGTATCTAACTAATCAAAGAAAGAAGTGAAAGTATGCAAAACATGTAGTATAAGACTAGGTATACACTAAGAAATACACAAGTGATATGTACTAGTGAATGTTGATAGAGTAATATGTGTAAGCTAGTAAGTAATGTACATCAACATGATAAGTAGAGTGTGTGGTGTAAGAATGATATAACTTAGATGGTGTATTCATGTAGAAGATGCCCTTGGTGGGCTGATATATCGATGTGTGTCTTGAATGTAGAATTAGGATTCCCCCTCAATGGATAGAGTGAAGCAATCAAGAATTTCGGTGTCACTGAACACACTCAAAGAAGATCAAGTGAAGCATGGTAATGTAGATAAATAGACAAACAATAGCATAAAATAGCAAAATATAAGTCTGACATGGTAGTAAAAATGTAAAGCATGGATAATGCATGTAATTAAAAGGCTTTTGGTATTTTGAGTTATTTGAATGTTTTTGTATTTTGATATTTTGTATTATTTTTGGTATTTTTGAAATAAGCTATGTACAATCAATCATAAGGAGACTATGTACAAAAAATTGAAAAGAAGATATGTATGATCAATCATAAGAAGACTATGTACAAAAAAATTAAATGAAGTTATGTACAAGAAATACTGATAACAAATGATACTAATTGGTGAGTCTCATAAGAGACTCCCTATCATGGTGTCACATATCAAGGAGAGGGATCATGCTTGATCATGAAGCACGATGGAAGGGCTGAGATTATGACTCTAAACATTTTGTATGTTGTAAATACTTTGAAATCTCTATAGTGGAAACTGACTGTGGGGTCCCCTGATAATTATAAGTGGATGCAACTGTTGGGCTCTTAGGGACCCATTTGGTAGTATAAAAAGCTCTCTAAAAATGTGCGCTGTGTAGAGGCATGAGACCTCAATGATACTACCATGGGTATGAATACTATAGATGGAAACTATCTAGAGTCCTAAAACTATGGTTGCTCTAAAAGAGGCCTCAATGGAAGTTTATGAACTCTCTGTGTTGACAATGGAGGCCTCGATTGTGGTTGAATCTGAACTGGAGGAAGAACTATAACTAGTGGAGAAGCTAAAACTAGTGACTATGAAGTAGGAAATGGCTCTAAAGTGGGGAGTGGTAACTCATGTGGAACTCCACCAATTATAAAAACTAATTAGAATGAATACATTTCATGCATCTATGAACTATAGAAGGTACTGCATGAATTTTTTGAATCCATGGTCAACCAAGCAACATGTCAAAGGCTCTTGCACTGGGAACAATAGAAAATGGTGTGGCCAAATGTGTTAGACTAACTTGTAGAAGAAGTAAAATCTCACCGAATGAACTCTATATGTGCCCACTGAATCTACTAATAATTATTTTTATCGAGGTAATATCCTGCTCTGAATATCCCAAATGTCGCAGTAAAGTCATAATGCACATGTTCACACTAGATCCATTATATATGAGAACACTATGAATGGGATGATGATTAATGTAAGCTAGGATAAAGAGTGCATGGTAATCTAAATATTCCTTAACTATCTCTTGATCTAAAAAGGATATGGAAGGTCTAGCTAGAACTCTAGAATTATACACACCGATCATGTTGCTCAAAGGATGTGACTCAACTAAAGGTGCCTGATATGTAGCTGGTGGATGGTGTGCATGAAATGCATGGTGAACACTTGATGTATCCCTTATCTCCTATTTAGAATGCTATGGGAAAAGATCTGAGTTTATTTTTAGATCCTTGTCCCATGTTTGCTTTGCTTGAGGAGGCTCAATTGGAATGCCAATGTCAAAAAGGTTTCCATCTATCAAGTCCTATATATTTTGTTTCAAATTGATGCATCTATTTTTTGTGTGACCTAGTGCCTTGTGAAAATTGCAAAATGGATTCTGATAATATCTCCATGGAAGAGGCTTTGTTGTGAAAATTTCTCAAATAGGTGGGAGAGATATGATATTATATTCTAATAGTTGTTGTAAGACTCTGGTTGGAGATACTGGTAGATTGGTAAAGGCTCATTGAGATGGCATGAATAAAACCACTCGCTAAGGTCACTCTAAAGCTGCATTAACTGTAGGTTAATTTTAATTTTTTTTATCATTTACATTTACTTTGTATGGGACTTTACTATTACTCTTGTTTGTTTTTTATAGTATGCTTTTATACTTGATTTTTCCCATTGATAATAATTTGGCTTCCCTTTTCTTTAGTGTATGACATAACTTAGTGAAAGAAGAAAACTTTTTGAAGATTATTGAGTCATGTAAAGTTGGCATAAGACTCTGTTTGAAGAGATCTTGTAATTCTTGATTGGCCATGGGGCTAGTCATTTTAGCCAATATAGTCTTATATTGAAGAACATAATCTGTGAGATGCTCATTTGACCTTTATTTCAATTGTGCAACTTGGGCATAATAAACCTTGTCACCTATATTAATACTAAAATGAGATAGGAACATGTCAGCTAAAGGATTGAATGCATTGATCGATTGATTTGGTAGACTATAGAACCATTGTAAATCATAATCCTTTAAACTCAGTGGAAATAGCTTGGTTAGTAATCAGTTATTTAACACATAGTCCAAGCGTGCTGCATGAAAATTTGCCAATTGTGTCTCTGGATCACCCTTGCCATCATATAGAGTGAGCTTGGGTTGAACAAAACCTAGTGGCAAAGGTGTAGAAGTAATATGACGTGTTAATGGTGTATGAAATAGAGCAAAAGAATCCCAAGGCATGTGTTGGTCTAGAGGCACCTTGCTCAAGATGTAGCATCTTGGATTGAAGAGATTTTATCTCTTGCACAAGGGCAACCACATCAAGAGACAAAGATATACTAGCCGTGACTGGTGGTGCCTCATATGAAGGTTAGGTTACTATAGGGGCTTGTTGAGACATAGTTACCCCCATAGTGTCATTTACAACTGGTTTCTCTGAAGAAATGGAAGACTCAACTTGCTTAGCATTTTTCATTTATGATTGTAAGATAAGAGTATGATCTCAGGGTTGTTCCTTGAGTCTTTCTCTAAAAATTTTTAGAATCAAGTCTTTGTTGACTCAGAAGTTTTGGTTGATAAATATCACAATAATATAGAAATAACACAATAACAATGAATTCTTTGAGAAGAGATGTAGTATTACTCAAAATCGCAATACAAATATATGCTTATCTCTGGGAAGAGATGTCTGTCTTCACATTTCGGGTTACCTCTTCTTTTATACACAATTTGAAAGCATGGGAAGGATGTAGAAGGTCACCAATCTAGAGGGAGATGAAGTGGCATGACTTCTAATATTTAAAACAATACATAATTCGAGGAATTACTATTTTTAGAAACTTACTATTTTTAGACAGCACTATTAAAATTGAAATTTGAGGCACTTCTGTTGGGTTTTCGGGGGTCAAACTTCATTGAGCAGATCTCAATGCCATTTCACGACGTTCCCCTCGTTCTTAGCTTTCCAACGGTTCAAACGACGAGTCAATTGGAGCTACGGTGCAAAAGTTATGGCTCCTGGAAGTTTCGTCATCAGTTGGGATGGAACTGTCACCCGAATTGTCGCCTAAATTGATCCCTGGATCAGATGACAACATCATTATCAACAATAGGTGGAAGTGGATCAAGACCCTGATATGGTGGGTTATAAACATCGGTGTTTCTATCATCATTGTTATTCTCATACTGCTCATTATTGAAATTATCCTCATGGAAATTGGTGTAATCTGGATGTGTAGGATCTATAATAGGAAGTTGATCTGGTTGATTATCCATGGTATATGGTTAGGTTGAAGGAAACTGGGTGAATTCAGGAGGGTTTCCACTAAGTCTTTCACTACATCTCAAAGGAAGAGATGCAAGGATCTTAGGTGGCATAAGGAAAACAACTTGAAAATTGAAAAAAAATAATAAACAAATATAATCTAAACAATGCACTGGAATATGCACAAAAAAGATACGAAGCTCACAAATATGTAAAGTGATACCTTAAAAGCATTTGACCTAGTATATGCAACTAGGGTTTTAAAGAAAATGATTTTCAAAATTACAATGGTAAATTTAAAAAAAAAAATTAAACTGAAATTTTGATTTTAAAATGCAAAAAAATTAAAAAAATATTGGGACCTTGTATAAGCAACTAGGGTTTGAAGGAAATTATTTTAAAAATTACTAAAGTAAATTTAAATATTTAAATGTAAAATTATAATTTAAATACTTAGGAGAAATTAAAAAAATACTGGAAAAAACAGAAAGGAATTTTCCATGGTTATCTCATTGAAATTGTTTCCTTACAATCCCGCCAAAATCCATATTTCCAATATCACTTTGCTGTCACAAACTTGCCAAATAAAATTTAATGTACGTAAAACATATGTGAAGCGCAAGTCGATTACAGGTATGCGTGTCCACCAAGAAATTAAGTGGAGGAATTAATGATAAAGGAAGAAAGTACCGCTGTTATAATATTGTTCATATGCTTAATTGATCTTAGTTTTCGGTTTAGGACTCGGGAGGATATTCATTCAGTCAAATCTACTCTCGGCATTATTAAATTATAATCATTTTGATGTTCACATGTTTTACATAAATTGTTATAATAATTATTTTGTTTCTTATTTATTTTTCATAGCCGCTATCCAATAAAAAATGTACGAAACAATTGTTAGACGACCATGTGATTCTTAGATCCCAAGTAAGTTAAATCTATACTGTCGGTCAAACTGTCATCCAAATTAAATAGTAAAATATTAATGTCAGATTGTTTTCTTTATCATGTAATATTAGGTAAGTAATGGTTATATTTAATTTTCGAGGAACATTTGTATAGATGTCTGTGTCTTATTAAGGGGTTAGGGTCAACATAAATATATAGCAATTTATTTTATTTAAAGGGTTGGAGTCCCATAAATATATATCTATTATTATTATTATTTAAAATAATTTATTTAGTATTATTATTTATATATTTAAAATTAAGAGTAATAGGGATTATTACTTTTTAAGTATGATAAAATTTTTGAGCATAAGAGGGGTCTTTCATGGCTACTTTTTTTAATTGTGATATTCTTATCGAATTTTGGTTACATATTAAGTATTTAACATAATTTAATATTGAATACAATACATCTTAACTATTCTATGTAGTATATGCAAAACTTTGTCAAATAGAAAAACATAAATTCATTTATCCAAACAACACTCCACTCAATTAGCATATGTTAAGGTAGTGCATATTATATAATTTACAATAATATTGAGGAAGGTCTATCAAACTTATTAAGTTGTAGATTGTCCTTCATGTACATCATGGACTCCACATGGATCAATAATAGTCATTTGCCCCTTTAAAGTTTTCTAATTCACCATGAAAGGGATTGCAATCACTATAAATATGTTGAATTTAATAGTATGTGATCAACACTTTTTTGGACATATGTTTTAAAATACAAATATTGAAATAGAACATACAATTACATTAAAATATATTTGAATAGGATGATTAATCATGCTAATATTATTTACAACATAATTATCATGTAAACTATCATACACCATACATAAACCTCTTTTCTACAAAAACACCAATACTTAAAATTGAGAAAAAAAAATATATTTAAAATTTACTCATATAATAAAGAAAAAAGAAACTCAATCCCTATATTAAAATATTCAAAAGTTTAATGTAATATTACTCTCAACCTTACTATCCCTATCAACCCTAGTGTGCTTGTCAATTCATTATAAACCTTAAACATAATACTTTGTACTTGAGAATTATTAATCCAATTGCAAGGAAGGAAAAAGAACACCATGTCACACTTAGGTCCCCTTATTGTCTTTGGTCCTCTTCCATCCCTTATATATGGCATTTAGAGGACCAACTACAAGTTGTATTTAGTAAACTCAAGAAACACACACCCACTCGTATGCCATTTTAGTCAATTACTTGTAAGCTTTCCCAATATGACCTTTAAATAAATGTTGATAATTACAAATTGATTTGAACACACATTTGTCTTACATGATATTGAAAATTTAAATAGGTTTACAAATGACATGGATGTGTTGAAATGACAATAATTAATTTACGGTATCAAGAGAGAAATATTGACCTAGGAGATTGAGATTGTGATTATCTAAAATACATGCATAATAACTAACCATATCTTAAATTAAGGTATATTGTTACATCCTGTTACATATCAAAATATAATTGAACCTTATGTCATCTAAAATTTCTTCAAATGATTGAGTAGTTCATGTCATTATAGTACTTTTGATGAACCGAAATTATATTGAATTTATTTTACTTGGTTAGTTATATAATTGATCATATATATGTCATGTAAATGTATAATATAATAATTAAAATTTTCTCACTAAATTTTATAATTAAAGATTTGTTATAGGTTAATGGCTCAAGTTTCATATAAAATAGATTTGTGTTTATGGTAAAATATATATATTAGGGTAGATTTCAACATAATTATGATCTTATTTTCAACATTAATATAATTATACATTTTTTTAAAATGTAGACACGTTTATCAGAGATAGATAAAGCTAATGAATAAGATAAATATAATATATAAATCTCATCCCCTCCCTCCAACAAAAATAAAAAATTATGAAATGGAAAAAGAATAAACAATACCGAATGCACAAATGTTAATTTCATCAAGGATGTTAAGCTTCATTTAGACATCCAATCACTTGTAACCTTAAGTTCCACACAAAACACTGAAAACTTTCAAAATTCAAAATTACTTCCCTTTCCGATTCATTTTTTCAAAATATGCACTGCCCTCCTCTACTTCATGTCCGTTGTCCCTATCATAATGCTCTTAAGAGAATAAAAAAGGATGATCAAGTAACTTTAATGGAATTATTGATTTAAATGATGAATCGTTTAATCTCCATTGTATTACAATGGTAGATAATTTCTCTATGGTTATAATTTTAAAATCATGGGTGAATTATTTAATCATAAGAGTCTATTATTATAGAGATTTCAACCATTGATGATGAGGACAAGGTTCTAGATGTAAAATGTTTAACATATAGAGGCAAAGATTGGACAATCTTAGTGACAACCCAAAGTTTGGAATCTAGAAGTCTTCACATCTACAAGTTTGGTGAACTTAGAGACATTGTGGGGTTTTTGCCTCCTATTTTTAAAGGTGAAAGTAAGAGTATGGAAGGAGATGTTGGGAGAATGAATAATAATGCCAAAAAAATTATATTGGTGTTTGCATGCCTTGCTTTCTTCATTAGGAATGTCCCAACTCCACATATAGTTCCTCTCTATTAACTTCTCACACACTACTTGATTGTCCATGAAAAAAGAAATGCAGAAAAAGAACTCTCAATATCCAAGTATGTTTTATTTTATTAGATATTATACCCTAAATTTCTCCAACTCTCTTCCAAATAATACTATAATGGAATCGCATTTGATTGTGCTAATATTAATATTGAAACTAATTATCAAGTCGTTATAGATAAGTTTAACTTGTTTCTTCCTTAACCAATTTGCAAGTCAAAATGACACCCAAAAAAGTGAACAACATTCATAGATCTCAATCTTAATAATAGATCCCATTTTATAAGTTCAATCTGCCATGCCTTTGCCACTCATATATAAATGTTTGAGGAATGATGTTGGCAAGGTTATCAACCCAACTCTTGCACATTTATCTATGTCAAACATTTTTTTTTGTATCTAAGAGATATCTTACTAGGTTTTAAGCTTTTTGCTAGTACAACTTAAGATTGTAGATCTGGGCATTATGTTTATATTTTCTATTCATGCTCAATTGATACATGTAGGCTATTTTGGATGTCAATGCATGACTAAACAATATTATTAGTTTATAAACAAATAACTATAGAGGTTTTTTAGTCCTTATCTTGAGAGGTGTTATTAAATGTTTAATGCCAATTTTTGTGTGTTTTTAGCCACACACACATTAACCCTCCACCACAATTTATATATAATTGTACAACATTAACCTAATAATAATATACAATGACCAATTATATAATAACACATTACTCTCACAAATATAATAAAATCAATATATATATATATATATATAAATTATATTTTTATTTTTATTTCTTAAATCAATTCAAAATATAACTTTTTCTCTACATGACAAAATAAAAATATGCTTTTTCAACTTAAAATTTTAAATAAACACTATCCCTAAATTCGTTGGCATCTCTACAAGAAACTTATTAAATGACAAAAGTAAGATGCGTCAGTATTAAAGGACAAAAGTAAGATGCATCACTATTGATCTCTGTCCCTTGTAACTATTGCAATTGCCTTCGCAGAATCCGCCAAAACTTGACCCTCATTCAAAGTTTAACTCGAGAGACTAAACCTTAATATGCGTCGTCATTGTTTAATCCGCGATAAGACCGGATACATACATACATAAACACGGTTTGAAGAATTCAAACATCACATTCTTCTTTACTTGAGCGCTAATATCGTTGACGCGAAAGACTCATTCCAGATGCAAATGCTCATTCAAACCAGAAAATCGCGCCACTAAAGGTTGACGCCGCCAATTTCTTTCACAGTTGAACAAGGCGGTGCACGAATGGCTAATTAATGGTATGCTACACAAGAATATTCGCTTCCGTTCTTCCGTCGTCCACCACCCTGGACCGCATACTTTACAAATTATATTAACCCACCACAACGCTTCCGCTGTTTTCATTTCCGTGTTATACACATTCAGAAGATTTTAGCCAATTGCGCCTACACAGTCGAAAAACAGAAAAATAGATTTGTGCCTATGCTAAAATATTTATATTAAGGTAGATTTCAACAAAACTAAAATTTTATATTCAACATTAATACAACGATAGATTTGATTAAAATGTACATTTTTATCAGAGATAACTAAAACTAAAGAATAAAATAAATATAATATATAAATCTCACCCCCTCCTTCCAAAAAAAAAAAAAGAAAAAACTTTTTTATGCAATAGAAAAAGAATAAATAAGAGTCATTTATTGTAGAGGTTTGAACCATTAACGATGAGGACAAGGCTCTAGATATAAAATGTTTAACATATAGAGGCAAATATTAGACAGTCCTAGTGACAACCCCAAGTTTGGAATCTAAAAGTCTTTACATCTACAAGTTTGGTGAACTCACAGGCATTGTGGGATTTTTACAATCTATTTTTAAATGTGAAAGTAAGAGTAAGGAAGGAGATGTTGGGAGAATGAATACTAACGCTAAAAAAATGTATTAGTGTTTGTATGCTTTATTTCCTTAATTAAGAATGGCCTAAATCCACATGTAGTTTCTCTCTGCCAACTTCTCACACACTACTTCATTTTCCATGCAAGAAGAAAGATAGAAAAAGAACTCTCAAGATCCAAGTATGTTTTATTTTATTAGATATTATGCCTTGAATTCCTTCAACTCTTCTTCCAAATAATATTATAATTGAATAGCATTTGATTACGATAATATTAATATTGAAACTAATTATCAAGTCATTATAAATAATTTTAACTTGTTTCTTCCTTAACCAAGACAAAATGACATCCACAATAGCAAATGACAATTATAGATCTCAATCTTAATAATATATCCAATCTTACAAGTTCAATCTACCACACCTTTGCTACTCATATATAAGGGTTTGGGGAAAGATGATGGTAGGGTTATCAACCCAACTCTTGGACATCTGTCTATGTCCAATATTTTTTTGTATCTAAGAGATATCTTTCAATGCTTAATCTTTTTGCTAGTACAACATAAGATTATAGATGGACATCATGCTTATATTTATTATTCATGGTCAATTGATACATATAGGCTATTTTAGGTGTCAATGCATGACTAAACAATCTTACTAGGTCTATAAACAAATACTTATAGATGTTCCTTGGTCCTTATATTGGGAGGTGTTATTGAATTTTTGATGCCGATTTTTGGGTGTTTTTAGCCACACACACACTAGTCCTGCACCACATGTGCATCTTCCAACACTAAATCGACCCGCATCAACATATCATGTAGGATAACCTTGGGCACTCACCTAAGGCACAGAGAGAGATACCAAGGTGGGTCTAAGTTAGTTATAAATGGAAAAGTGGTACATTTGTCTCATGCCTACCCTGGTGCATGCAATGATAATTGGAAATATTCTATCCAATTTATCGATGCATGGAAATAACTATGTATAAAATGAATAATTATAGAATAATTATGTTCTGCATAACTAATTATCTTAGCAATGGTTAAAGATTAACAACTGCAATAAATGCATCTCTTAATAACAACATTAGTATGAAAAAAATGACATTATCTTATGGCTACAAGGCCCATAATATCGCTAATGACATTGAAACCAATTTTTCTACTATGCACCATGAACCCAATGACATCAACATCAATTCTACAAGCTTTATCTCTAAATTGACAACATTTAACATACGGGCCAAAATCTCTCTTCCAACAAACTATTTTCCTACCTTTATAGCCTTTCAAAGGCTAGACATGTCATGAGGTCTCTTCTAATAACTATGGTTCAGTCCAAATACCACCAACTAGAAATTAATGGGATGCCCTATTTGGCATGTTAAGTTGAGAAAACTCACCAAGCTTAGTCTAGGTTTGTAGGCTGTTATTCAACCTCATCGTCATATCTCTCAACTATTCATGACAAAAGTTCTATAGCTAGTTATTTATGTCTTTTACCTCCCACCAATCATGTTGACTTATATTGGACTTTCTTTTGTTTGCCTCTAGGAATCACATAATAGCTTTCTAGATTCCTATGATCCTTCTCATTTTGCTTTGGTTTTTGTAATCATATGCACACATATGGACTTGGCTTGTTGTTATGCGTTGCACTCTTGGGACTTGAGGCATTATAGCACCAAGATGGACTTAGTCAAAAGTGTAAAATCCTATCAAGATCTGGGGTCAACATCATCTCGTACTAACTTCATTGGAAGCCCTCAGATAAACCATTAATAACTTGGACGCCAAAAAGGAACTTTGTTGCCTCTTTTTTTAACTTGGCTTCAAAATTAGTCTAGTACACGAGTATAGCATGATATTATTCTATGATAGTATACATCCATGCAGTTAAGCCCTTAAAAATCTAGAGGTTGTTTTTATAAACCATCAGCTTCTTTGATTTCCTTGACCTTCTTGTTTATGTCTTTGAGCATTTCCTCTAGTGCACTTTCTTCTTCTATCGTATGGCACTAAAGACTCTTGAAACTTTCTTATAACCTTTTTTGACTAGTGCCAATATATACTACTTCTTTTACAAGTCAGGAACTCTTATCTTTATCTGTATTTATATAGATTTGAGCAACTGAAGCATCTTCTTCTTATTATTATATGTGAAAATGCATTGTGATCACTAAACTCTATCAGACAAAATTTAATAAAATATGCTCTATCATGATATCTCTCTTAACAAGCTTACTCAAGATGAACTTGCATCTCTCAAGTTTTCCTAAAAACTTGATTTATTATCATGTTTTGCTTCGTCTTTGTTTCCCCATGTGCACTTCTTATTTTATAGTAGGTATCCCACCATTATACCTACTTTGCCTACTGATTTGACTCCATCTGAGTCTAGTCCATCCAAGAGGTTGAGATCTTCCTTCATGATGCATTTACATAAATTTAACATTTTTAGTTCCATGGTAGCCAAATTATTTTTTGTTTGAGCACATTTTTATCTATTTATGCCAAATGTGCCTTCTGGATTTTTATTATGGCATGATTCATAATGTTATAGTGATTTACCTCTATCATTAGCTTAAGCAGAACACTTCTAGCCTAGTCCTTGATGATCATGGTTGGATTGACATAGATAATATGGCACTCACATTAGGTTGTGTTGGGATCTTGGTTTTTGAGGGCATCAGTGGGTAGTTCAAACATGGACTCATCCATATATGTGTTGAAGGTAAATAAAAATTTCCTTTGCATCTACACTATCACATCCTCTATTTTCATAACATGCCATAATTAGAGGTCCATATCTGTGGTTTTATGTTGAATCCTTTCCCAAACACTCATCCCCTCAATATTTTCATCAAATTTTGTTGGGGCATATCCTTATAAATCTAGGGATTATTTAGACTTGTATTTGTTGAGCTCACCTTTTCCTTTGTTCAACCTTGTCTCTTTTAAAATTTTAATTTAGAACACCTTTTTTTGGAGCTACCAATTCCTTTTACTTATTTTTTAATTGCACTAGGATCTTCCCTCTCCTATGATACCTTAGGGTCACTCCAACTTCTTAGAATTGATTCAGTTTATGCCTAGGTTTTTAACGTAGTCTCCACTCCCTTTTCAAGACTTTCTTAAATGTCCTATGTGATAGATGTATCCTCCTCACCTTCACCTTGTGCATTATATTGTACCTAGTCACATGGTATTTATTATGCATCACCACCATTCCCGACTCTTGCATCTAGTGTCAGCATTTGGGCATCCTTTAGTGGGTATTTTATGACCAATGGGTTTTTTCTAGGGGTTGATGGCTTGGAAGATAATTTCTTGGTATGTGGTGTAGGAATGACCATTTTTTCTTTCCATTTTAGGAAATGAATGGTATATTATTTATAATCAGTGTACATAGTCTTCAAGTATAACCTCCAACAACTCAAGATTATTTTTCTTGGAATTCTTCTTCTTCTTTGAGGTTGTTGGCTTAATTGTAACCTCTGGATTTTGTACTATAGAACCTATATGCTTATGCCTTCACTTTAACACATAATACAACTTATGCAATTTGTTCTTTATTATCACATCTTATTGAGGATAAATGGTTTAGTTTTCATTTATGTCCTCCTCATCCTTTAACATAACCTTACATAGATAAGTTAACATTCTCTTCAAGACATGATACTCACTGTCTATGCCAACTACATTTATTGAGATATGATGTGTGTTAGCTATCCTTAGGAGGGAGTCTAAAATATAGATTTCATTGAAATAATATGGCACCTTGAGTAACCCCGAGGTATATTCATCTATAATTCATACTCTAGAAAGACTATAGTGAAACATTACAAACAAATCCACCCATCCAAGGCATACATTTAGAAAATTTATTGGGATGTGTCAGTCATTTACAAAAGCTAGAACCATGTTGTTCAACCAGTTCTCCATCTTATCTTTTTACTACCTACGATAAATACCATTACACATGTGATTTTGGTAACTCTTTGTTGGGAAATAATGGAAGCACACAATTGATTACCAAGCAACTTAATATGCGGAAATTAACCAGAATACACAAGTAACTAGAATTCAAAAATAACACAGAATATGAGAGACAATACACAACTTGTCTTAAAACTCTTTCAGAAGGAAATACAATAAAGAAGGCTCCCACAGTTCTTCTTCTTTACACACCTCTAGGGCTCCCACACCTCTAGGGCATAAACAGTAAATCTTCCCTCAAAGTTCTCTCTCTTAGGTCCCAACACACAACTTAAACACAGAGTTGGTGTTCACCTCTAACCAGCCATTATCCACTACTACCAGTACTCCTGTGCTCCACGCACACCACAAGTGCTCCACGCACTCCACAAGTACTCAACGTACTTCAAGTAGATCTCCCCTAAACTGCAACAACCTGCAACCCAATCTGATCTTACTTATGGAAGGAACTACCTTACCTTCCTCTTTGCTCTATCTGAGTACACACTGTACTCCAAGTAGATCCTGCCTGATCCTGCTCCCTATTGTGTTGCTATCCTATCTGATCTTGCACACCTACAAATCAATATGGTTCTGCACACCTGTGAACCTTGACCTTGCACACACATACACCTGTAGATCAATGATCTTACTTACCATGTAGATCTCCTAAAGTAGCCATGCTCACCTGATGACCAAGATCATACATACATGAAGAACCCTGCTGATTCTCCAATCCAGCACCCACCTTGGTACTGCTGTGGAACTAGGAGGAACACCCTTGCCCACCTCACACACAGAATAAGCAAACTTTGCTCAACTCAAACTAGAACAACTTTCAATACAATATATGAGTCTATTATATAGATCTTATCCAAACAATAATTAGACATCCAATTACAATAATTAGATCCACAACTCTTAGTCTAAAATTGGTTCTTGACATGCAAACACTTGGTTCGTTAGCTAACTGCCCGTAACACTCACAGCTCAAACCACAGAAGGGACCGACGTCGGTCCCTGTCTGCCTGGGGAGTGCCAACGCCGACTGATCTCTGACTGACATCAGTTGCTTTCTTGTATGATCCTATTGACGTTAGTTGGCCTGACCGACACTGGTGTCTATGACACTCTACAACCTCCTCCTCTGTTTGCATCAGTGAAGCTTTTAGCTCCACAACCTAACAATCTCCCACTTGGAGATAAATGTTGCACTGTACCTGTACCCTATCTAATCTATTTCTTGGCTTGTATCCCTCTTCAAAATGAATCCTAAAGACCAACCACCACACAACCTGTGGTGTACCTCCTGTCATCTAAGTAACCTACCACATCCGAACCTACAAACCCATGTAGTGAAGTCCTAACCCTGCATAACATGAATCCCTGTTGTTGGTCCCTCTCAAATACCTGAGAACCCACTTCCATGAATTGGCTCCTAACTCTCTGACAACACCCACTACTTGGGCAAACTCAGGTCTATACCAGACCTCATGTGATTTTAGACACTGAACTGTCCAGCCCTTAGTGTGCTCTGGTTTTGCATCCTGAACCTCGCAAACACCTGATTCACATCAGCTCCCACTGGAGACAAAATCACCCTGTGATCTTCCATGTCTCCCATGCCAAAGAATTTCACTGCTCCAAATTATTCATGACATGCCAATGAACTAATCTTACCCTTAGCTCAGCAAAACTCTGTATGTACAAACCTGCTAGCTAGCATACCATCCACATACAGCAACAAAATGATGTCGTGACTCATCATCCACCTGGTAAGACAACCACAGTAGTTACCCTGACATTGACTGAAGCCATGCTTCATTCTCCACCTGTCAAACCTGTACCACTGTCCTATAGCTCCTTAAGACCATATGACCTGGCCTTCCATCTCACGTGTCTGTTCACTCTATTCTTCAACTAAGGAATCCATTCGTCTCTGTGCTTTCATACTGACTAGCAACCCTACCAAGTCTCCGCTTGGTTCTGCATCATATTCCTGCCATGCTCCCACTGTTTCTTGGATCCTTCCTACTCTACAGTTAGCAACTAGTATAAAGAAGAGGAATAATGAATTTGAGGCTTACTTACCACCTTCAGTCCTCCATATGGGCATTTGAGACTCCTTGACATCTTGCTATCTGCCCAAAATCTGTTACAGTGACTGACCTCAGTCACCACATAGTCTGCATCCGATCGACATCAGTTTCCATGTGCCTATCCTGACTACCAACCCTGTCGACGTCGGTGTCCCTATTGCCAATGTCAGTCTTACCTATTGCCGACGTCAGCCCTCCTGACCGACGTCAGTCTTACCCTGCCCGACATCACTGGCTCTAGTCTGCACATGACCGACATCGGTGCCTGTCTGTTAGACGCTGATTCCTCCTAACCAATGCTGGTACCTTTGTTTGCCTGTGAGTGATGAATTTTTACCTATGAGCTCCTTTGAATCAATCCCCATGTCCAAACTGCCCTGCTCAGAAGTATCCAACCACATCCACCGGTCTCTATCTGCCATCTCCTCCAAGAACACCAAGGCTTTCCAGTTCTTAAGCCTGTCAAATACATCTGTCTTCTGCTTAAGAACATGCATCTCTTTCTTGCTCATGTGGCCAAGCCTACAAAGCCACATCTAAGCAACAAAAGAAGAATCAGTAATATAAACAAGTAGATAAAGAGTACCTATTTTCTTACCACCAACTAATTCAAGTGTATTCATTGTGAGAGTTCTTGTGCATCTCTCATCAACTAACTCTCCTAAAGAAATTAGCCACATCTCCAAGCCTAAGACCTGCATGACATCTTTCAACACCCATGTGTTGGCCGCCTGTGATTTCAGCTTCACTTCCCCTTTGCTAATACTTTGGCAAGGCTCACCAGCTCCTCTATCTGGGGCTGCATGGAAAGAGGCAACATAATCTATTAACCAAGATTCAACTTTATCCAGAGCGTCTTGTGCAACAACACCTACAACATCTGCTTCTTCATGCTGATCTGCTACCAACCAACAATCTTCTTTTCCCTGCTCTTTCTTTCCATAGGACCGTAAGTGACCATCTATGCTTTTCAACTCCTCCATTCTTAGCTTACTTTCTTCTACCATTGCTCTACTCCCACTCAATCAGAAACCCCTGAGAGTGACC
Source organism: Torreya grandis (assembly GCA_037957365.1). Taxonomy (NCBI): domain Eukaryota; kingdom Viridiplantae; phylum Streptophyta; class Pinopsida; order Cupressales; family Taxaceae; genus Torreya; species Torreya grandis. Next base: position 4,360,021 of record JARHVA010000049.1, read on the forward strand.
TGTAACCAAACACAAAACCTGCTCCCTGCAACCTTAACTCTGATACCACGTGTTGGGAAATAACGAAAGCACATAATTGATTACCAAGCAACTTAATATGTGGAAATTAACCATAATACACAAGTAACTAGAATTTAGAAATAACACAGAATATGAGAGACAATACACAACTTGTATTAAAACTCTTTCAGAAGGAAATACAATAAAGAAGGCTGCCACAGTTCTTCTTCCTTACACACCTCTAGGGCTCCCACACCTCTAGGGCATAAATAGTAAATCTTCCCTCAAATCTCTCTCTCTTAGGTCCCAACACACAACTCAAACATAGAGTTGGTGTTCACCTCCAACCAGCCAGTATCCACTACTGCCAGTACTCCTGTGCTCCACGCACACCACAAGTGCTCCACGCACTCCACAAGTACTCAAAGTACTTCAAGTAGATCTCCCCTAAACTGCAACAACCTGCAACCCAATCTAATCTTACTTATGGAAGGAACTACCTTGCCTTCCTCTTTTCTCTATCTGAGTACACACTGTACTCTAAGTAGATCCTGCCTGATCCTGCTCCCTGTTGTGTTGCTGTCCTATCTGATCTTGCACACCTATAAATCAATCTAGTTCTGCACACCTGTGAACCTTGACCTTGCACACACATACACCTATAGATAAATGTTATTACTTACCATGTAGATCTCTTAAAGTAGCCATGCTCACCTGATGACCAATATCATACATACATGAAGTACCCTGCTGATTCTCCAATCCAGCACCCACCTTGGTACTGCTGTGAAACTAGGAGGAACACCCTTGCTCACCTCACACACAAAAGAAGCAAACTTTGCTCAACTCAAACTAGAACAAATTTCAATACAATTCATAAGTCTATTATATAGATCTCATCCAAACAATAATTAGACATCCAATTACAATAATTAGATCCACAGCTCTTAGTGTAAAATTGGCTCTTGACATGCAAACACTTGGTTCGTTAGCTAGCTGTCTGTAACACTTGCAGCTCAAACCACACAGGCGATCAACGTCAGTCCCTATCTACCTGGGGAGTGCCAATGCCAGATGATCTCTGACTGACATCAGTTGCTTTCTTGTCTGATCCTACTGGCGTCGGTTGGCCTGATCGACGCTGGCATCTGTGACACTCCGTAACCCTTCTGCAACCTCCTCCTCTATTTGCATCAGTGAAGCTTTTAGCTCCACAACCTAACAATATCCCACTTGGAGATAAATGTTGCACTGTACCTATACCTGTACCTTGTCTAATCTATTTCCTGGCTTATATCCCTCTTCAAGATGAATCCTGAAGACCACCCACCACACAACTTGTGGTGCACCTCCTATCCTCTGAGTAACTTGCCACATCCAAACCTACAAACTCATGTAGTGAAGTCCTAACCCTGCATAACATGAATCCCTGCTGCTGGTCCCTCTCAAATACCTGAGAATCTACTTCCCCAAATTGGCTCCTAACTCTCTGACAACACCCACTACTTGGGCAAACATAGGTCTATACCAGACCTCATGTGATTTCAGACACTGAACTGTCTAGCCCTTAGTGTGCTTTGATTTTGCATCCTGAACCTTGCCAACACCTGATTCACATCAGCTCCCACTGGAGACAAAATCACCCTGTGATCTTCCATGTCTCCCATGCCAAAGAATTTCACTGCTCCAAATTCTTCATGACATGCCACTGAACTAATTTTACCCTTAGCTCAACAAAACCCTATATGTACAAACTTGTTAGCTAGCATACCATCCACATACAACAATAGAATGATGTCGCGACTCATCATCCACCTGGTAAGACAAACCACAGTAGTTACCCTGACATTGACTGAAGCCATGCTTCATCCTCCACCTGTCAAACCTATACCACTATCTTGTAGCTTCTCAAGACCATATGACCTGGCCTTCCATCTCACGTGTCCATTCACTCTATTCTTCAACTAAGGAATCCATTCGTCTCTGTGCTTTCATACCGACTGGCAACCCTACCAAGTCTCTGCTTGGTTCTGCATCATATTCTTGCCATGCTTCCACTGTTTCCTGGATCCTTCCTACTCTGCAGTCAGCAACTAGTATAAAGAAGAGGAACAATGAATTTGAGGCTTACTTACCACCTTCAGTCCTCCATATGGGCATTTGAGACTCCTTGACAGCTTGTTGTCTACCCAAAATCCATTATAGTGACCGACCTTGATCACCACAAAGTCTGCATCTGACTGACGTCAGTTTCCATGTGCCTGTCCTAACTACCAACCCTGCCGACGTCGGTGTCCCTATTGCCGACGTTGGTCCTTCTGACCGATGTCGGTCTTACCTATTATCGATGTCGGTCCTCTTGATCGATGTCGGTCTTACCCTGCCCGACATCACTGGCTCTGGTCTGCACATGACTGACATCGGTGCCTATCTGTTCGACGTTGATTCCTCTTAACTGATGCCAGTACCTGTGTTCACCTATGAGTGATGAATTTTTACCTATGAGCTTCTTTGAATCAATCCCCATGTCCAAACTACCCTACTCAGAAGTATCCAGCCACATCCACTGGTCTCTGTCCATCATCTCTTCTAAGAACACCAAGGCTTTCCAGTTCTTAAGCCTGCCAAATACATCTGTCTTCCACTTAAGAACATGCATCTCCTTCTTGCTCATGTGGCCAAGCCTACAAAGCCATGTCTCTGCAACAGAAAAAGAATTAGTAATATAAACAAGTAGATAAAGAGTACCTTTATTCTTACCACCAGCTAATTCAAGTGTATCCACTGTGAGAGTTCTTGTGCATCTCTCATCACCCAACTCTCCTAAAGAAATTATCCACATCTCCAAGCTTGGGACCTGCATGACCTCTTTCAACACCCATGTGTTGGCCACCTATGATTTCAGCTTCACTTCCCCTTTGCCAATACTTTGGCAAGGCTCACCAGCTCCTCTATCTGGGGCTGCATGGAAAGAGGTAACAGAATCTATTAACCAAGATTCAACTTTATCTAGAGCATCCTGTGCAACAACACCTACAACATCTGCTTCTTCATGCTGATCTGCTACCAACCAAAAATCTTCTTTTTCCTGCTCTTTCTTTCCATAGGACCATAAGTGACCATCTGTGCTTTTCAACTCCTCCATTTTTAGCTTACTTTCTTCTGCTGTTGCTCTACTCACAGTCAATCAAAAACCCTTGAGAGTGACCTGTAACCAAACACAAAACTTGCTCCCTACAACCTTAGCTCTGATACCACGTGTTGGGAAATAACGGAAGCACATAATTGATTACCAAGCAACTTAATATGCAAAAATTAACCAAAATACACAAGTAACTAGAATTCAGAAATAACACAGAATATGAGAGACAATACACAACTTGTATTAAAACTCTTTCAGAAGGAAATACAACAAAGAAGGTTGTCACAGTTCTTCTTCCTTACACACCTCTAGGGCTCCCACACCTCTAGGGCATAAACAGTAAATCTTCCCTCAAAGCTCTCTCTCTTAGGTCCCAACACACAACTCAAACACAGAGTTGGTGTTTACCTCCAACCAGCCAGTATCCACTACTGCCAGTACTCCTGTGTTTCGCACACACCACAAGTGCTCCATGCACTCCAAAAGTACTCAACGTACTTCAAATAGATCTCCCCTCAATTGCAACAACCTGCAACCCAATCTGATCTTACTTATGGAAGGAACTACCTTGCCTTCCTCTTTGCTCTATCTGAGTACACACTATACTCCAAGTAGATCCTGCCTGATCCTACTCCCTATTGTGTTACTGTCCTATCTGATCTTGTACATCTACAAATCAATCTGGTTCTGCACACCTGTGAACCTTGACCTTGCACACACATACACCTACAGATCAATGATCTTACTTACCATGTAGATCTCCTAAAGTAGCCATGCTCACCTAATGACCAAGATCATACATACATGAAGAACCCTACTGATTCTCCAATCCAACACCCACCTTGGTATTGGTATGGAACTAAGAGGAACACCCTTGCTCACCTCACACATAGAAGAAGCAAACTTTGCTCAACTCAAACTAGAACAACTTTCAATACAATCCATGAATCTATTATCTAGATCTCATCCAAACAATAATTAGACATCCAATTACAATAATTAGATCTGCAGCTCTTAGTCTAAAATTGGCTCTTGACATGGTTCGTTAGCTAACTACCCATAACACTCGTAGCTTGAACCACATAGGCGACCGACGTCAGTCCCTGCCTGCCTGGGGAGTGCTGACACTGGCCAATCTCTGACCGATGTCAGTTGCTTTCTTGTTTGATCTTGCTGATGTTAGTTGGCCTGATCGACGCCGACATTTGTGACTCTCTGCAACCCTTCTGCAACCTCCTCCTCTATTTGCATCAGTGAAGCTTTTAGCTCCACAACCTAACACTCTTGGCTAACAATTTATTCTCCAAAAAGAAGGACCATATCTTGTTACCATATCCCTTATGGATCTTGATCTCATCAAGTACCAATAAGATTAAAATAACATCCCACCTGAAGGCTTCATTAGTTTTGTGTGACCTATCTACACCCTCAATGATGGAGTCTAAAATGAATTTAAATATGTTGTAAATGGTACTCTAAGCCATTTGGTGTGTAATATAAATAAATTATTATTGATCTCACCCCATCTATTGGATCTAGTTAGTTTTTTTCCCATGAGTCATGTGACCAACCTTGTTGTATGATCAATAATTATTTTTATAGGAAAAGTAAACTTTTCCTTATTATAAATCAATATTTGAGTGACCCTATCTACCTCTAATATATCATCACACACTTTTATGATGTCCTCACCCAAGCAAGGAAGTCTAGTGAAGTTACTAATGTGCATTGTCGATATCTTCATTATTCACACTAAAAAATAGAACTAGTTCTCATGAACGTGGGATAACAATAAAGGAAAGAAAATTTCTAGCTTGCCAAAATAGGGGAGATCGAATAAATGGATCACTCCCACTTTATCGAGTTCTTGTTTAATAATTACATAGAATAAATTAGTGTTATATAACCATCCTAAGAAATTTATGGTGCATACACTAATGACATAGGCTTGTTGACCTTGTAGGTCACCCCATCTTGTGAAGAGTTCATAAGATGTTGTGTAGAAGGTTTTCATACTTGTGTAATGATAAGATCCTCAGAAGTAAGATTGCATGAAAATGGTTCTTGAAAACACTTGAGTTCAAGAATAGGCACAAATATGTGCCTCAAACAAATACATATTGACAATCATGGATATAAATTTATTGTGCACCCCACACAAATAGTTTTGATCCTCATGCAAAATGTATATTCAAGGATGAAATAATTATGTGTATGCAGGGTTCCCAAGATTTAGGTAGTGATAGGCAACAAAGTTCACAAAACATAGACTTCAATTATGTGTGTGCATGTGATTTAACATTTTTGAGATTAATGGAGTTTTATTCCTATTTTAGTTAATATTTTGGATTAATAAATCGATAAATAATATTTCAATATTTACAGTCTTGATTTGTATATTTTATTTGTCTTTTATAACTTTTTAAAAATAGTAATAAATTAGGAGAAATTATAACTTAGCTTAAAACAAATTGAAGTGGTTGTTGTAGGTTCTGAAACTGGCTATGTAATACTAGGATAGTGTCACAAATCAAAATCTACCTTTTGTTCAGTGGAAGGATAAGATTGCTAAAAGTAGGACACCTTTAGATCCAAATGTTGTTGTCCTCTTCTATTATTGTTATCCAAACTACTCATAGAGACCTAATTTTTATGGGTTCTTTTTGAGCCTGCCAACGAAATTTCAAGTGTTGAATATTGATGGAGCTCATTATAGAGCTTTTTTAATCTTCAAACCCTAACCCTCCATCATGATTAATAAATGAGATTAAAATCACTTAAAAAATGGGGGGTTAGTGTGTATAAGATGCACTGAATGTCTGATCCATACCCCTTATGTGGGTATACTGCCTACATACCAATACTCCAAAGAGGGATCAAGCCATATGTAGTTCTCCCCCTTGATGTGCTTTATGTAATAGTATGATGTAGATGCAAAAATACCAAATTGAAACTAATTGAGGTGGCTAGGGACTAGTGTGAGGGTCTGAATATGTTTGTAGCTAGGTTGGGTGATTGTATATAGAAAATAGGGAAATTTGCCTTAGTGGTTTGTTTGTATTCTTGCTTATTTTATAAGATTTGTCACCCCCTTTATAAATGAGTTTTGAATGGGATTTTATAGGGAACTATTAGTCATGGGTTAAATGTATTCATGCTAGGTTGACATGATGAAGGATAAGAATCAGATGGAAATGACCGTTTGGGCTCAAAATGTGATTGGACAAGAGCACCAAAAATAGGACACCCTAGGGTCAAGTGTTGTTATCCAAGTATGGTGCTCCTATCATACAAGCTCAAGACTTGGGGGGATAGAATTGTCTTGGGAAATAGAGTTTGGCTGAGCTAAAATGACCATCTAGAAGGATACAAATGACTAGTAATGAGAAAAAAGTTGTCTAAAAGTGTCATGAGAGAACACAAGAAGGTCCTATGGATAGGGTGTCACAAGCCACACTCAAGCTACCAATTTGTACAGTTTATATGACTAAATTTTTCTCCCCCTTTATTTTAGTGATGTAACAAAGTGAAATACTGAGATGAAGGAAAAATAGAAAGCGTAACTAGACTTACCTGCAAGGTTGAAGCCCATAAAGCTATGTGATGCTGAGTGTGCATAGAGAGGGAACATCATGAAGTGTAAATTTGTAAGAGTAAACAATGAGTAGATCAGTCTTTACTAGATACACTATATCTAAAATAAGAACATACAAAAGTTGGGTAAGAGAAATAAGAAGATAAATGAATGAGTACACCTCACTGAGTACGTAGACTAATATAAAAATTGTGTTATTTAGTGATGTTGAGTGAGGCTGGATAATGCTGGGGATGTACTGAACCAAGAGTAATATCATGAATGGAGCTGAGTGCTCAATTCCCTGAGGGTGGATCAAGAATACAAAGTATATCCCTTTATATCCATCATCACCCACTAACTAAAGCTATCTAATCATGCCTATGTTAATCGATGTTTAGACTATGTGCCCAATCCCTTTGTGTAGGTGGCTTAAGAATATGAAGGCTAGCTAGTCATTTGGATCCATCATTGCCCACTAAGTGAAGCTAAGAACTTATACTAGAATGAATGTGTGTCATATGAGATGGATCTTGAAGCTCATGAATGATCTGTAATCTTACAAGGTGGCATGGATAATTGAATTTCTACTAGAAACTAGGCTAATCTTGGCCACTTCAAGAGGTGGATATTAAGCTTGTATGAAAACCACTCCAAAACTAGGAACTAAGCTTATGTGGAAACCACTCAAGAATGATTGCAACCACTTATAGATGGAATAAGGCACATAACTACTGAGAATACTTGGGTAATGTACTGAACTCAAAAAAAAAAAAAACTAATATGTTGTGCACATTACACCCAATCACTAGTGTTTGTAACATGGATTCTAATATGAAAGTTATACCAAATGCCCAATCTAAAACTAGAAGTAAGAGCCATCATGTTGTGTATGATGCCCCCTATATCTAGATTCTCTAATAAAAAATTTACTAAAACTACCCAATCTAAATTGAATTGTCACTGACAAAACTATAGCTAAACTTACCTTTCTACCTATTTCTAAAAAAATTGGGTTTTTTACTATTTGGATAGGAGCACCAAAAATATTACACCTTAAAATCTAGAACTATAGTCCAAGTGTATCGATCTTGTCCTTTATTATTTATGATGATTGTTATGTGTTCATGACTATTTTACTAGTCTGTTATGCCTAGTTTAGGTTTTGGTTTCTATTTTGAGTGTTTTGAAAACTAATTTTTTAACTGGTAGAGGTTCTGATCTTTATGAAAAAACCCCTGCTGGTTTCCCCCTCTTTTGACGGTAGGAATGAAGACCCTAAAATGACTTCCCTCAGAAGAAAGGGCCCTGCAAGTGTGTTATGCTATAAAATACATGATATAGCAATGATAATAAAAACATATGTCTCAAGATATAACATAATTTGTATTGAAGATTATTAGATCAATAGGCATATGCTTAGATAGATGTAACAATGTAATAGCATGTGTAATATATTGAATTGAAACTAGAAATGTTAGTTATTAATTTTTAGTTGTTAGTTGTCAAGGAGGGATGGATCATGATTTCCATCATGGCATCCAAAAAAGAAAGATAATGCATAATGTGGATCATGGCATTTGAAAACAATTGAGAAGCAAACAAGCAAACAAGCACACACAAAAAGAAGCAAGAAGCATAAAAGAATGTCCAAGGGGCCAAGCAAACATAGGACATGGGTACATGTCACTCAAACTAGGAAATCAATCATACAAGGCATGTTCTAATGCTACATACACATACAATTAAAAATAAGCAAGGTTGGCATGAGGGTCACAAGCACATAGAAGAATATAAGCTAAGGACCTTGGCAAATGTCCTAAGGTACACATAAGAGATCAAATAGGAATTAAGAAATAAAATCACATATAGCTACGTAAAGTAAGAGAAGAAGACATGTAAATACAATCACATCTAACTAATCAAAGCAAAAAGTCAAAGTATGCAAAACATGTAGTATAAGACTAGGTATATGATAAGAAATACACAAGTGCTATATACTAGTAAATGTCGATAGAGTAATATGTGTAAGCTAGTATGTAATGTACATCAACATTATAAGTAGAGTATGTGGTGTAAGAATGATATAACTTGGATGGTGTAGTCATGTAGAAGATGCCCCTGGTGGGTTGATATATCGATGTGTGTCTTGAATGTAGAATTAGGATTCTCCCTTAATGGGTAGAGTGAAGCAATAAGAAATCTATGTGTCACTGCATACACTCAAATAAGATAAAGTGAAGCATGGTAATGTAGATAAATAGACAAACAATAACATAAAATAACAAAATGTAAGTCTAGCATGGTAGTAAGGATAATGCATGAAATTGAAACTTTTTTGGTATTTTGAATTATTTGAATGTTTTTGTATTTTGATATTTTTTAATTATTTTTGGTATTTTTGAAATAATCTATGTACAATCAATCATAAGTAGACTATGTACAAGAAATTGAAAAGAAGATATGTATAATCAATCATAAGGAGACTATGTACAAAAAATAAAATGAAGCTATGTACAAGAAATACTGAGAAGAAATGATACTAACTAGTAAGTATCATAAGAGACTCCCTATCATAGTGTCTTATATCAAGGAGAGGGATCATGTGTGATCATGAAGCACAATGGAAGGGATGAGATTATGACTCTTTCAGTTATGTATGCTATAAATGCTTTAAAATCTCTATAGTGGAAACTGACTGTGGGGTCCCCCTATAATTCTAAGAAGTGGATGCAACTATTGGGCTCTTAGGGACCCATTTGGTAGTAGAATAAGCCCTCTAAAAATGTGTTCTATGTGTAGAGGCATGAGACCTCAATGATACTGTCCTAGTTATGAATACTGTAGATGGAAACTATCTAGAGTACTAAAACTATGGTTTCTCTACAAGAGGCCTCTATGGAGTGTATGAACTCTCTATGCTAACAATAGAGGCCTTGACTATGGTTGAATCTAAACTAGAGGAAAAACTATAACTAGTGGAGAAGCTAAAAATGGTGGCTATAAAGTAGGAGATGATTCTAAAGTGGTGAGTGGTAACTCATAGAAATCCACCAATTGTAACAAACTAATTAGAATGAATGAATTTCATGCATCTATGAACTATATAAGGTACTGTATGAAGTTTTTGAATCCATGGTCATCTAAGCCACATGTTGAAGACTCCTACACTGGAAACAATAGGAAATGGTGTGGCCAAATGTTTTGGACCAACCTGTAGATGAAGTAAAATCTCACCCAATAAACTCTATATGTGCCCACTGAATCTACTAAAAATTTTGTCTATCAGGGTAATATCCTACTCTAAATATCTCAAACGTTGTTGTAATGTCATAGTGCACATGTTCATACTAGATCCATTATTTATGAGAACACTATGAATGGGATGATGATTAATGTAAGCTATGATAAAGAGTGCATGGTAATCCAAATCATCCTTAACTATCTATTGATATATAAAGGAGATGGAAGGTCTAGCTGGAACTCTAGAATTATACACATTGATCATGTTGCTCAAAGGATGTGACTCAACTGAAGGTGCCTAATATGTAGTTGGTGGATGGTGTGCATGATATGCATGGTGAACACTCGATGTATCCCTTATCTCATATTTAGAATGTTATGGGAAAGGATTTAAGAAAAATTTTAGAGCTTTGTCCTATGTTTGCTTTACTTGAGGAGGCTCAACTGGAATGCCAATGTCAATAATCTTTCCATCTATCAACTCCTAAATCTTGTGTTTCAAATTGATGCATCTATTTGTTGTGTGCCCTATGAAAATTGCAAAATGGATTCTAATCATATCTCCATGGAAGAGGCTTTGTTGTGTAAATTTGTCAAATAGGTGGGAGAGATATGATATTACAATTTAATAGTTGTAAGACTTTGGCTAGAGATATTGGTAGATTGGTAAAGGCTCACTGAGGGGGCACCAATAAAACCACTCACTGAGGTGGCTTTGAAGCTATATTAACTGTAGGTTAATTTTGACTTTTGTTATCATTAACATTTACTTTGTATGGGACTTTACTGTTACTCTTGTTTGTTGTTTCTAATATGATTTTATACTTGAGTTTTCCCATTGAAATTAATTTGATTTCCCTTTCCTTTAGTGTATGACATAACTCAGTGATGGAAGAGAAATTTTAGAACATTATTGAATCATTTAAAGTTGGAAGAAGACTATGTTTGAAGAGATCCTGTAATTCTTGATCGACCATGGGGCTGGTCATATTAGCCAATATAGTCTTATATTGAAGAACATAATTTGTGAGATGCTCATTTGACCTTTGTTTCTATTGTTTAACTTGGGAATAAGAAACCTTGTCACCTATGTTAATAATAAAATGAGATAGGAACATGTTAGCTAAAGGATTAAATGCATTGATTGACTATTTTGGTAGACTATAGAACCATTGTAAATCATAATCCTTTAAACTCAATGGAAATAGATTGGTTAGTACTAGTCATTTGGCATAGAGTCCAAGCATGCTGCATGAAAATATCTCAAGTGTGTCTCTGTATCACCTTTGCCATCATATAAAGTGAGCTTTGGTTGAACAAAACCTAGAGGCAAAGGTGTAAAAGAAATATGATGTGCTAATGGTATATGAAGTAGAGCAAAAGAATCTAAGGCATGTGTTGGTCTATAGGCATCTTGCTCAAGATGTAGCATCTTGGATTGAAGATATTTTATCTCTTACACAAGGGAAACCATATAAGGAGACAAAGATATACTGGCTGTGATTGGTGGTGCCTCATAGGAAGGTTGGGATGATATAGGGGCTTGTTGAGATATAGTTATCCCCATAGTGTCATTTACAATTGGTTTCTTTGAAGGAATAGAAGACTCAACTTACTTAGCCTTTTTCATTTCCATGATAGATTTTAAGATAAGAGTATGATCTCAGGGTTGTTCCCTAAGTCTTTCTCTAAAAATTTGTAGAATCAAGTCTTTGTTGATGATAACATCATTATCAACAATAGGTAGAAGTGGATCAAGAACCTGATATGATTGGTCATAAACATTAGTGTTTGTATCATCATTTTTATTCTCATACTACTCATTGTTGAAATTATCCTCATGGAAATTAGTGTAATCTGGATGTGTAGGATCTATAATAGGAAGCTGAGTTGGTTGATTATCCATGGTATATGGTTAGGTTGAAGGAATTTGGGTGAATTTAGGAGGGTTTCCACTAAGTCTTTCACTTCATCTCAAAGGAAGAGATGCAAGGATATTAGGTGGCATAAGGAAAATAATTTGAATAATGAAAAAAAATAAAAAAAATATAATCTAAACAATGAACTGGAATATGCACAAAAAGGATACAAAGCTCACAAACATGTAAGGTGATACCTTAAAAGCATAGGACCTAGTATATGCAACTAGGGTTTTAAAGAAAATGATTTTAAAAATTATAATGGTAAATTTTTAAAAAAAAATTAAATGGAAATTTCGATTTAAAAATGTAGAAAAAATCAAAAAAATACTGAAAAAATATCGAGACCTAGTATAGGCAACTAGGGTTTAAAGGAAATTATTTTTAAAATTACTAAGGTAAATTTAACAATTTAAATATAAAATTATAATTTAAATACTTAGGAAAATTTAAAAAAATACTAGAAAAATTAGAAACAAATTTTCCCTAGGGTTTCCAGGTTTCTATGCATAAACGAAGTAAGTCAGGTTCACCAAATGGTTTAATATTTTTGAAAATAATGGAGTTGTATTCCTATTTTAGTTAAAGATCTAAATTAATAAATCAGTAAATAATATTACAATAATTATTGTCATGATTTATATATTTTATTTATCTTTTGTACCTCTCTAAAAATCACAATAAATTAGGAGAAATTACAACTTAGCTTAAAACAAGTTGAAGTAGGTGTTTTAGGGTTTGAAACTGGTTGTACAAGATTAGGACAGTGTTGCAAATTAGAATCTGGATTTTGTTTGGTGAAATGATAGGACTACCAAAAATAGGACACCCTAGGATTCAACACTATTATCTTCTTCAGCTGCTGTTTTTCAAACTATTCATAGAGACCTAATTTTTTGAGGTTATTTTTGTTGTTCTTGTGTGAGCTTACTTGTGAAATTTCAAGTGTTGAATCTTGATAGAGCTCAATGTAGAGCTATTTTAATATTCAAATCCTAACCCTTCATCATGCTTAATAAATAGGATTTGAATCACTTGAAAAAGAGGGGGGTTAGTGTGTGTAAAATGCACTGAACATGTGATCCATACCCCTTGTGTGGGCATGCTACCTACATATCAATACTCTAAAGAGGGATCAAGCCATATCTAGTTCTCCCACTTGAAGTGATTTGTCAAATACTATAATGCAAATTCAAAAATACCAAATTGAGAGTGTTTGAGGTGGCTAGGGACTGGTGTGAGGGTTTAAATATGTTTGTAACATGGTTGGGTAACTGTATGTGGAGAATATGGAAATTTACCTCAGCGGTTTGTTTGTAATCTTCATTGCTTTGTAAGATTTGTCACCCCCTTTGTAAATGAGCTATTGGTCATGGGTTAAATGTATTCATCCTAGGCTAACATGATGAAGGATAGGAATAAAATGGAAATGACCATTTGGGATTGAAATGTTATTGGATAGGAGTGCCAAAAATGGGACACCCTAGGGTCTGACACTCTTGTCCAGGTATGGCACTCCTATCTTATAGGCTTAAGACTTGGGGGATAGAATTGTCTTGGGAAATAGAGTTTGCGTGAGTTGGAATGATCATCTAGAAGGCTACAGATAATTTGTAATAAGAAAAAATGTTTCTAAAAGGGTCATGAGAGAATCCAAGAAGGTCTTATGGATAGGGTGTCACAAGCCACACTCAAGCTACCAATTTGGACATTTTATATGACTGTAAGATATGATATTTTCATTTTTCTTATGCACTTTTATTTGGGGGACTCATTAAGTCCAAGAGATGGGGTCCCTTACTCAAATACAAAATTTCGCATCTACATTTTCATTATTCATAGGCCACACTCTTGACTAGGTATTTCTCCCTACGAAAGTTTGTAACTCTCAAAGATTTATGCAATAATATACTTTAACACCCAACCTTTCATAGTAAATTCCTATGTACATCTCTGTATAGAAATTTCAAATACTAAATGTTCACGAGTAAGTTATTTAGGGAACAAATTCAAATTCACAAGTGTGTGACCTAAGCATACATTTTCTTATGCACTCGACTCCAAGAGGGTTATCACACTCAAATAATGAAGTTTCATGCCTAAACATAAGGAATTACACCTACAACTTCATTATTAATAGGCTAAATTTTATGTCATACACCATCTATTCCATGGACGTACAACTCCTGAAGTACTCTGACACACATCTTTGCATAAGATATATCTAAGTCAAAGTTGTGCACACTATGCAATGGACACATATTCTTCAAATAAAGTCATGCACTCCCATCTACATATATACTCTTCATGCAACTTGTATAGAACTTAGTGCACATAGTTTAGTGTCAGGGAGAATACCTACAACAATCAATATGCTCTGATACTAACTGTTAGGTGACCCCTTATCTAACGGAAGCACAATTGATTACTTTCTTATAAGCAATTAAACACGAAATTATACCAGAATGATAAAGTAACTAGAAACTTGAGACAACAAATAATTTGAGAGACAATACACACTCTTGTATTCAATATTACTAGAAGAAAATATAATAAAGAAGATGCCACTTCTTCCTCCACCTCAAAGGCTTGCCACACCTCAAGACCTTCTTCCCTCTCTCTCTTGCTCAACACAAAACCAACTCCACAACCTGAGTTGCTATCCCTCCTTGAATGCTTCAGCTGATCTCCTTGACCTTACACCTGTAGATCTCCTTGACCTTGCTTGCTTCAATGCTTTTACTTGCCTTCTTGATAATTACAATACATGCCTTATGGGTCTTTAAATAGGATCCCATGCTTACAAAAATAGAAGTCTAGTTACAATAATTAGACACGCAGCTCGTGACTATAATTAGTCCTTTGACATGCAAACACTCGCTTCACTTAACTGACTATTTGTCAACAACAGTTTTGGAAATACACAGGCGACTGACGCCGGTCCCTTCTGGCCTGGTGCTAGCAACGTCGACTGACTATCTACCATCGCCGGTCTCCTTCTCCATTGCATCTGACCGATGTCGGTCATGCTACTGACGCCGGTGCCTCTGGTTCTTCAGCATCCTTCATTGTGTCTGCAAACAGTTGAAGCTTTTAGCTCCACACCTTAACAATCTCCCACTTAGACATAAACAGCTGTAACTTGTACCTATACCTGTACACCATCTATTTTGTTCCTTAGGATCTGTATCCCTCTTCAACGTCACTCTTGAAGACCAACCACCATGCAAACCTGTGATGCAATACCTATCTCTTATGCCACAAGAATTTTGTTGCTCTTAAATTCTCCATGACACACTTCTGAACCAACTCTACCCTTAGCTCAGAAAACTCCTTGTATATGAAACCCTGCAACAAGTAACACAATATAGTAACAGGATAATGTAGCTAATATTATCCAACCTGGTAAAGATAAAATACAATGGTCAAACCTCTATTGTTCTGTAGCCTACTCAAGACCATATACCATAGCCTTCTGTCTCATGTGTCCATCCACTCTCTTCTCTAAAATGGGAATCCATCCCTCTATCCAGTGCTTCCTTCTAGCTGACAACTCTACCAACAAATACCTGTTTGGTTCTCCAAGGACTCACACTCCTCATCCATGCCAAGCTCCCACTGTTTCTGGATTCTACCTGCATTGCTTCTTCCATCTTCCTAGTTCATGACTATCAGTAAGCAATATAAAGAAGGTGAACAATGAATATGAGGTTCACATACCTTTCCTGACCTCCACATGGGTGTTTGAGACTTATTGATTCACCCAACATCTGTTCTAGTGACCGATATCAGCCATCTCCTAGTCTGCTCCCGACCGATGTTGATTCCCTGCACTGACCCTGACTGCCGACGTTGTTTCCCTAGTCGACACCGGCGTCCCTCCTGTCGACGTTGGTCCTTATGACCGACGCCAGACTTCTCCTACCTAACCTACCAACCCTGCTAGTCTGCACAAGATCGATGTCGGTATCTGGATGACTGATGTCGGTCCCAAGTGACCGACATCAGTGTTTGTGTGTTCCTGTAAGTGATGAAATTTTCATCCGCAAGCTCTTCTTGGATCAAACCTCTGTCCATGCTGCCCTGTTCAGATTTATTTAGCCCCTGTGACTGATCTCTGTCCTTCATCTCCTCCATAAACACCAAGGCTTCTTTGTTCCTGTCAAAAGCTTCAGATTTCCTTTTTTTGCAATGAACTCTATCTATGCTTTTCAAATTTGAACACATACCTTTTGAATCAAGAACTTCCATTCCCTTCCTATTCATGTGACCAAGCCTATTAGGCCACATCTTTGAATCTACACCAAAAGTAGAATCAGTAATACAAGTAGACAGATAAAGAGTATCTACTTTCTTACCTATTACTAGAACAAGTTCTCCCTTGGTAACCTTCTAAGAATCCGATGTGAGGGTTATTGTGCATCCCTCATCTCCCAACCTTCCTATAAAAATCAGACTCTGCTTCAAAATTGGAACATGCATGACCTCTTTCAACACCCATGTGTTGTCAATCTGCAATCTCAGCTGTACTTTCCCTTTGCCAACTATTTGACAAGGCGTACCATCCCCTAAATAGAGCACTCCAAAGTCTCCCTGTTCATACTCATAGAACAAATCTCTGTTTGGGGATGCATGAAAAGATGAACTAGAATCTAAAATCCATGATCCTACCTGACTATTCGAAGAAAGTATGAGAGCGTCCTGCATCACAATATTTGCATCCTTTGCTTCTTCCATACCTGCATGTTGATTCTCTTTATCTCTCAACCAACACTCCTTTGTATGTCCTTTCTTTCCACAAAACCAGCAGGTAATACCTTTGGACTCGGACCTCCTTCTCGACCCTGATTTCCCTTGCTCAACCTTCTCCCTTTGCCTTCCCTTGCTTTCTGCACTTAGATCATTCCCTGATGATTCACCTGTGCTTCTCCTACGTATTTCTTCATTCAAGATCACACTCACAACATCATCAACTTTTAAGATTTTAGAAGTAGATGCAGAATTACTTACTGCCATAACCAAACCATCCCAACTTTCAGGCAACGAACATAAAATCAAGAGAGCCTTTACCTCATCATCAAAAACAATATTGACTAAAACTAGTTGGTTTACTAAACCATGGAAATCACTGAGATGAGTATGTACCGATCCACCTTCCTGCATTTGCAAAGTAAATAGCTGCTTCATAAGATATACCTTATTAGAAGCTGAGGGCTTTTCATATAAATTTGCCAAGGATTTTATCAACTCTTTCATTGTCTTGCACTGTGATAAGCTATAAATCACAGACGATGCAAGGCTCAACCTTATGGAATTGAGAGCCTTCCGATCAAGAACGTTCCATTCTTCATCCTTCATATCTGTGGGCTTACATGCAACCCCACCCAACGGTAAGTACAAATCCTTCTGATACAGATAGTCCTCAATCTACATCCTCCAATGTTGATAATTCTTGCCGTTAAACTTCTCCATTCGTAGCCTACTTTCTTCTACCATTGCTGAACTCCCACTCAATCAGAAAACCCTGCGAATGACCTGTAATCAAAGAACAATACCTTGCTTCCTACAAATCATAGCTCTGATACCACTTGTTAGGGAGAATACCTACAACAATCAATATGCTCTGATACTAACTGTTAGGTGACTCCTTATCCAATGGAAGCACAATTGATTACTTTCTTATAAGCAATTAAACACGAAATTATACCAGAATGATAAAGTAACTAGAAACTTGAGACAACAAAGAATTTGAGAGACAATACACACTCTTGTATTCAATATTACTAGAAGAAAATATAATAAGGAAGATGCCACTTCTTCCTCCACCTCAAAGGCTTGCCACACCTCAAGACCTTCTTCCCTCTCTCTCTTGCTCAACACAAAACCAACTCCACAACCTGAGTTGCTATCCCTCCTTGAATGCTTCAGTTGATCTCCTTGACCTTACACCTGTAGATCTCCTTGACCTTGCTTGCTTCAATGATTTTACTTGCCTTCTTGATAATTACAATACATGCCTTATGGGTCTTTAAATAGGATCCCATGCTTACAAAAATAGAACTCTAGTTACAATAATTAGACATGCAGCTCGTGACTATAATTAGTCCTTTGACATGCAAACACTCGCTTCACTTAACTGACTATTCGTCAACAGCAATTCTGGAAATACACAGGCGACCAATGCCGGTCCCTACTGGCCTAGTGCTGCCGACGTTGGCCGACTATCTGCCATCGCCGGTCTCCTTCTCCACTGCATCTGACTGACGTCGGTCATGCTGTCGATGCTGGTGCCTCTGGTTCTTCAGCATCCTTCCTTGTGTCTGCAAACAGTTAAAGCTTTTAGCTCTACACCTTAACATTTAGTACATATATGGTCCAAAAATTTGTGTAGGCAAGGTTTTCCTACAACACATGCAGAGATGACATAGTGAGGTCAAAGAAAATCTGCATAGCTTCCATGCAATTAAGTTTAAATGGATTGCCAAGTGGTAGCCATAAATAAAGGTGGTAGCTAATTTTGATTGGATGTTAAGGGAATTGAATCTAAGCAAGACTAAATTAAAGGGAGGTCATTAGACCATGCACACACATCTCTTTTGATTGCATAAGCATATCTCCATCATCATAAAATACATAGGCCACCTAAATATCCAAGATTGACCTTCTAGCTACTCCCATGATCAAGTTATTAGACCTAAATTACATGAGCATGGCCTACAACATTTATTGTGAAGAATTTTGGTGCTCTTAATCAACCTCAAGTTCTAGGCACCATTTAAAAATCAAGTTTCTATCTACCATCTATAATAGAAAATTGATTGTGTAAGGCCTTATCTAGTGCTATAAAACCCTAATTATTATTGTAAAATGGTCGACATTTATAGGCATCATAAGGATTCCAAAATTTTCCCTCCAAGATCCCTCTCCTAGTATAATAAATCATTTCCCTAAAATTTGTAATATTACCTTGGAACTTGAGATTAATAAGAATTGATTGACTTTCTTCATGCTCTATGTTTTGTGTGCATTCATGGTTGTTAATCCTTGTCTATGGATGTTCACCACTCTCATTATCATCCTCCCTTTGTACCTCTACATAAAAAAAAAAGTATTTGTAGGTTTCATGCTATGTATACATGCATTTACATAGGCATTATACATATAACATTTATCATACCTCATAATGTTGCGTTATGTTCCTTTAACTCCATGTAAAACACTTATGTAGTGCACCTAGTTTGAAGATATAGTATCATGTATAATAGTTTTATTATGTCATTAAGTGGGTGAGGTGATCATTATATTCTTAGCTCATCACCTTTTAAATTCTATCAAACATATTACCTTTTCTCTCCCTTTTCCCTTTTGTCAATTTTAGGTTTAACACTAGCTGTAGATTTCATTTTGCTCTTTGTAGGTATGTGCACTAGCCCTAAACTAGGTGCATCTAGAATAAAAAGATGTTGGCCTACTTCAAAGGTTCATCCCAAGGATCACAAGAACCCCACACCTTGGGGGATGATCCCATTATTACATTGAGACACCAAATCACTCTCAAGTGCACAATTCCAAGGCACTTGGCATGGAAGCACTATGCACTAGCACATGTGAGAACCTTTCACATACGAGTACAAATTTCAAGTGATAATAATTTTTGGCATGCCTAGTGGGATTAAGTTAAAAATTTAGCTATGAAATTGGTTTTAATCTCAGTTATTCAGTGTTGAAGATACTTTTTAGAGCACCTAGAGATTCTAAATGTCACATCTATTGGTTTAAGTAGCTTGAGTGCCAAAAATTATGTATTTTCACCCCTATTCCACAAAATGCCATTATTGAACCCTCATTGCATCCATATCAAGATGAGAGTGATCTCATTTTCACCCAAAATTAGCCCAGACTAGTAAGATACCAACCTCCTCATATTGTTTGCCTCCCTATCACCCTGGCTCATCCCTTTTGGAAGATTTCTCATGCTCTAAACTAGCCTCAATGAAGCATCAAAGATATCTTGCTAGACTTCAACCAAAAAATGAGGAAGATTGATAAGGATCTAGAGTATTATAGATGATAGGAGGAGCTTGCTTACTAGACTCAAATCTAGCAGGAACAAATGAAGGGACAAAAATATACGAAGAAGAATGTTTGGTGAGGAAAATCACAACTAAAGAAGAGTAAATACATCAACTAATCAAGAAAAAATAAATATTTAAGCCCCAAACAATCCCTTCTATCCCCAGTTTCAAATAAGCTTCTCCTACGATCACAAACCCATCTTTGAGGTGGGAAGCTTCTGTGCTCAAGATCCATAGCTTTAAGTAAGGTAACCCTTCTTAGCTTCTAAACAAGGTCTCTTGTTTCAAAATCCCTAGTTTTATAGGTTCCCCTTCCAAAATAAAGCTTGTTCCTATGTAAACTAAAAGACCCATTCATTCTCAAAAGCCTCAAACTCAAACATGTCAACCTTCTTGGATCAAGCTTCTCAATTTCAAGATGCTCGACCTTGGTAATGCCACTCTTACTTCATCAGTTGGACCCCCTCACCCTCCCACCATATCCCATTTTAAAGGATGACCTATTTTATGGAGAGAAGATGAAGATCATTTAGATGACGAGGAAATTAGTGAGTATGAGAAGAAGATAATCATTAGCATCCCCCTTTTCACCACTAAACCAAAAAAATCAACCCTACTACGAGAAGAAGATAACTACAATCAATTAAAGCAACAAGACATTTAACAAGTGGGTGGGAATAAAGGAAAAGAGTCGGTACCCCTGTTTGACCAACTATCTTGATTCCATGATGAAGATGAGGAGAGCATGTTTTTTCTCAATTTAATGGAAAACTTAAAATAGTAGAGGTGTAGGCTAAAAATCTTAATGAGTTATTGGCATGTGGATACAAAAGCAAAAGCAAAGCTCAAATAAGTTCCCTCATGTAGATGAATGAAGAGCAACTGGAAGAAGCCCTTTTGTGGGATGAGCTATAGGAGTTTTATTCAAGCCTTGATTCTAAACAAACATCTCTTAAGGAAGGAACTCATGAGAGCATAAGCCTGAGTGTTAGACTATATTTAACATCTTGTTACGTACACTAGGAGGACTCTGTCATACCCAACTTTATGAAATTGAAAAGTGAATCTCAAGAAATCCAAAAGCAACAATGCTACCAATCCATTGGGGGATTTTGTGCTTTCCTAAGGTCAGTTGAACTGATTAAATAAAACAATGATGTGGGATTGTAATATTGAAAGGGGAATCTTAGGAGATCAAAAAGCAACAATGCTACCAAGCCATTAAGGGATTTTAAGATTTTAGAAGTTTGGTTGAACTGAGTAAATAAAACAAGCATGTGGGGGAAATAGTATTAGTAGGTGGTTGTCATTCCAACCCTTCCAAACATATTGTAGAGGAATTTACAAAAGACATGTTTGACTCAAAGAAACATATGAAAAACAAGAAAAGGAGCTCACCCATTGAGGAGGAATGACCTGAGCTGATATTCATACTTGGACCCCTCTTTTTAAAAATTGGAAATTTATGGTTCCATCATGTAAAGTGAGTCTTTTCTCATCTATGCCTTCTACTAAAAAATAGGCTTGTGCATAGTAGGAATGACCTCAAAGGTTTTTTGTTTTGATGAAGGTGAATGAAGGTCCTTGTTAGGTTGTGGAGCTAAAAGCTTCACCAAGATGGGAACAAGAGGAGGTTGCAGAGGTTGCAGAACAAGTTGCAGGGCAACCGATGTTTGTCTGATCAATTGACGTCAATCATATAATAGTACAAAAGCAACCGACATTGGTTATGAGTTGGCCGACATCGATCAGGGAAGAACCGACGTCGGCAACCTGTGTGTGCATGCAATTTGCATGCAGGTTCTAGACTGGTCTATTTTTGGATAGGCAGTTTGCATGTAAAGACTATTTTTGGTCTTGAGTTACGAGTCTAATTATTGTAATTAGGAATGTCTAATTATTGTATGCATGAGATCTATATAATAGACTCATGGGCTATATTGTAAAAGTGTGCTAAAAAGCCATTGTGCTTGTAGAGAGAGCAAGAGTTGCTCCTCCTAGTTCCAAAGGGGTGCTGAGTGTGTATGATTAGGGAGAGTTGTAGGTTATGCAAGTTCTACTAGAAGATCCATCGGGGTACTGGTTGAAGAATCATAAGGACTTGGTGAGGCAAGGACAACGGTTCTTCAAGGTGTAGAGATATCTACATGGTAAGTAAGGTCTGTTGATTTGCAGGTGGCAGTAAGAGAAAGGAAGATCTACTTGGAGTATGATTGTGTACTTGGTGTACTGGCAGCATTATTACTGACTGGTGGAGGTGAACAACAACTCTGTGTTTGATTTGGTTGTTGTGACCATAATTGAGAGAGTGAAGTGTAGGAGGAGAATTACTAGTGAACCCTAGAAGTGTGGGAGCTCTAGAGGTGTGAGAAGAAGTGTGGGATCTTCTTTATTGTATTTCCTTCTAGATGAATATTAATACAATTGGGTATTGTCTCTCATATTTTGTGTTGTTTCATATTTCTAGTTATTCATTTTAGTTAAATTCTATGTTTAGTTGTTTATACAGAGGTAATCATATTGTGCTCTAATTGAGGAGCAAGATCTTGACAAGTTGGTATCAAAGCTGTTTGTTGTTCTAGGTGCCTGACAACTGGTATCAGAGCTTTTGGTTGGGTTTACTAATAGGTTGTTTTAGATTTGGTTAGTGTTTGTTGATTACAGGGTACTCACAGGGGTTTCTATTTGAGTGGGAGTATAGCAATGGTAGAATAAAGTAAGCTACGAATAGAGAAACTGAATAGCACGAATGGTCTGATTGATGGAAAGAAATAGCAGGTAAAGAAAGATTGTTGGTTGGTAGAAGATTAACATGAAGGAACGGAAGAAGCAGATGTTGCATATGTTGCTCTGGATAAAGTAGAATCTTGGTTTACAGATTATGTTGCCTCTTTCCATGAAACCCGAAATAGAGCATCTTTTCATGAGTATGTCCAGGGAAACTTTGGAGAGATTTATTTAGGGGTTGGTGAGCCTTGTCAGATTATTGGCAAAAGGGAAGTGAAGCTGAAATTGTAGACAGGTAACACACAGGTGTTGAATGAGGTCATGCAGGTACCAGTCTTGGAGATGAGTCTAATTTCTTCAGGAAAGTTGGGTGATGAGAGATGCACAATAACTCTCACAGTGGATGCACTTAAACTAGACGGTGGTAAGAAAGTAGGTATCTTGTATCTATCTACTTATATTACTGATTCACCTTTTGTTGTAGAGATGTGGATTTGTAGGCTTGGTTACATATGTAAGAAGGGAATGCATGTTCTTAAGCAGAAGACAGATATCTTTGACAAACTTAAGAACTGGAAAGCCTTGGTGTTCATGGAGGAGATGATGGATAGAGATCAGCTGAGGGGACTAAATTATTATGAGCAGGGTTGTGTTAATATGGACAAGGGTTTGATCCAAAAGGAGCTTATGGGTAAAAAGTCATCACTCACAAGCAAACACAGGTATCGGCATCGGTCAGGAGGAATCGACGTCAAACAGACAGGCACCGACGTCGATCATGTGCAGATCAGCAAAGTTAGTAGTGTCAGGTAGCAGGAACTGATGTCGATCAGAAGGAATCAACCTCGGCAGAAGGGACACTAGCATCAGTCAGGGAGAACCGATGTCGGTAATAAGGGTCAGTCATAGGAAACTGATGTCAGTCAGGTGCAGATTGGGAGATGGCTGAGATCGATCACTGAGATGGATTTTGGGCAGACAGCAAGTTGTCAAGGAGTCTCAAGCACCCATATGGAGGATTGAAAGGGTAATTAAGCCTCGAATTTGTCATTTCCCTTCTTTACACTACTTTTTGCTCACTGATGGTCAAGAATCAGGAAGTCATTAAAGAAGCAAAACAGGTAGATCTAGGAAATAGTGGGAGCTTGGCATGGATGAGGATTGTGATTCCTTGGAGAAGAACCAAACGAGAGTTTTTTGGTGGAGTTGCTAGTTGGAAGAAAGCACTGAGAGATGAATGGATTCACAGGTTAAAGAAGAGAGTGGATGGATACATGAGACAGAAGGCCAGGGTACATGGTCTTGAGCAAGCTACAGGATAGTGGTACAAGTTTTGATAGGTGGGTGACAAAGCAGGGCTTCAGTCAATGTCAATGTAACCATTGCATTTGTCTTTACTAGGTTGGATGATGATTGCAACATTATCCTGTTACTATTGTGTGGTTGCTTGTTGCAGGGTTACACATGCAGGGAGTTTCTGAGCTAAAGGTAAAGTTAGTTCAGAGGTATGTCATGGAGAATTTAGGAGTAGCAAAATTCTTCGACATAAGAGACATGGAAGATCATAGGTTGATTTTGTCTCCAGTGGGAGCTGATGTGAAGAAGGTGTTGGCGAGGTTCAAGATGCAGGATGAAGAATCGGTAAGCACACCTAGGGCTGGACAGTTCAAGCTGAGCTTAGAACAGTGTTCGAAATCACATGAGGTCTGGTGTAGACCTGAGTTTTCCCAAGCAGTGGGAGTTGTCAGAAAGTTTAGAGCCAATTCAAGAAAGAAGGAGTACTGGAGGGTAGTTCAGTGGATTCTTAGGTATTTGAGAGGGACCAACAGCAGGGATTCATGTTATGCAAGGTCAAGGACTTCACTACATGGAGTTTTAGGTTCGGATGTGGCAAGTTACTTGGATGATAGATAGTGCACCACAGGGTGTGTGGTGGTTGGTCTTCAAGATTGAGCTTGAAGAGGGATACAAGCCAGAAAAAAAATTAGATAGTGTATAGGTATAGGTACAGGTGCAGTTGTTTATCTCCAAGTGGGAGATTGTTAGGTTGTGGAGCTAAAAGCTTCACCAGGATGTGAACAAGAGGAGGTTACAGAGTTGTAGAACAAGTTACAAGGCAACCGACATTGGTCTGATCAACTAACGTCAGTCATATAACAGTGCAGAATCAATCGACATTGATTATAAGTCAGCTAACATCAGTCAGGGAAGAACCAACGTCGACAACCTGTGTGTGCATGTAGTTTGCATGTGGGTTCTAGACTGGTCTATTTTTGGACAGTCAGTTTGCATGTAAAGACTATTTTTGGTCTTGAGTTGCGAGTCTAATTATTGTAATTAAGAATGTCTAATCATTATAGGCATGAGATCTATATAATAGACTCATGGGCTGTATTGTAAAAGTGTGCTAGAAAGCCATTGTGCTTGTAGAGAGAGAAATAGTTGCTCCTCCTAGTTCCAAAGGGGTGCTGAGTGTGTATGATTAGGGAGAGTTGTAGGTTATGCAAGTTCTACTAGAAGATCCACCAGGGTACTGGTTGAAGAATCATAAGGACTTGGTGAGGCAAGGATAAGGGTTCTTCAGGGTGTAGAGATATCTACATGGTAAGTAAGGTCTATTGATTTACAGGTGGCAGTAAGAGAAGGGAAGATCTACTTGAAGTATGGTT
This sequence comes from Torreya grandis, assembly GCA_037957365.1. Lineage (NCBI taxonomy): Eukaryota > Viridiplantae > Streptophyta > Pinopsida > Cupressales > Taxaceae > Torreya > Torreya grandis. The sequence continues at coordinate 4,385,370 of JARHVA010000049.1, forward strand.
GTGTACTTGGTGTACTGGCAGCATTGTTACTGACTGGTGGAGGTTAACAACAACTCTGTGTTTGAGTTGGTTGTTGTGACCATAATTGAGAGAGTGAAGTGTAGGAGGAGAATTATTGATGAACCCTAGAAGTGTGGGAGCTCTAGAGGTGTGAGAAGAAGTGTGGCATCTTCTTTATTGTATTTCCTTCTGGATGAATATTAATACAATTGGGTATTGTCTCTCATATTCTGTGTTGTTTCATATTTATAGTTACTTATTCATTCTGGTTAAATTTTGTGTTTAGTTGCTTATACAGAGGTAATCATATTGTGCTCTAATTGAGGAGCAAGATCTTGACAAGTTGGTATCAGAGCTGTTTGTTGTTCTAGGTGCCTGACAGTCCTTATTTTTATTTTGTATATAATAAATTAGTTGCTCTTGTTTTCCCCAAGTTTCTGCACACACATTTAGGTATTTGTAAATGGTCTTGTTGTTTTCTTTTGGCTAAGTGATTTTTCACATTTGTTTTTATTTATTTTCTCTATTTTTTGTGAGGTAGGCCTAGTTCTTTAGTACGGCCGAATTCTTTAGGTGTAGTCCAATCATTTATTAGGCAGGTAAAGTGCAGAAGAGCACATAATAAAATCAATACATAGAGGCACACACATGAAGCCAATGCAAAATTATTTCATGTGAAACAATAGTAATTTAAAAATAGACATATATTTTAAGTTTTAATGACTCCATGCCTAATGGATCACTTCAAATACTACTAGGTTGTTGCTTAGTAGGAAAGTGGCCCACATAGGTCAAGAAAATTGTTGACCATTTAGGTCACCCTAGCCTACATAAACTTCATAAGACAATGCCATGGTTTTTTTATACTTATGTAGTGATGTGCTCCTCATAAGTAATATTTCATGCATATGGTCTTTGTAAGCACCCAAGTTCAGCAATCAGTGTAAATTCGTGCCTTAGCCAAATACATATGCATGCTTATGGACAAAACCTTGTTGTGTGACACACAAAAATAGGTCCACACCTCATGAAGAACATAGATTCAAGGATGTGCATAATCTATGCTAGCAATGTTCTCGAGCTTCATGCAGTGGTAGGTAATAAAGTTCATAGAGCACAAACTCTAATTGTATCTGTGCATGCAAGATTTTTATTTTGCCTATGCACTCTTATTTAGGGGTCTTGTTAAGTATAAGAGATGGGGTCTCATGCTCAAACATAAAAATTCACATCTACACTTTCATTATTTATAGGCCACACTCTAAACTATGCATTATTCCCTTTATAGGTTCAGAACTCTCAAACATATCTATGATACTATACTTTAGTGCCTGACTTTCCATATTACAGTCTCACACATGTCTCCACATAGAACATATCAAAAACTAAATGTGTGTGTGTAAGGTGTGCAAGGAATAAATTTAATTTCACAAGTGTGCACCCAAATTATACATTTTTTGTGCACTCCACTCTAGGAGGGTTATCAAATTCAAATAATGAAGTCTTGCACCTATATGCAGGGAACTATACATGTGAATTTATTATTCACAGGCTAAAGCTTAAGTGTCACACTATCTTCCATAGACTTGCAGATATTGAAGGACCCTATCATGTATATTTATGCAAAATATATGTGTGTCAAAGCTATGTGCACATATTTTTCAAATAAATTTAGAAACTCCCATCTATATACTTTCTACGTGCAACTTATGCAAAACTTAGTACACATAGTCTAGTGTGCACCTTGTCCCCAAATATAAGTGCATGTGAGGTTTTCCTAACATGTGGATATAGAAAATATAGTGAGATTGAATCAATGCTTGCATAAATTTTGCACAAGTCTAGGTGGATTACTAGGTGGTAGTCATAAATAAAGGTGGTATTTGGGTCTAATTAAATTTTGAGGGAATCAAATCCTAAAAAGATTGAATGCAAAGAAGACTATAAAAGCATACACACATGTATCCTTTGACTCAAGAATCATAGCTTTTTCCTCATAAAATATGTAGGCCACCTAAATATCCAAGAGTGACATTCCAACTACTCCCATGATCAAGTTATCAGACCTAAATTGAATGAGCATAAACTCCAATAGTTATTGTGATTATTTTTGGTGATCTTAATCAACCTCAAGATTTGGGAATTGTTTTGAATTCAAGTTCCTATCTACCATTTCCAATGGTGGATTTATTACCTAGGGCCTTTATTAGTGGTATAAAAACCTGATTCTTATTATAAAATGGTCAACATTTCTAAGTATCATGATGCAACCAAAATTTTCCCTCCAAGAGCCCTCCCCTTGTATAAAAATGCTTTACCCATTCAAGTTTGTAATATTACCTTGGACGTTGAGATTAATAAGAATTGATTCACTTTATTTATTCTCTATGTTTTGTGTGCATTCATGGTTGATGATCCTTGTCTGTGGATGTCCATCCCTCTCATTATCATCATCCTTTCACACCTCTATATAGAACCAAAAGTCTCTATAGGTCCATGTTATGTATACATGCATCTATGTAGGTGTTATCTATGGATAATTTATTATCCCTCCTAATTTTGTGTTATGTTACCTTACCTCCTTGCAAAACACTTATGCAATGCACCTAGTTTGAATATTTGGTATCTAGTCTGTTAGTATTATTGTGTCATTAAGTGGGTGAGGGGCTCACTCTATTCTTAGTGCATCACCTTTTACATTCCAACAACCCTCTTATATTTTCTCTCCTCTTTCCCATTTTTTAATTTTAGGTTTAGTATTAGCCATATATTTCATTTTGATCTTTATAGGTCTGTGTGCTAGTCCTAAACAAAGTGCATCTATAATATAAGGAAGCCAACCTAATCCAAAGGTTCATCCTAGGGACTAAAAATCTCCCACACCTTGGGGGATAATCCCATAATTATAACAAGACATTGAATCACCCTCAAACATGCAAGACTAAGGTGTTAGGTGTAAAAGAGTCATGTTCTAGCACACATGATAGCCTTTCACACATGAGTGCACATTTAGAGTGATAAGAAGTAATTGCTAAAAACTTCTAAGAACTGGATATTATTGTCCTAAAATGTAAACCAAATCTTTTCATTATGTCAAAAAGTGTGTAGCATGTTAAAAACATGAAGATCTTATTCATGCTCCATCACAAGCGTTGCAACCTATTTCCACTCCATGTCCATTTTCCAAATGGGGATTTTATCTCATTAATGAAATTAATCTTTATTCTTTTGATGGCCATAAACACATCATAACAACCACTGAATACTTCACCAAATCAGTGGAGTAAATCCCACTTACCTACATAAATGGTAAACAATTTTCAAAATGTATATTAAATCATATCATTTGTCATTAAAGTATCACATCTACTATCATTTTTTATAATGGCAAGTTATTCAATAATAAATATGTAAAATCCCTTTGCCATCAATTCCATATAAAACATAAATGGTCCACCCCATATTATCCACAAGTTAATGGCCAAGAAGAGGCATCCAACAAGAACATTTTAAAATACTCAAATGGGTTGTCAGTGATGTTTGCCCCGAGTTTAGTTTTCAACTTTATCCCACCTTATGGGCTTATGTCACAAGTATTCATACACCTATGGGGAAAGCCCATTACTCCCTTGTCTATATTACTAAATATATTTTACCAATTGAGATCGAGTTACCCTCATTGCATATTTCCTTGTATTATTTAATTGATGATGAGGAATATAGAGATTAAAGGTTACATGACCTAGACCTTCTATATAATAAAATACTCCATGCACTTGATCACCTACATGCATATAAAAACCTAATTCAATGAAATTATATAAATAAAATTAAATGTAGGTAACTTAGCATTATATATATTGTTCTAATGTATAATCCAAAGAATAAAAAGGATGATCATGAGAAGAAATCCAAATTTTAACCTAACTAGTTGGGTCCTTATTTTGTCATAGCTATGTATAGATTAGGTGATTAAAAATTGGAAACTAAAGAGGTTGAGATCTTTATGAGCCTATGAAGATCATGCATCTCAATTTATTTCACACTTAATTTCTCTGGTGTTGATATCATGTATTAAACAAATAGACAAAAAAATCCCCCAAAATTGAAAACCATTTTTATGGTGCTCTAGGTAAGTACCATGGTGAAAACCAATTTTTTTGGGCCATGTGTATTATACATTGTCTATAATTACCCATTTTAATTGGGGCATCCTCAATTAATACCATTCCATCCTTAATTTATCAAGTTATATAAATACCATCTCACGAGAACATCTTATCCTTATGAAATCATCCAACATTTTTGGTTGGTTTTATCCTTGATGAACACATTAATGAAAATTTGACTCCTGTTTCATTATAATCTTGGTGTACCTAAATCCAAATCCATTCACACATGGTCACATTCTCACTTATTAACATGTTCTCATAAATCTTAGGAACATGAATTCAACCTCATGTAATCCTTGGACATATGTTCCCACATCATCTGCATTCCTAATACTATATTGTTGTTCCTTATGTACATAGTTTTATTGTTAGCCCAAAAATCCCCAAAAACAAAAAACTAAAAAAATACAAAATCATTTGTCCTTAGTTTTTCTATAATCCCTTATCATACCATATGCAAATCTTTGTAGCCTTCTTAGGACCTATCTTTCCAACACCTACCCCATATCACATATCTTTGCTTGGGGAAAAACAAGGATATCATCATCATTATCATCATCATCATCATCATTATCATTATGATGATGATGATGATGATGATGATGATGATGATGATGATGATGATGATGATGATCATTATGATTATGATTATGATTATGATTATCAACACCTCTAAAACACAAAGAGTTGTTAACTAAGTAAAAGACCCCAAATATGTGTGTGTGTGTGTGTGTGTGTGTGTGTGTGTGTGTGTGTGTGTGTGTGTGTGTGTGTGTGTGTGTGTGTGTGTGTGTGTGCGCGTGCGTGCGTGTGTGTGTGTGTGTGTGTGTGTGTGTGTTTGCTTACTTACTTTTGTTTGTTTGCTTGTTTGCCTACTTTATTTTGTGTGTTTTTATACTTTATGGCATTCTTTTACTTATTATTTATCTATGTATTTTTTGTGTTTTTTTAATTTTATTATTTGATATTTTCTTCTTTATTTTATTATATCAAGGCATTATAGGCATTACAATAGTTTTATCATGATTTATCCATATCATGGTGCACCATGTCATGTACTTGTGTCATGTTATTCCTTATGCATTATTATGATACATCATCATGATCTTCCATAACATTGGTGCATATTATCATACACTAAATAAAAATAAGTTTTATCAACCCAATTATGGAATTCCATGCAAGACTAAGCATCTATAATCCCATCCACATCATTATATTATATATCACCATACATTATCCATAACATAAATCAAATCATTCCATATTAACTATCTACTTTAACATCCATTTTCAAACATCCATAACTAAGTCCATAAACTATTAAGTATGCATCATAATAAAATAGTAAGAGAGACATGTAAAAACCATATCCATATACATATACATCAAATAAATAATCCATAATGTGATCATAATAACATACATGAGACATAAAATAATGAGCCCAAAATGAAACAATATATACATCAAATGTCAATGTATACATCTCATAAACATCTCAAAATCATACATTAAACACATGCAAAAATATCATCAACTCTTATTCTCTTCCTCTATTGGAGGACTCTGATTAGATGGTATTGGTGATTCTCTATGTGACCTGATATGTTGGACCCCAAATTTTAAGTAAGTGTTTTGGATTCTTGGCACAAAATAAACACAACTCACGAGGATCATGGTGCAGGAAGACCATGGCATGGAACTAGCATGGCACAAGAAGACCATGGTGAAAAAACTAGTTTGGTACAAGAGAACAATGGTATGAAAGATAACAACATGAGAAAACCCAACCAAATATGGAACATAACTATGGATAATTCAAGAGCATAGGACTAAGTAAAATAATGAAAGACTTAGGGAGTATGAGGGAGGTAGGAAATAGTTGACAATCAATTCTGAAGGACAAACTAGACTTTAATCATCACATGATTTTCTCATTGGCCTATGCAAATAAGGACATTTAGCAGCAAGAATATAGCATTGAACAAGAATATAGGGGTGTGAATGCTTAGGTACTTAGGAGAAAACAAGTAGATGAATTCCATGACTCTTAGTCTAATAGATATCATTAGCCAATCACCCAGTTGTCATTAATAATGTAACTACTTGATCAAGGAAAAATAAGTATAAATCCCCCTTTAGTAAAGATGTGTAATGGGATTGAATATTGGTATTATGTAACGAATCTTTATGGAAATACAAATTACAAAAGTTACAATCAATTCTAGTGTTATGCTTTAGTTAACTGATAGTTAAAAATTAAAAATGGGTTTGCATTGATTAATATGTGGCTTATAATTCATTATGAGATTTATAGAATATGCATTATACAATTTTGCATTAACAACACTTTGAACTTTATGGAATTTATCTTCATGTTCTTTGTTGTTGTGATTGATGAGACAAGGTCAACAATCATATATTTCCTTCTTATGTAATTTATAATTAGATATATGAAAAAATTCAATTTAATGACAAGTGTTATAATGCAACATAACCCACATGAACTAGTTTATTATTACGTGCTTTGGGTGAGCATGGAAGAGCTTAGTATTATGTGAAAATATAGCATGTAAGCTTCTTGGGACTAGACACTTTAGTGCCTTAAGAAAAACATGATAAAAAATAACCCAACATTTTTGTTCTATTATTGGGACCCATAACACTTGCTGCATAGTAATGGAAAATGATTAAATGTTTATCCCTTGAAAGGATTAAACAATGGATTACCGAGGTCAAGGATAATTTTATGATTCATTATCATGAGAAAGGAGTTTTGGCACACATGCATGAGTGGAATAACATATTTATAGCTCATTATATATAACCTTCTTTGTCAAAGTCCCTGTTCATTTGCATGCTCAACTCTTTGCCTATGCTCAAGATCAATCATGAAATTTTGGGAGGAGGCAAGCTTGGATGATAGAACATCATAGAGCTTTGGCACATCTGGGAACACTGTGGACATGGTTTATTGATATCTAGTGGAGAGTAGTGTTGAATAGCTACATCTTGGAATATGTTGTAACCACTTACTCTTGTCTTGAAGAATCCAAGTTCTAGTTTCTTCGTGAACCATGTGGTTGGTATATTAGAAACATTACACTAGAAGTAAATAATTTTTTTATTGATTATATAATTGAAACTATACCTATGGAGGGATAAATATATCATTGCATGAGATGAACAATTGGGAGGGGAATGCAGAGATGTTTGTGAATAATTTTTAGTTAGTAATGGTAGCTAGTCAGTTGGAATTGGGAAAGCATAAGTACAATGAATCTTGGTAGAGGATTATAGGAAGTGGTAAAGTAGGAAGGGAATGAGAGAACATAAGAAGTGTTGTTAGGATCTACAGGGAAGCAAAAAGGCACAAGGAAGACTCAATCACTTTTGAACTGGGACCAATGTTTGTTTTATCATATGAAGGAGAAACTAGCTGAACAAAAAATACTGAAGAAGCACTTTTGAACCAATTGAGATCCTTAATCATAGTGCACACTCATGCTTTTAAACCAGAAAATTTAATCATACATAAATGGGATACAAATAGTGTAGTGTTAAAAACTGATCTTATACGAGAAATTATAGATGAGCCAATTTTAACTCATATTGAATTTATAATTTCTTTTCCTCTTCAACGGAATTTCATGGCCCAACTTCGTATGCCTAGTGAACTTGGCATTCATAGTGGGAAGAGTACTAGTCCAAGAAATATTAATCAACCTTATACTATGTCCAACATCATGAGTGTTATTTTTAGAGGTGTTGGAGGTGGATTAAGAGGTGGCATGGGAGGAAGTGGTGTAATTACACCTCTAATAACTGGACATGAGGGTTCTTAATAGACACCATAAAAATTACCTCAACTATAGATGGTATATTATGAAATGACTCTTCATTTACCTAAATATTAGAGTGTGGATAATGTTGCAAAGCATGTTCATAAGTGTGAACTCATTTGGAGGGTTGATGGTATAACTTATTTTGAGTGAAAGGACACATAATTTAAAACAACACTTTTGGAAAGAGCACACAAGTGGTATATTAAGTTTGACCCTCAATAAGTGGTAAATGACTATAATCAGCTCAAGATGACATTTAAAAATTTGATATTCCTGAATTTGAGCAACAAAGTATTGCTGCACTAAAGGATATAAAAAAAGAGCTCACTAAAAGTGTATGAGAGTATGTTGCATAATTAAAAACACTCTTATCTAAGATTTCATTCAAAATTAATGTTGTTCAGCATGCCCAATGGATTGTGGGAGGTTTGTTACATCCCTTTAGATGAAAACTAACTCAAAGGACCTTTACTAACTTGCACAAAGCCCTAGAAGCTACACTCTGCATTGAAGTTGTTGGTAGCACTGACATTGGGATAAGTCCTTTTATGGAAGTTCAAATATATTAAATATCCTCGTAATTAAAGAATTTGAATGTAAACAATGTGTATGACACTCGTAATGGTCTTTGGTGTACCAATTATGAGCCTAAAGATCATAATAGAAGTAATCACCCTCATAAAAACATTTGCATTGTACTAAAGTAGTCATGTGAAATTTTCCACAAAGAGCATGATGTATGCTCTTTTCCTCTCTTACAATTGGCTACACATTCTAAAGTGTCTAAATACTACAAGATATGCAATGCCTATACCCATGACATACATTATTTTTGGATAATTAGTGATATATATGACACATGCATGTATGGAATATGTCAAACCTCTATCTCTAAAAATCATGATAATGATGGATATCATGGATGAGGCCAAGGACAAGGATGAGGAGGTGGTCATTATACACCAAAAACATATTATAAGTGTGGATCTCCAAATCACTATCAATGAGGTTTTCTAGTCTATGCAACATGTGATTTTTGTAAAAAGGAGCATTGATTGGAGGAATGTCTTGACTTGTACATAAACATCACTAAGGAAAGAAATGGAAAAGGTGCTTGTATGATTCACATTGAGAAACCTCACTAGTGACCGTGTTCTAGCACCCTAATAGCCTAAAAAGTTAATATCATTACACATAGTGGAGGATAGTTTTAGTCTACATATATTCCACCTATTGAGAAGATACAATGTGAAGAGCCTCATGCCATGAAGTATACTGATGCATAAAAATATGTGCTCTAGGATACTATGATGTTGGTATGGGAACTATAAGGAGAAATTCATTTTCTTAAGGGCCAATAATATACCCAATGTGATGATTTTAAAAATGCCATAGAACCTCAAAATGTGGCATGAGATGATTTTAAAGAACTTTTCAAGCATATGCTAGATGGACATTATCCCACAATTGATTAATTAGCTTAAAAATTAGGTACCAACACCAACTGACATTGAACCTCAATTGATTATGCCATCTTAAGATTGTTGATTAAATCATTCTCAATTACAAGATAATTTTGTTCCTCCTATCCCTAAAGAGGATAAGAAAATACTAGTGAATGCTTCCATCAACAGTTGGGTGATTCAAGATATTTTGGTCAGCACCAATGTTGAGGTTAATTTACTCACAAAGGATGCATGATGAAAAATGGCTAGCCTAACATTAAGACCATCACCTCATGTGTTGTTTATGGCTAATAAAACCTATTTTATACCAATTGATATTCTTAAGAATGTAACTATTGATATACTTGGGGTACATTTTAAAGCTGAGTTTGAACTTCTTGAGTTAGCTGAAGTTGATGATTTTCTATCTCTATTAGATCAACCTTAGTGTTATGCAAAAAATATAGACTTAAGTTTCAAAAAGCATTAATTCATTTTGAAAATGTTGATCAATGCATCGTTATTTCGTTGGATCAAGCACATGGGCCCCTATATGTAGAAATTGTTAGTGTGGATGAAGATATTAACTACATCTATAGTATCACAACCAAAGATGGTGAGCGTGATGATCCTAATCCTAATGTAATCCTCTGATGTATAGACATTCAGTCCCTTTTTGATACTATAATTATTACAAGTAATTATTGGGCCCATAGTGACTATGACCTCACTGGAAGAGTGTGTGGTATAATTAGTAGTTGTGAAAACATTCATCACCAGTATCATAAATGCCATAGATTTGTTCACATTATTTTTGTAAAAATCATGAGAGGACCATTTATGGATGTACCATTAGAGATAATTGATGAAAATCCTCAGTTTCATGGGTAAATGGAAGTCTACAACTTCATCTAGTGACTTGAAGCCTTCTATGACTCTGATGTTGATTACATGCATTCATTGGTTCACCTTTTTGATGATAAAACTATGAGGTGGTCATAAACCCATAATGAGTGACTTATTCATTAGGATCAAGTATTCTTTGATTTACATCACCAATTTTATCATGACAACCATGTTTGGAGTACAATTATCTATATCAAAGTTCGAGCACCCAAAACACACATAGAAATTTGTGAAACCGTATGGAGGGCCAAATTTTTTTTTTGCCAGAGTACCTATGGGTACATGATTTTTATGGTACCTTAAATACATGGGCCAGTTCATGGTATGTTCATGAAGAACAACATTTGGGTTCCCATTTATGGCATCTATTAAAAAACAATATGATTTTGACATTGTCTTACTCATTTCCAAGGATGGATTTATACCTCACTCTTAAAGACATGCACATAGTAGTTTTTGGTGACCCTAGTCCCATAGAAGACTACCTGCAACATATACATGATGCCCCATAAGAAGGCTTATTTTTATTCAATGATCCATCTAAGCAATATGTTCCTATGCTAAAACCTATCCCTAGTCAGGCACGTCATACAAAGATCCCCCAAGGGAAGCAAAAACTAGTATTCATGTTGATGAAGGTGAAGGGTTTGACCCACCTGACTCATTGGAAAATAATTTGGATGTTCCTACTAACTATGATACTCACACAATTCATGATACTGATGTTGATGCAAACTACCCATATTTTAAACCTCTTCAAATTATCCAACTCAATATCGGCATGGAAGAAGAACCAAAGATAGCTACTACGGGTAACTACTAGTCTGATATGGAAGTTTCCAAAAATTTTGAGTTGTTAAAAGAATACAAAGATGTATTTTCAAGGAGTTATAGTGAAATTAAAGGTGTTCATCTATCATTAGGAAAAAATCATATCAAACTGGTTGAAGGTGCTTGACTAGTCAAGAAATGACTGTATAGGATGAATCCAAATCTATGTGCACAATTGAAAGAGGAAATTGATGGTATGTTGTGTACTAGAGTGATAAACCCAATTTAAGAGTCTGAGTGGGTCAACCACATGGTCATTAGTATAAGTAAATATGGGTGTATTAAAATTTGCATTGACTATCACATACTTAATGCATATTGCATTACTAATCCTTTTCTAGTGCCATTCACATAAGAAATCCTTGAAGGCATCATCGAGTGTGAAATTTATACTTTCACAAATGGATTCTTTGGGTACCACTAGGTCTAGATAACCGATGAGGATTGACCTAAGACTATATTTGCTACTGAATAGGGATGTTTTACATATACTGTCATGCCATTTGGGTTGAAAATGCACCTATTATATTCTCTCCTATAACTGTTGAGGCCTTTAAAGACTTTACCAATAAATTTCCTCAAGTTTATTTGGATGACTAGATAGTCTATGGTTTGGTAAATATCATTGTTCTAATGTATGACTAATGCTTGAGCATTGTTGAGTGCTTTAAATATCACTGAATCTAAAGAAGAGTCTTTTTGCTACACCATTCAATATTCGTCTTGGTCATATCATTTATAAAGATGGACTTTTGGTATACCCTACTAAGGTAGCTATCATTATCCATCTACTAGTGTCAACATCTCAGTGTAGAGTTCATGCCTTTCTAGGACATACATGGTATTATCAAAATTTCATCCAAGGTTATGCAAAGATTTCCATGCCCTTGGAGGAACTCTTGAAACATAATGAACACTTTATTTGGACCCAATCTTGCCAAGAAGCCTTTGAGGCCTTAAAAGATAAACTTTTCATTGCCTCAATTCTCTAGTTCCTTGATTTGAAAAACCATTCCATGTCTATGTTGATGCTCTAGAATGGTCATTAGTTAAATCCTTACACAACTCGATGAAGGTCACCTTGATCACCCCATCTATTTAATCAGTAGAAAACTTACTATGAATGAGAGGAATTACACCACCACAGAGTGTGAAGCACTTTCCATGGTTTATTCTCTACATAAATTTAGATAGTACTTGTTGTAAAATCCTTTTTGATTCTATATAAACCACAAAACTTTAAAATATCTAGTTAATATACCTATGTTGTATGGCCGCATCTACCATTAGATTGTATTGTTTTAATAATTTCAATTCTCTATCATGGTCAAACCAAGAAGACTAATTATAGTCCTAACCATCTCTCCCAAATTTATTCTCAAGAACCATCACATGCCACTAAGGATGGCCTACCTAATGTTCAAATTTTTCATATTTTGCATATTCTTGAGGAGTTAGAAGATATCATATCTTTCTTAACTACTAGTATAACACCATATTGTCTGTATTCATAGGTTAAGAAGTAACTCACCATCCATGTCACACCATTTTAGCTCATTCGAGGGGACATATATAATCTTGTACATGATGAAATCCTTCTATGCTATATTATGAAACATGATCACCTTGAGCTAATCCATGAAGTTCATGAAGGCATTGTTGGAGGACACTATGATGGTGAGGCTAATATGCATAAAGTATTGGTATCTAGAATATGGTTCCCTACCCTTTTTCAAGATGCCAAACTGCATGTTAGGTGGTGTGATATTTTATAGCATGTAGGGAAACCTAATTGGTAAGATTCCATGCCTTTGCATCTTATTTCATTACAGGAACCATTTGAGAAATGGGTCATTGATTTTTTCAGCCCCATCAATCTAACATGATGATGTACAAGTTCCCATTATATCATAACAATAATTTATTGTCTCACATGTTGGGTTGAGGCCACATCAACAAGGGATTGTTGCTATAACCATAACACACTTCATATGGGAACATGTCATAATGAATTTTGGCTATCCATTAAGTTTTACTAGTGATTTTGGTACATATTTCTTCAATGAGACTATCCACATATTACTCACTAAGTTCATGATTGCCCATCACAAGTTAACACCATATCATCCTCAAACCAATGGCATTACTGAGGCATTTAAAAAAATTTTAGGTGCAACACTTACAAAGATTTTTAATATTGGCAATATTGAATAGGATTATTAGGCATCTATATTACTTTGGGCTTATCAAATAACTTATAAGCACCTCAACAAGATTACACCTTTCAATTTGGTGTTTGGAAAAAAAATAGTTTCTCTAGTTGAATTCTTGGTACCATCTCTTTCTATTACATGCATTGCACACTTAGATGAGGAATCATAATTAAAATCACTTGTATATGCTTTATTAAAATTAGATGAAACACTTTTTCTTGCTCATTGGAGTTAATATGTAGAGAAACATCAAAAGAAGTCATGGCATGATCACCAAATAAAACATAAGACATTTACCCCTGAAATGAAAGTCTTTCTCGAAGACTCCAAGTTTACATGCCACTCTAGGAAAATCCATGTTCACTAGGATGGTCCTTTTATTATTCATATAATTCACCCTATTGGTGCTTGTCATTTTAAAAAATTGGATGGCTAATTTACTGTAGGACACTATAATGGTAGCTGACTCAAGTTGTATTTTAATGCTTAAAATTGGGGTATTATTTGTAATAATAAGGCATTTGCCATTAGTTTAGGATTTCTTATTTTCAATAAAATCATTGAATTAGTTGCACACAAATTTATTTTATATTTATCTATTTTTAAATTTTTTACTTGTGAATTTGTAGAGGACCATGATGAACATTTAGTGTGGGGTATGATGTGTTACATGTATTAAGAAAAGGTCTATATGTTGTGTATAATAAGGACACACACACAAGTTAAAAATTCCTAGATAAAGATTGCCACCAATGGTCTGAATATTCAAAGGGTTGAATAGATTTCATCTACTCTAAAGAAAATCATAGGACAAAACATGTCATTAATATAAAAGGAGAAGTGGTTGTGATAAACATGCAAACATCATGTCATGATGCTACTGTTAAATGCATTTATGATGAGAAACAATTGTCAAAGAAAGGAGGCCATTAAAATGAATTAATTGTGAGAAGTGATGGTTGAAGAGAGGGGTGTATTAAATTCAAGTTACCCCCTCGAGCCTATAAAAAATATTCGAGGACTCATTTTAAATTTTACCTTTTCTTCATTTGAGTTTTTATAGAGTTTAAGAGTGAATTGAGTCTATATGATTACAGAATAAGTACGGAGCATAAAATTACCATTGATTATATATTACAAAGGATATTAAATAAGAAATCAAGTAGAAATTATCTAACCTTAAAGCATGAAGAAGAAAATTTGTAGTTATAGATTGTAGAAGTAGGCATCTGCCATTAATAGGCATTGAAGTAGTAAAAGCCAAGCCACTTCCACTGTAAACACATATTCATGAAGGATAAGAAAAGGGTGATGTGGCCTAATAATAAGGCCTTAATAACTGATCCATTATTAACCATTATATAGGAGGAAAACCACATGTTGGGGGGAGTGGTATTGATCAAAAAAGAAACACTTGAAGAACAAAGGCAACATATGAAAGGTGAAGAATATAGAATGGCACACTAGACAAAGAAGTAATGAATACTTCCAACCCAATAATTGATGATGGAAGAGATGTAGTACCCATAAATGGTGCTATGCACAAAAAATTGGGTGGCAAAAATACCCTCTTGTACCATCTTTGACTACAATCATCACCAACTAGGAAATGAGGTTGAAATGCAGAATGAATACCATGTTAAGAGCCAAAACACCAACAATAAATTGTGTATGACATAAAATATTAAGATCCTTTGAATATATATGGATATTTTAGTGATTTAACCTTCCATATTTTATAAAACCAATGGAAGCAGTAAATTTTATACTTTCATGCATCTATGATGACTATATCTATTTTGCTAGGCACCACATGAAGATTACACATAAAAGAGTAATGAATGTGTCATGATTTTAATACTCTATCATGGATGTATAATTTGGTTTTGAGGGATCAGAGGAAATATATAAAAAATCAAAAGTGCTTGAGTACTAAAAGTAGGCCCATGCCATGCACATTAAGAACATGCAAGACCCTACCCTTCGAGGAGTAGTACACATCATCATGACCTAGGTTGAAGCTCAAAGGTCAAAGTTCACTAGAAAAAGTGTAAATATGAGAGAGATAGTTATGTTTTTAAGATAATTAAGTATAAAATAAACCATGAAAGGTCTTCTTGGATAAGTTATCCATCGGGAGCATCAAACTCCCCAAAACAGGCGTAGGGTCTCTTCAACTGCCTTCTTGAAACTACCTTCATGACTAGGCATATTTTGAATGTTTAAAAATAGAATAGGAATAACTTAAGAATTTAAAATATAAATTATGGGTCAAAAACATGCCATAATAATCATCAAATGTGTCCTTAACTGATGGCCTTTTTATGGACACTTGTTCTCACCATCTGGAGTCATCATCACTAGCCTTATAGATCTATCTTCACATTTGTCATTAAGATGGCATTAAATTGTTCAAAAAAAAAACCTAATATATTATATTACACATGTAAAGAGTCCCCTTACCTTCCAATCCATGAATTAGACCTTAAAAAGGTCCAAAAATCAACTTCTCCTTCTCTAACTTGGTAGTCATTCTTCTTGCTCACTGTTCACCAAAGATTGTCTGAGGTGAATGAGTTATCAAAGATGTTTGTGTGATTTTATAAATTTAAAAATGAGCATAGAGATTTATATTATGTCTAAATTAACCTTCCCCAGTTATCCTCACCCTTAAATTCTTGTACCTAAAAAATGTCCAAAAATTGTAAAAAAGATCTATTTTGTACTATTATGTACAATGATTTTATAGACCAATTCGTGAGTGAAGATATTAAGAGATTATTAAGAAATATTAAAACAATTACCAAGCCAAATTAATCCTTGTGGAAGCATTTAATTGCATGTTTTCCGTATCATGTCAAAACTAAGGGTTTGGGAGGGTTTCAGATGGTTTGGACACTTAACAATGATTCATAAAACTTTGACATCTAAACTCAAAAAAAATTACACAAAGTAAGGATATAATACCCCCTTAAACCATCCATATATCCTTGGACTTCCTTGTACCTTGTCCTTATAGGTGTGAGTAAGTAAAGTTGGCATATCAAGCTCGAGAGAGCAGTTTGAGTACCCCTAAGGTGTTCTTAGGCCAAAAATGACCTTTTTGTGATGGCTATCTACAATCCATTGAATATTAGCAATATTTTACTTCCCTATGGATTACCTCAATTGTTTTATAAATATCACTTGGTCTTCAAATTCAAGGTGGTTGTCTTGAGCACTTAGGTCTAGAGTTAAGCATGATAGGTGTGGACTATGTCACATGAGTTCTTGAGTAGTTTGAGTGATCTAAGTATATGTAGATTATTAATCTCACATTTTCACATTAAAATTAACCTCACATACCATCAAATAGTGTCTCCATTACTCTGGTCTGTACCATTACATGTTTTTTCATTTCTTCTATCAGGTCTATAGGGTTTCTTAGTTGGGAGTGTCTCAGCTTTAAGATAAAATATGGGGTATCTACTTTGTTGGTTGGGAAAATATAAAAAAATAATAGTTTGGTTTGGGTCATGAGTATATTTTCATTAAAATTGGATTTTAGATCACCTATTTATCACCTTCAACTCCTCCAATCTCTCCAAACTAGAACTCAAGACTGAATGTGCAGGGTTTAAGAAATTTGCTCAACTTTAGATATCTTTAACTACCATATTATTGATGCATGAAGATAGGTATAATAAATATAAGCATTAATTTATCATTATGACTCAATTTTAAAACTTTTCAACCATTCATCTCTTTGCCATGGTCTCTTCACAAGTTGATAGTTAAGACATCTGACTATATGGACTATAACTCTAGGTTTGGGATCAATGAGATATTGACCTAACACTCTTGACACTTTGAATGGATAATATACTTATTTTAAACCTCCTATATGATCTAATTTGGTCTAGCTAGATCACTTGTCCATTCTAGGACTCTTGCAACCTTAACTCTCTTCAAGTACTAATGCATAGCTGTAGCTAATCTTATATGCATTAAAGATCCTATAGGTTGGATTTATGCTTGATACATGTGTATTTCCACTTATTTATGGGATATATAGGTTTTATAAACACTTATTCATTCATTAAGATCAACTTAATTTCCTATATCTTAGGAATTGTCTTTGATTCCTCAAGACTTGTCATCAAAGTGCCAATATAGCTGTGGGTTGTTATTGGCTGGGAGAGGTCACCTGTAAGTGTCAACATGATTTCAAAATATGTTTCAAAATATTTTTATATCTCAAAAATGTCATTAAAACCATCTCTACTCCCAATAAAACCATTTATTCATCCACGACTAGGCAATCTCTTCTTTAGTCACCATAGCTAGTTTCTAAGAAACTTAGTATTGATGTAGGTGGTCTTCTAGCCTAAAGACCCCTGTAGATGGTTCTATGTTTATATATGTATATTTAACTCATTGAATTTGATATGAGGCCCTTGAGCCACTAAATATTTCTATCTCCTACCTAGAGACACTTGTATCACTCTTTACCATCATCCATACAAAGCACTAATTGCCATTTGCATTATCATTGGTTCATTTAGGCTAATAAACACTGTAGCACTGAGTGTTTTATAGTCAATATAGAATGAGTTGAAACACCATATAGTCACCATCCTTGTTACTCAAATGCCTTGCTTAATTTGGTATGATGATATCTAGGCCTAGACTACCATGATGCAGAATTAGACCCATCCAAACCACCACATACCTCTCCATGATATGACATTGTGTAAAGGCAAAAGAAACATTGGAGAAATTAAGGTAAAGCTACCCTCTTTCAAATTTATTAAAAATTGCATTGATGTAGGTGTTTTTTTAGAATCTCCTGGGATCATCATCACCACAATGACCTTGTTTATACTCCTAGACCATCATGGAAAGATTCCATGCATTCAAACACCTCCAAAGTTTCTTGACACTCTACCTCAGACCTCTGCAATTGGGCTGAGTTGTGGCCTTCTTTGTACATACTTAGTCTATATATTGCATTGATGCATGTATGTGTAGTCTTTTCAAGCATGGTTTGAAACATGTAAGCCAAGTGAGACTAGGGTGAACACTAGGTATTCTATGGACTATGAGATCCTTCATGATATTAATATCCTACAGAAAACACTTCAATCTCCTGTAATTAACTCTTTCAAACCATGAACATATTAATCATCCCTTCAAGACTTCAACCTATCTTGATATGGTTTATTTAGACCATTGAACTAAGGTTATATAAGAAATGAAATTCTTCTCATTACCTTGACACTAATTGCTTTCTCATGAGCTTGAAAAACCTTCATTGGTCATTTTGGACTCCACCTCAAAAGGAAAAATTATGACATATGAAAGGAAGATGGAGCTTTTGCATATGCATGTGCAAGATGAATTGATGCAATATCACTAGAATACACGTCAAACCCATATCACACTTCTTTTACATACAACTTGTAGCAAAAAACCAAAAATTTTAGTGAAAATTCTACATTTTGTAAGGTGGTATGGTTTGAAAACTCTTTCCAAGAACCATATCTTATTAACATTTCTTGATGAATCATGAGTCCCTAATATGAGGACCATTTCCATGGAATGGAATTAAAAATATTCTAATTTCACCTCCCAAGTGCATTTAGGCTAGCTCCTCTCTTATTGTACATATAATTTAAAAATCAATTGACCTTGCAGAGTGTTCCAAGAGAGATGGAAGAGGAGTTTTTTTTTTCATTCCTAAAGCTATAATAAGCTTATGATCATGTAAATGAGCATGTGGAATTCCAAGAGTCACGCTTGAAATACAAACATGTGGTAATTGATAGTACAACCCTTACACTTGCTTGAAAATGACCTTTTAAAATCCTTTCTTCTCCTTTCAACATTGCACCTTTAGAATTTTTAGTTACAAATAGTTATATGAAACTTAGTGACACATGTGGGATGTTGGATAGCTTTTGACATACTTTTTTTCATAAGGAATACATACACGTCTTTAAATGACCCAAAAATGGTGATGTAAAATGACTTAGGAAGACCTTAGGTAAATGTTACAAGGTTTAGACATATTAAGTGACATGATATAACATGAATAGGACCATGATGGACAAAACACACCCATAAGGACCTATGATTTTTTATTTATTTATAAGGGTTTGACTTAATTTGATGTTGGGGTCAAATTGGTCAACATTTTTGGTGATTTCCATGAGTGGTATGCGATATGTGCCAAATATCGGTAGCCTAATCCTATCCATTTGGATATGGAGTCACATATGCATTGATTGGACACTAAATTTCCTTTGAAAAGACACCAAAAAATATAAAAAAACACACAAAATGAGAAACTAAAACACACAAGACAATAAACATAAACTTGTGCTCTCATGAACACTTATGTAAGACACACGCCAAACCCAAACAAACTAAATTAAATACAAACTAACCTGAATAAATTTCTTCCTCCTTGATCAAATGGGAATCTTGAAACCTTTCTTGTTCCATGAAATGAAATATTACGTGAAGCACATTGCCATTTGAACCTTGGCATTTGTATCTCCAACTCTTCCATGATGTTTGCCAATCTTATTGGCATGATGCTAAATGAAATCAAGGTAGATAAAAGTAGGTAACCCATGGAAGTGAATTCTTCTTACACTTAAACCATCTCAATATTTTCATTACACTCCTTAGCTACAACCTCCAATGGTGTTGCAATAAGGCATGTTCTCTTGACCTCCATGGTACTCTCAATAATATCAGGTTGCTTTTCAGCTATAGTTCCTCAAGCTCATCAAGGATTTCTACATAGTCTACCCAATATTGATCATTGTCCTCCATGGATAACTCTTGATATATCATATTATTTACTTGTACATCAACTTGGAAAAGGTCTTTAAGCTCTTGAAAAGGCCTCATCTACTGTTGGCAATCATCTTGGCTATCATTGTCTTTGAAAACCACCATCTCTTCAACTTTATCTTCTTGGTCCTTGAGCATTTAATCAAATTCAAAACTGAATACAATTTTGATAGGTTAAGATGACATAAGGTCATATTTTGAGAACACACCATCAAGAGGTAAGTCAATTTATCCTTCTATGTTATTTTTAGATTCAAGCTCTTTATCATATTCATGAACATCAAATAAATGATTAGATATAGATCCCTTCTCAAGAACTTCTTATTTCATGCCTTGAACAAGCTCTTTGTAGATATCTGACACATGATCTTTAAATTTTTTTCCTTCACTCAAAAATATTTAATGCACTTGTTTTCACCAAGGGTAGTCTCAATGGTGATCTCTTATTCAGAGTCACGTGAAGCATCGTTTTGGTCAGTTGCAAGTTAAGCTTGTTATTTTCCACTTGCCTCCCATAATATGGGTTCTGATTTAATAAGGGATGAGGTGGGAAGGTTGTGGATAGGCTCATGGGTTAGAGATGGAGTATGAGATGTGATGGAGGGATTTTGGATGGGTTTGGGAATGAAGGTTTCTTGAATGGACTCATGAGGAGATGACAAGTTGGGCTGGTTAATATGAAAGACACCTTCTTCAACAAGAGTTTCACCTTGGTCATACCTTCTTGAGGTTATTAAATAGCTACAGGCTCACCTTCAATTTATTTGTTTTTGTACATCCTTAGATTATGTATTGAGCATTGGAAACACTTTTTTGCCAAGTACAACTGCTCCTTGAAATCATAGTGAGTTTCCTCTTCAACCACCTCCCACATGTCTATCCCCTTTTGAAAAAAACATATTAACCTTTCCATGAGATGGTTAGGGAGCTCATAAAACTCATTATACCGTTTCCCATATTATCTTCACTATCTAGCAGACTTGGCATGAGTGCTAATAAGGATTTAACATGAGATGGGGTTGAAGTAGGAGGAGGTGGTAATGTTGGGGATTATGGCCAGATTTAATTTGTTGAATTTGAGCCTATACTAATTCATATCTTGCATTATAATATATTGATGTACAATCAATGGGGTTATTTGATTCATCATGACAAGACTAATAAAAATCCTCTTGAGGTTGATATGCATCATGGTAAGGCTAGTATGAGTCATATAGGGATTGATAGGAAGGCATTTTTTGATAGGCTTCTTGATATCCTTCCTCATAGGCTTCTTCATAATGTTTCTCAAAAACATGATATTCATATTGAGAAGTCATAGTATTACCATAGGACTTCCATGTCTCATAGGACTAATAAAATCTATGATAGGGTTGTTAAGGGGTATAACATTGTTCATAATAAAGCTGATATGGAGGTGCATAGTAGGGTTTCTCATCATAACCATCCATATTAACATCATGAGTCAAATTAAATATAATAATTGATCAAAACCTTTAATAAGAGATACCGAGGATGCTTACAAACAAAATATTTAATTCAAAGTCACCATTGGTGCTAGCTTATTTTCTTCAAAAGATGATTAAAGGAAAGACATACCAACAATATCTCCACTCTCTTGGACCTTGGTCCCATCGGGTATGCCATAATTATTGTCACAAAATATCTCACTATAGATGAGTTTATTCAAGCCTAATAAAATATTTTGGAAACATTGGAATACGTCTAGGTTTGTGGGTTGCCTATAGTAGAGGTAGACCTCTAGGTTTAAGGGCTAGCTCCCTAAATTGATCCTTAACTAATTATAACCTATATTAACTAAGTGATTATGTAAAAAGAGATAGAATTAGACATGAAAATAAACTACTCTAGGTGGTGATACAACATAAATATCTCCACAATATCATCATACTCTTACACTAAGAGACATGACCTTCAACACAAGCTTCAAAGTCTTAGAATACTCTAACATTAGTATTTCAAATATGGATGTGATATGAATTAAAAATACTCAAGGTAAGTGAACTATATATCATTTTTAGATACTAAGGCTACTTATACACTTGAAAATAGACCCATACAATTTAAAACACTTCATGTGACCTGGTAGAGTGGAACAACTTGCATCAAACATGGAAGGATTGAGAGAAAGCAAAGATGGATATCAATCACTTGACTATTCACTCTACATATCTTTAAAAAAATTTAAAAGATAGTTTATGAGCTCAACACTGTATTTCATATATTATTTTAGAGTAAAATTAAAATATCAAACCAATAGGGCTTCAACATACTAGGTGTGGAATTAGAATACAAGAGCCAAAATGGCTTGTATTTATAGAATGTGTGAGAGGAGAGAGAAGAATGAAGCTCAAAGGTCACAATAACAGGTGTAAGTATGAGAGATATAATTAAATTTATAGGATAATTAATTATGAAATAAATAATGAAATTTCTTCTTGGACAAGTGTCCATCAGGAGCATCAAACTCCCCAAAATTTGGCATATGGTCTCTTCAACTACCTTCTTGAAATTGCCTTCATGACTAGGCATCTTTTGAATGTTTAAAACTAGAATAGGAAGAAATAACACATGTGCACTATCAATGATGGGTTATAAACATGCCACAATAATCACCATATGTGACCCTAACTCATGGCCTTGTTTTGAACACTTGTTCTCACCATCTATAGTGACCATCACTAGCCTTATAGGTATATCATCACATTTTTCATCAAGATGAACTTAAGTTTTCAAAAAAATAAATTTAATGGATTTTATGACACCTATAAAGAGTCTCCTTACCTTTCAATTCATGAATCAGACCTTAAAAAGGTCCAAAAACCAACTTCTCCTTCTCTCACTTGGCAGTCATTCTCCTTGCTCACTGTTTATCATAGACTACCTAAAGTTAATGAGTTATAAGAGATGTTTATGTGCTTTTATGAAATTATAAATGAACATATAGATTTATATTAGGTCCCTATTGACCTTCTCCAATGATCTTCATCCTTCAACTCTTCTTTGTACCTAAGAATACCCAAAATCTTATAAAAAAGATCTATTTTGTACTATTATGTACAATGCTTGTATAGACCAATTGGTGATTGAGGATCTTGAGATAGTCCTAAGAAATATGAAAATGCTTAACAAGACAAATTACTCCTTTTTTAAGCATTTCCTTTCCTATTTTCCCTATCAGGTCAAAACCAAGGGTTTAGGAGGGTTTCGAATGGTTTGGAATCTTAATAATGATTCATAAAACTTTGATGTCCAAACTCTAAAAAAATTCCACAAATTAGGGATATAACACCCACTTAAACTATCCCTATCTTCTTGGACTCTCATGTACCTTGTTCGTATAGGGGTGAGCAAGTAAATTTGGCCTATTGAGCTTGAAAGATTAGTCTAAGTACCCCTGAGGTGTTTTTAGGCCAAAACTGACCTTTCTATGATGGCTCTCTAAAATACATTAAGTCTTACCAATATTTTAATTCCCTAAGAATTACCTCAATTGGGTTATAAATATCACTTGGTCCAAGAATTCAAGGTGGTTGTCTTGAGCACTTAGGTCTAGAGTTAAGCTTGATAGGTCTAGATTGTGTCAAATGAGTTTTTGACCACTTTGAGTAATCTGAGTATATGTATATTATTCCCACCACATTTTCACACTCAAATTAACCTAAAATACCTTATATAATGTCTCCATGAATCCTTGGTCTCTCTCACTACATGTTTTGTCATTTCTTCTATTAGGTCTGTAGGTTTTCTTGGATGGGAGTGTCTCAACTCTAAGACAAAACAAGAAGTATATAGCTTAATCGATAGGATGAGATAATACCATAGGAGGTTTATTTGGGACATGAGGACCCTATTCACCAAAATTTGAGTTTATATCACCTCTTTAGCACCTTCAACCCTCTAATCTCTCCAAACTAGAACTCAGGACTAACTATGTAAGGTTTAAGACATTTGCTCAACTTTGGCTATGATTAACCACCATCTTAGTGTTGTATGGAGAGTGTTATGATCATTAAAATAATTATTTTAACATTATCGCTCAATTTTATAACTCTTCAACCATTCATCTCTTTGTCATAGTATCTTCACAAGTTGATAATCAAGACCTCTGACCATACATATTGTAACTCCAGGTTTGGACTCACTGAGAGATTGACCCAACACTCTTGATACTTTTAATAGATACTATATTTCTCTACAACCTCCTATATTCTCCAATTTATTCTATCTAGATCACTTGTCCATTCTAAGACTTTAGCAACCTTAACTCTCTTCAATTACTAATACATAATATAGGTGCTCTTTTGGGCATTGAAGGTGTTTTAGGTTGAATTTATGCCTAAAAAATGTGTGTTTCCACTTATTGATGGCCTCTTGATGTTTTTGAAATGCTACTTCATTTAGTGAGACCAATCTTAGTTCTTAGAGCCCAAGAACTATCTTTC
This sequence comes from Torreya grandis, assembly GCA_037957365.1. Lineage (NCBI taxonomy): Eukaryota > Viridiplantae > Streptophyta > Pinopsida > Cupressales > Taxaceae > Torreya > Torreya grandis. Next base: position 4,410,094 of record JARHVA010000049.1, read on the forward strand.
ATTCCCCGATATTTATCATCAAAGTGCCAATGTAATTATGCATTATTTTTGGCTAGGAGAGGTCATCTGTAGGTGTCAACATGATTGAAAACTATGTTTCATAATATTTTAAAATCTCACCAAGGTCATTAAGACCATCTCTACTCCTAATAAGACCATTTCTTCATCTAGAACTAGGCAATCTCTTCTCTAGTCACCATAGCGAATTTCTGAGAAACTCAGTATGGTTGTAGGTGGTCTTCCAACCTAGAAACCCCTATAGGTGGTTATATGTTTAGATAGGTATATTTAACTTATTGAATTTGATATGAGGCCCTTGAGCCATGAAAATATCTATTTCCTACCTTGAGACACTTGTCTCACTCTTCACCATCATCCATACAAAACACTAATTGCCATTTGCAATGTCATAGGTTCATTTAGGCTAATAAGCACTGTAGCACTGAATCTTTTCTAGTCAATATAGAATGAGTTGAAATTCCATATATTCACCATAATTGTTCACTCAAATAATTCCATTGTATTGGTATGAGTGATTTGTAGGCCTATATTACCATGATGCAGTGATTAGACCCATCCAAACCACCACAGACCTCTTCATGATATGACATTGTGTAAAGGCAAAAAGCAACCTTAGATAAATTAAGGTAAAGTTGCCCTCTTGTAACTTTATTCAATCTTAAAATGATGTAGGTGTTGTTTGAGAAGCTCCTGATCTCATCATCACCACAATGACATTGTTTATATTCTTAGACCATCTTGGAAACCTTCCATGGGTTCAAACACCTCCAAAGTCTCTTGACACTCCACCCCATATGTCTGCAATTGGGTTTAGTTGTAACTTTCTTTGTCCATACTCAGTCTTTATATTGTAATGAGGTATATATGTGTGGTATTTTTAAGCATGGTTTGAAACATGCAAGCCAAATGAGTTTAGGATGAACACTAAGTATTCCATAGACTATGAGATCCTTCATGATGTGAATATCCTACAAACAACACTTCAAGATCATGCAATTAACTCTATCAAATCATGAACATGTCAATCATCCCTTCAAGACTTCAACCTATATTCATGTGGATTATTTAGACCATTAGACTGAGGTCATCTTAGCAATGACATTCTTCTCATTACCTTAAATTTTTTTGCTTGCTCATGAGTTCTAAAAACCTTCATTGGTCATTTTGGAGTCCATCACCTCAAAAGGAAGAGTTATGACATATGAAAGGAAGATGGAGCTTTTGTATATGCATGTGCAAGATGAATTGATGTAAGAGCACTAGAGTACACCTTAGCCCCATATCACACTTTATTTTACATCCAACCTGTAGCAAAGAACCAAAATTTGTAGTGAAACCTCTTCATTTTTTAAGGTGGTGGGGTTTGAAAATTCTTTCCAAGCACCCTATCTTATTATCATTTTTTCATGAAGCATGAGACACCAATATGAATAACATTTCCATGGAATAGAAGTAAAAAGAGTCTACTTTCACCTCCTAGGTGTGTTCAAGCTAACTCCTCTCTTGCTATACATATCATCCAAAAATTGGTTGACCCTCCAAAATTTTCCAAGAGAGTGATGGAAGAAGGATAATGGTTTTATTCAATCTTGAAGCTATCAAATCCTTCTGAGCATGTAAATGAGCATATGGAATGCCAAAGACACCTAATATACAAACACATGCCAATAGATAGTAAAATCCATACACTTGCTTGAAAATGACCTTTTGAAATCCTTTCTTCTCTTTTCAATGTTCCACTTATAGACTTTTCAATTACAAATAGTTATATGACACTTTTTGACACATGTGAAACATTGGATAAGTTTTAAAATACTTGTTTTTCATAAGGAATCTATATAAGTCATTAAATGACCCCACAAAGGTGATGCAAAATGACTTAGGAAGACTTTAAGTAATTATTACAAGATTTAGACATATTAATTGACATGATTTGATGTAATTAGGACCATAATGGATAAAACACACCCATAAGGACCTATGACAAAGTTTTGATTTATAAGGGTTTGACTTAATTTGACCTAGGTGTCAAATTGGTTAAAACTTACTTGGGAGAGTTGAAGGTCAAGAATTCCATCTTTGCATATATATAAGATAAAAATATGTTGATGTGATTCACCACTTTATTTTGATTTATCAAGTTCTCATGCAGATGCACATTGTAGTCATGTAATGCATTTATGGAACATTCCACCAACTGCTTCTTATGATGGGAAACCTAATGGAACTTGATGTATTCATAATCAAAGTGTCTAAAAAGGTATTACTCATCCTTTAGTGTGTTTAAAAAATATTCCAAGACTTGATTGGAATGCATTTGTATGTATGCTGTGTGCTTATAGTCTCTCACTATTGACACACCAATATGAACATCTTCAACATGGAGAAGATAATATTCTCATTATTGGTGAATCATCTGACTGGGAAGTATTCCTTAAGTTATTGTATCCAACCATTCAATGTTACAACATTTATTTTATATTCGATCAATGGAATTCCAAGATTAAATTGCACTTTGAAGGGGATTTCATGTTGAAACTACTAGTGAGTGAGTTTTGGGAAAGAAGATGTGGATGTAGCGTTGAGATGAAACATCAACTCACAAAAGTGACCAAAGAGATCAATGCAATGTAATTCTAAGGTATCTCAATAATATTTTAGATGTCTAGGGTTTCTTTATAGTTTTTAATCTATTTTTAAAAAGGGAGAGCCGAAGCTCGAGTGTGCACAAGCATAATTCAATCAATCATATTCAACATTTTATTAATCTCAAAACTTACAATTCTATAGAATAGTCATATAACCATTTACCCTAATAATAAATTAGTTATTCTAACAACAACTAAAAACTAACAACCCTATCACAAATATAGGATGGTTATTATAATAACTAATATTCCTCCATTTATTTTATTCTACATGATTTGTATAACCAAATCACTTATAAAAATAAAACTCACCTAAATATATTCATACTTAATATAAGTTCAAACTATTTTTTTCAGTATTCCCTCAACATGAATTGACGAATGTCAGTTTCAATAGATAATATGTCCAATACAAACATTCAAAAACCCGATAATAAAAATACCTATCAAAATTTATTTTAGAACTTTTAACTCAAAATATAAACATACATACACAACTAATTTCATAATTTTTAACCCTAAAAATTAAAAAAAACTTAAAAATCTTTTATGACAATTTTTTTTTAAAACTATAACTTAAATCAAACAAAATTCAATTACTTAAAAATTTGATACATTAACAAATTTAATAAATAATATACCTCTTTAACACACTAAACCATATACATAAATAACATTAACAAATTTAATAAATAATATATAATATAAATAAAATCAAAACTAAAAGCCAAAAGAAAACCTTAAACCGATCTAAAATAAATAACTAAAATAACCCAAACTAAACTTAAAACCTAAAAGCCAGCGTATGACCGAAACATAAAGTAAAATTTTAAAATAAACACGAACCCCCAAAAAAAAACAACAAAAAAAAAAAAACATAAAGATATAAAATCATGACACACTTAATATACCTAAAAGAAATATAATAAAAAGCTAAACCACAATAAAATTGCTTAAGACAATACAAGCTAATAAAATACAAAATAAAACCAAATACCTCTAAAAAGAATACCTAAGCTCTTCTATCCATATCATCATCTTTCATTGCCGTTGGGAATGTAGGGATTGGCTGCATCAAAGAGCAGGCTGAGGTGAGATCAGATAGAGCTCGATTCGGGTGTTTGAGTGGAGATGAAGATTTGCAAGAAGATAAAAGCAATAATGATCAATGTGAATATGAAAACATAATATAAAGGATTTATAGGTTCCCCAGATGAAGATAGCAGGGATGTTATATCCCAAAAACAACATTTAAATGTTTCTTATTCATTTTGAACCACTTTTCGAATATGTGGAATTTCGTCAAAACATTTTTGGATTTGTTTTTCTTTATATTCAAATTTAAAAATTTGACACAGTTTTATTTAGAACTCTGTATAAACTTAATCCATGAACTGTGAAAATACTACTACTTTGATTGTCTAATTTCATTAAGAAACAAAAAAGATGTGATCATTTTTGTCAGCTGTATCAAATAGTTTTATACTTTTTTTTTTTTTTAATTTCATTTTAAAAAAAAAAAAAAAATCTTTTCAGATATTAAAGAAAATAACTCTAAACATAAATACACACAGATAAAATAAAACTAGAAGCTTATATATATATATATATATATATATATATATATATATATATATATATATGTATGTATGTATGTATATAATTTTTTTATTTTCTAAATTTTAAATGCATACAGGGAACATAACGGGTGAAAAACAACTACGAATAGAGTGGAAAGGTGGATAGGGAGAAGCATGCAAGTGAATGGTGGAGTCAATGAGTACACACGTGGTTTACACTATTAGACCATTAGCAACACGTAAGAAATGTGGATGAACATAACAATTACTCTTTCAAGTGGTCTATATTACTTGGTCATTGAGTCATTTTAGTGCAAACAAATAACGAGTGGGTGAAACAACATTGCTCAAAGGCCACACAAACCCTACTTTGATACCAATATAGTTTTTAATCCATATTTAGAAAGGGAGAGCCAAAGATCAAGTGTGTACAACCACAATTCAGTCAATAATCTTCAACATTTTATTAATTAGAAACATTACAATTATATAAAATAGTCGTATAATCATTTATCCTAATAATAGGTTAATTGTTATAGCAACAACTAAAACTAACAACCTCCATCACAAATATATGATGGTTGTTCTAATAACTAATATTCCTCCTTTTATTTCATTGTACGCGATTTGTATAACCAAATCACTTACAATAATAAAAGTCACTTAAATATATTCACACTAAATAAAGTTCAAACTAGATTTTTTCAACATTCCTTATGTTTCTTTTGGACCTCTAACCATATTTCTAATGTTATGGCATTCTTTGGGATAGATGAAACAAAGCTGACTAATAATCCTTCTTTCTTCTAATACACTCACATGTTTATAGAAATAAGAAAAATAAATAATCTGAAATGAATTATCTAATGGTGGTGCCGATGTCCAGCTATAAGATGGACAATAAAACACTTTGAGATGATTGACAAATTTTTAAATGTGCATGAGAGATTAACTGAACTAATTTACCAAAACACATTCAAAATAAGCATAAAATTGATATGTGGAAATGTAACTTATATTTAATATGTAGAATAGAAAAAAATATAGATGTGTATAATGAACCAATAAAACTAAGAGTACAAATTCTTATGATTAAAATGAGAATGATTCCTTTTTGATTGTCTAAACTATGGCAAAATAATTAAAGACCTAAAATATATTTGAATATTAAAAATATACTAACAAACTTTTTAATGATATATGTGTAATATCTGAACTCTATGAATACATAGATTTATGGTGTATTTAGTTATAGTACACATATACACATGTATGAGTTACCAAGATAGAAGTTACAAAGTGTTGATGGTTAGAAGGAGGAAAATTAAAAAGTTTCTTTCACCTTCCCTGACTGAGGGAGGGATGAGACGTATGGAGGGAATGTCGAGAATATGCTCTAACATGGCGCAGGAATGGAATGTGCCACTTGAGATGCCACGTGGCAATGAAGTGCTAATATGATTTAAAATATGTTTTTTAGACGATTTCATATAAATCTCCAACTCAGCCCAAAAGGAAAACTTTGCACGGCTACATCAATGGCGAGCAGGGAAGCCTTCGATATCCTCTTTCTATTCTAGACCTAGAACATTGGGCCAAGGTTGTGTGGAGCTCCTTACAAGCTTCGTCCTTTACCTTGCTTAGCCACGGTTTCTTTCAGGTAATCTTTAGTTGCTCTTCGGATCATGATTTCATTTGGTCTTTAGGGCCCTAGTTTGTTGGCAATTTTAGGGTATTCTTCGCTCTGTGGACTTCATTCTTTGATCCTACAAATGTTTTGGTGACTGTGGCACCCCTTTTGATCAGCCTCTACAATAGCACCCAATTTTGAGAAAGAAAGAACACATTGTGATGTTGATCAATTGGGTGGGATCTTTTGTGAAGATGGATGAGGATTCGATGGGGAAGAGATTCATTAGAGTTTGTGCAATTGTGGATATCACCAAACCTCTTAGGTATTCCATTTGCATTTGTTCTTCTTGGGACTTGTGGATCTAATTTATTAACTTTGAAGGCCTTATTTTCAGATGTTTTCACTGCAATCTCATCAGACACTGAGCTACGAGGTGCTCTTCCAAGGGTGGTACAAGTACTCCTCACTCTTGGTTGGTTTGGAAGAAAAAGGAGCCCCTGATTAGGACTTTTTATGTTGAAATCATGGCATCTTATATTGGTTGTTGGGCTCTTCTCCCATTCTTCCCCTGCGAGTGGATCCTCTGCTAAATACTTTGGTCTCTTATTAGAGTGATGTTGATTTAGTTGCCCCCCTGCCCTCCTTAGTCCACTACCTTGCTTAGCATCCCCCTCTCATTCCCCTCAAGCTAAGCTCAAAGCCCCTTTGGACACAATAGGGAAAAAGAAGAGATGAATGATAGAAGCAGAAACACTAAGGTATGATTTTGAAGAATTGGTGAAAGAAGTGAACTAGTGGATAATGAAAGGCACTTCTCTTGTCACTATGGAAGAAGACTCACCTCAGCTATTTACTAATTTGTTGTTGGATACTTTTAGGTGTTCTCATTGGATCACTTCTGATTGGGTTTGTTGAAGACACCTTGCTTGCTCTTGGTTTCCCCTTTGCAGATTTTTAGGTGAAGTTTGGTTGTTGATGGTGGTGTTTCAATTCCATTGGTTGTTTTTCGTGGTCACTTTAATTGATGTTATTTTGGATGGTTGTTTCTTCTTTATCTTCATGATTTTCTTTGTTGTATCTTTGGTTTTGGTGTTGATTTTGGTTACCTTTGTTTCAGGTTGTGTGATCCCATCAAAACCCTCTCTTTTACCTATCAAATAAAAATATTTATCTTATTAAACTTCCAAATGTTGTTTTATATTTTAATTTTGATTTATTATTTTTACTAGTATTAGTATCATTATTACATATGTGTGTCATATTTAGAATTGCTATCATTTATTGAGTCTTTATTTCAATTGTGTATATTTTCTATTAATCAGATTAATATATCTTTAAATTAATATAGATATTTTAAACATATTTATCTAAAATACATTTAGTTGTATTGATGGTCAAGAATTTGTATTTTTAAAAAGGAGGTCACAAATTTAAACCTTGCAGTAGATAAGGTATGTATGTTAAATTTGAAGCCCACTTAACATGTGGTAAGGTATGTACGTCGTATTTGAAGCACAATTTTTAGGAGTAAGGTATGTATAAAATGTATGTCTCATATTTAAAGCACATATTGGGAGTATGTGGTGGTCTTATATGTTGTAAACTACTTTTTATAAACCATAACAAGACATCTAATATCATGAAATATAAAAATATTTCATTCCATTCGACATCAAGAAATATCAATTTAAAAATATATGTATCCTAATTTTTTAATAAGTTATATTAATTAATTATTCAAACAATTTTTGTAAATTTTTACACATATCTAATATCAAAAATATAACTATTGTAAAAATTGGCTCAAACTACAATATGACATAAAAACAATCATTAACAAGGAATAATAGGGAAAAAACATAACAGTAATGGAAGAACAGGACAAAACAGAGACAACTCAGAAAATTATATTTATCTAGCATGAATTAGTTCTAGCTTTCTGGATAATTCTAAAATTTGGAATTTTCTTTTCTAGAACTTTATGGAAGTTTCTAGTTTATGGAAGAGTCTAAAAATATTTTCTCTTTTCATAGACAATCTTAATTTTCCTTAACATCCACCTTAATATTGGTTAGAATAATACAAAGAAAATATAAAAGAGAGGGGAACATTATACTACTATCCCCCCTTAATTTTCACCTCTATCATACCCAACATTTCTCTTAATTTTAAGAATTTGGCTTTAGTGATACTCTTAGTGAAAAAATCAGTGATTTGTTCTTCACTTGGACAAAATTGAATATTGACAATAGTTTCTTGAACAAGATCCTGAACATAGTGAACATCAATCTCAATATGCTTTGTTTTAGCATGAAATAGTGGATTGTTTACAACTTGTATGGTACTTTGATTGTCACAATACATAGTACTAGCAAAACTTTATAGAAAACCAAGCTCAAATAGAAGATTATGGATCCAAATTGCTTCCTTTCTTGCTTCTTTTGTTGCTCTATATTCTACTTCACATGAAGATAATGATGTAGTTGTTTATTTTTTACTGCTCCATGTAATAGGACCTGATCCAAGATGGAAAACATAACCACCAGTACATTTCCTATCATCTATATCACCACCCAAATCTAAGTCAGTAAATCCAACCAAATAAATTGAAGACTTATAGCCATAGTAGATGCCATAGTGTATGGTTCAATGAATATGTCATAAAATTCTCTTAGTAGCCAACCAATGACTTTCTTTAGGTGTCTGCATAAATCTACATACTAAATTGACTGCAAAACAAATATCTGGTTTGGAATGAGTTAGATAAACCAAACTACCAACAAGTTATCTATATAAAGTGACATCTACACTCTTGGAAATATATTCTTTAGTAAGCTTGACTCTAGATTGAAATGGGGTAGAAGTTGGCTTGTGAGATGAACTTTTATAAAAGATCCAAAACATATTTTGATTGTGAGATGAACAATCCATCATGTAGTAACAAACATGTAATCCAATTAAATAGTTTAGTTCACCCAAATCACTCATATGAAATGTCCTTATAAGATCTGATTTTAAATCATTTATTAGCCCAATATTTAGTCCAACAATGAGTAAATCATCTGCATAATCTACGACAAGAATAATCTCATCTTGACTTTCTTCACATAAATATTTAGATCAGAATTACATCTTTTAAATCCATGAAGATGAAAATACCTGTCAATCTTCTCCTTCCATGCTCGTGGCACTTGGTTAATACCATAAAGTGACTTCTTTAATTTTCAAACAAAATTTGGATGTTGTTGATCTATAAATCCTAGTGGTTGATCCATATATATTTTTTCATATAAATCTCCATTTAGGAAAGCATTTTTCACATCCATTTGATGAATATGCCACTCAAGACTTACAACCAAAGATAGAATAATTCTAAGTGTATCCATTTTAATGATAGGAGAAAATGTTTCTTCATAATCAACACCCTCTTTTTGATTGAATCCCTTAGCAACCAATCTAGCATTGATTTTTTTTATAGCAGCATCTGATTTAAATTTTGTTTTGTAAACCCATTTGCAACCAATAACATTCCCACCTTTGGGGCAGGGCATAAGTTCTCAAGTTTTATTTTTTAACAATGTATCATATTCCTCTTTCATGGCTTGCTCCCATTCTTTCTTCCCTCTAGCTTTCTCATATGAGATTGGGTCATTTATTTGTAATACTTTAGCCATGAAATAAATACCATTGTTTCCTTCGATCTTTGAGCCTTGCCTATATATTTATTCAAAACTCCTTGTCTTTTGTCTAGCTGAAATGTCACCTTTATCATCATCACTACCTGTAGAAAAGGGCTGATTACAAGCATCAGTTGTTTCATTTTCGTCATTTATAATAATGCACACCTTATCCTCATCAATCTAGTCTCCATTTCTTCTAAAATATTTGAAAAATTAGAAGCGTTTGTTGTTGTAGAGTAAAAGGAAGTGGTTTTAAGTTGTGAATGTTCATCAAAATTTACATCTCTACTAACAAAAATCTTTTTTGTTGTCAAATTATATATCCTATAATCCTTTGATTCTTCACTATAACCCATAAACAAACATTTATGACTCTTTCGTTGTAACTTTCCCCTCTGATCATTAGGAATGTGTGCCCAAGCAATACACCCAAATACATTAAAATACATCTTTTAAATCCATGAAGATGAAAATACCTGTCAATCTTCTCCTTCCATGCTCATGGCGCTTGTTTAAGACCATAAAGTGACTTCTTTAATTTGCAAACAAATTTGGATGTTGCTAATCTATAAAACTTGGTGGTTGATCCATATATATTTTTTCATATAAATCTCCATTTAGGAAATAATTTTTCACATCCATTTGATGAATATGCCACCCAAGACTTATAGCCAAAGATAGAATAATTCTAAGTGTATTCATTTTAATGACAAGAGAAAATGTTTCTTCATAATCAACACCGTCTTTTTGATTGAATTCCTTAGCAACCAATCTAGCATTGAATTTTTCTATAACACCATTTGATTTAAATTTGTTTTGTAAACCCATTTGAAACCAATAACATTCCCACCTTTGGGGTAGGGCATAAGTTCTCAAGTTTTATTCTTTAACAATGTATCATATTCCTCTTTCATGGCTTACTCCCATTCTTTCTTCCCTCTAGCTTGCTCATATGAGATTGGGTCATTTATTTGTAATACTTTAGCCATGAAAGCAGTACCATTATTTCCTTCAATCTTTGAGCCTTGCCTATATATTTATTCAACACTCGTCTTTTGTCTAGCTGAAATGTCATCTTTATCATCATCGCTACCTGTAGAAAAAGGCTAATTACAAGCATTAGTCATTTCATTTTCATCATTTATAATAGTGCACACCTCATCCTCATCAATGTAGTCTCCATTTCTTCTAAAATATGTGAAAAATTTGAAGCGTTTGTTTTTGTAGAGTAAGAGGAAGTGGTTGTAAGTTGTGAATGTTCATCAAACTTTACATCTCTACTAACAAAAACCTTGTTTGTTGTCAAATCATATATCCTATAATCCTTTGATTCTTCACTATAACCCATAATCAAACATTTATGACTCTTTTGTTTTAACTTTTCCCTCTTATCACTAGGAATGTGTGCCCAATCAATACACCCAAACAACTTAAAATACCCAATATGGGGCTTTCTACCACTCCATGCTCCTTCAAGGCTGATATTTGTGAGTGCTTTGGTGGGGATTCTAATCACAATAAATGCAGCACAAGAAAAAACCAAACCCCAAAATTTATTATGCAAACTTTTAAAATGCAACATACATCAAGCCATTTCTAAAAGAGTTCTATTCATTCATTCATCCTCCCCATTTTGTTGAGGAGTATAAGGAATTGTTCTTTGCACTTTAATACCAAAATTTTCACAAAATAACTTAAATGCATAATTGCAATATTCACCCCCATTATCCATCCTTAAGCATTTAATTATTTTTCCACTTTGATTTTAAACTAATGCCTTACACTTTTAAAAACTTCAAATACTTCATTTTTCCTTTCAAGAAAATAAACCCATACTCTCATGTTGTAATCATCAATGAAAGTGAGAAGGTACTTGGCACCAGAAAGTGAAGGACAACTTGGTTCACATAAATCACTATGAATGAGTTTTAGTGGATGATTAGCTCTCCATGCTTTGCTTGAATCAAAAGGATCTCTATGATGTTTTCCTAACACACATCCTTCACATACACCTTTAGAAGCTCAATTTTTTGCTAATCCTCTAACCATATCCATTCTAACCATCTCTTGTAATTTTATATAATTTATATGTCCAAGTCTAGCATGCCAAAGTTTTGACATGTAATCAAACTAAGCAATAAAATCATAACATGGTGTGTATTCATCATCAACGAACCCCACAAATTTAAATAGAGTCTCTTTATGATCAACGCTACCAATATCAATTATATTGTTTGGATCTTTTCTATCTCTAACAATAACTTGATCAACAGTGACAACAAACACATATCTAGCTTGAGCAATTTTATATACCGAAATAAGATTCATCCCTAATCCTTCAACTAGTAAAACATTTTTCAAAGACCCATTTATTACATTAATAGTCCCTATTCCTAAAATTGGGAGTTTCATTTTATTTCCAATAGTAATTTCTTTATCTGATTTCTTTCCTTCATAAAAATCAATAAACAAAGATCTATCCCCAGTCATATGAAATAATGCCCTTGAATCCAAAATCCATTCTTTATTAGAGTCTGAAGAAAAGTATCCCCACTTAACACTAGATTTACTTTCAGGTCTAGCAATTACCTCCTCATTTGATTTCTCTTTGTTTTTTAGGGAGATGGCTACGAAGCAATGTCTATCCTTCTTGCCATCCTTACACCTTTCTTGTTTGGGCGTGTATTGCTGCCTTTCATTGTCCCTATTCTTCAAACATAATTTCTCCATGTGATTCTCACCTCCACAATATGTACAAATAATGAAAAATGGTTAGAACCATCACTATTTCAAAATTTATAATTTCCTTTCGAATTCTTCTTTCCATCATCTCTTGAAAATTTACTCTTAGCTGCATAGACATGATTCTTCTTAATATATCCTTCTTTCATATGGTGAACCTCTTCATCTAAAACAAACTTACAAAATTGATCAAAAGTTTGCTGGGATTTAATTGAACAACCTTTTTCCTTGATTCTTTAAATACCTTGTATGGCTAGGGAAGCTTACTTTCAACCATTGCAATCAACTAAAAATATTTTTTTGCATAATCAACACTTATTTTCTTCAGCTAAGCATTTAAAAAAGTAATTTCATTGAAGTAATTAGTCATTTTTTCAAAATCAGATAGATCTAAATTCACTAATTTTTCTTCTATACTAAACATGCTAGAAATATTTGCATCTTTATAATTTTTTTGTAAAATTTCCCACAACTCTATTGGATTATCAATATCAACAAATCTTCTATTGAGATTGGGGCTTAAAGCTTTACCAATAATAGCTCTAGCTTGCTCCAACTTGCATTTTCAAAGCTCATTTTCTATTTCATTTTAGAGTTCTCCAATTTCTTCATTCATTGTCCTCCATAGAGCCTTTTCTCTTAAAGCATTCTTGATTTCAATCTTCCAATTTGCAAAACCACTTCTATCAAATATTGGCAAAACAGCGTTGTAGAGCCCATGTTAGCAAAAAAAAATCAGTCTTCAACCAAATATCACTCCAACAATATATCAGCCTTACTGGAAACATTTCTAGCTCAACCTTGCTCTAATACCATGTAAAAACAGGCCCAAACTACAATATGACACAACAACAACAACAACAACAACAACAACAATAGCTAAACAGAGATAACTCGGAGAATTATATTTATCTAGCATGACTTACATTCCATCCAAAATGTGTTGTGTCAGCTATCTATAGTCACACATATATATAGCTACAAAATTTTTGAAGTCTGGAAGCTTCTAGCTTTCTAGATAATTATAAAATCTGGAATGTTCTTTTCTAAAACAGCTTTATGAAAGTTTCTGGTTTATGGAAGACAAAATATTTTCTCTTTTCTTAGACAATCTTAATTTTCCTTGACAACTATGATAATAATATAATATAATTAATATATTACTTTTTCTTCTTGCATCTTAAAAATTTATTCTATATTCTTCCTCTCCTTTTCCTGTTTTTGGTATATACAAATATTCTTTGTAAACTTTTTATCACGATAGGGCATTGCAATGGATTTCAGAAGATCCGCGAAAGCTTGACCTTATTAAAAGTTTAACTCGTGAGAACCTTGGATTAGAATGTGCATCGTAATTGTTTAATCCACGATAAGACTGCATCCAAACACGGTTTGAAGAATTCAAACATCACGTTGGTCTTTATTTGAACGCTAATATGGTTGACGCGAAAGACATTCCAATTGCAAATGGGTATTCAAACGAGAACATCGCGTGAATAAAGTCTGAAACCACCAATTTATTAAACAGTTGAACAACAATGGTAAACGGTATTCTGCACAAGAATCTTCCATTTTGTTATTTAACTCTTCTTTTACCACCTAATGCTTCCACCCGTGACCCTCCACCGCTCACTTTAGAAACTATATTAACCCGCTTCCGTTGTTTTCATTTCCATCTTAAACCTAGCAGAGACATTGTGGTTGAATAACAGAAAAATGATTCCTTCTGTTGAAGATGTAGCAATCTAAACAGAGATATCAAAACACGTTTGCAGGAAAATGTTTGCAACCGCAGTGGATGTTTCTCCCAATTCCCTTTCAGATTGCATGGCGTGCATTCTTATGCAGGGATCTCTGGAGGGGAAAACAAACGCAGCCTCGAAGCTTCAACAAATAGCCGCAGATCGGCAGCAGTTCCAAGCACTTCCAGCCACCGATGGATTGGAGGACGGTCTGGTAGATCTCGTTAAACAACGCGTGAGTGAGAGGGCCACCAAGGCCGCCATTGCCACTATTTACTACACAGCAAGGGACACAACGCTGCGTGTAAGGCTGGCGAAGGCAGGGGTTGTTCCTCTTCTCTTGGAGATTCTTCCCGAAGCAGATAAACCCTTATGTGAAAGAACCCTTGCAGCTCTGGATCTCCTTTGCAGTTGCGTCGAGGGTCAATCTGCTGCGTATGCACACGCTTTGACCGTGCCTCTCATCGTCAAGAAAATGCTCGGAGTTTCAAACGTAGCATCTGAATTGGGAATATCTATTTTATGGACAATGTGTCGTTACTCTTCCAACGGCTGTGCTATGTTGGAAGCTCTGCAATCAGGGGCGTTTCAGAAGATTCTGCTTCTCATTCAGCTCGGCTGTTCAAACAAAACGAGATTGAAATCAACACAACTGCTCAAGTTGTTTAGCCATTACAGAGATGAGTGGGAATGCATAGAGACCGGGGATTTCCAGACTGTAAAACGCTCTTTTTAAATCCATGGTTGTCTCATTCAAATTGTTTCCTTACAAATCCAGATGCTCATTATTATTTTTTAATTGATTTTGATCGGTTTAGTGTTGTGTGTTGAGCAATAAAGGATATTCATTCGGATAAATTTACTTTCATTTTAATTAAATTGTAAAATTATATATATATATATATATATATAATAATTGTTTGATTAGTTGTTTGAAGATTAGTGTTAGATTTCCATAAATTTAAGTTTATATTATCGATTATTTTATAAGTTAAATTAAATAATAAAAAGATTAATGTAGTAATAATTTATTTATATTTTAATATTAAGTAATTAATTGATTGTTATATATAAATTAATAATATTTTTTATTAATAGATATTTGGAGAATATTTATTTCGATTTTCATGTTTTTAGAAATTTAATATTTTATATTTAATTTAATAATTGGAATCAACATAAATATGTTAATTTTTTTAATTTAAAGTATGGGTTCAACACTATTACCTACAGAGTCAAAATTAAGAGTAATAAGGACTATTACTTTCTAAGCGTGATAAATGATTTGAACACAAGAGAGGTCTCTCATGAATACCTTCTCATTATAGTACTTTTTTCAACTTTTGGATGTGTATTGAGTATTCATTACAATTCAATGTTTAGTACAAAACATCTTTACTGCTCCAAGTAGCATCTGCAACACTTTGACAAATAAAGAATCATATTTTGCTATCTTCATTCAACACTCCACTCAACTAACATAAATAAATTGTAATAATAATTAGTAACACCTATTAAGCTTAAGTAGTTATAGATTGTCTTCCATGCATACCCTAGGTTATGTATGGATCAATAATAGCCTCTTGTTCCTTTAAAGTCTTCTAATTCACTATGATAGGCATTAAATGCACTATCAATATGTTGAATTTAATGACAGTGATCAAATCTTTTTCAAGCATATGTTTTAGAATATAAACATTGAAATAGAACATACAACTATATTGACTATGCTTTTGAATAGGATGACTACTCTTACCAATATTTCTCATAACATACTTGTCATGTGAACTATCATACATGACATATAAACTTCTTGTCTATAAGAACACCAATATCTAAGATAAGAACACCAATACCTAAGATAAGAATACCAATACCTAAAACTAAAAGAACAAATTATTTAGAAATTACTCATATAGAAATGAAAAAAGAGAATCATTTCTTATATTAAGACACTCAAAATTTATTGTAACGTACTCTCAACCCTCTTGTCCCTATCAATTCTATTGTGCTTGTCAATTGCATTATAAACCTTGAACATAGTCCTTTGTACTTGAAAATTATCAACCCGATTACAAATATTTAAAAAAAAAAAAAAAAAAAAATCAAACCAACCTTAGTTGCACTAGATCATGTTATTTTATCTTTGATCCTATATCCATTACATTTAGACGCCCACATGCACGTTGTTGTATTTTGTAAACTCAATAAACACATCCACTTGCATGCCATTCTACTCATTTACTTGCAAGCTTGTCTAACATGACCATTTGAATAAATGGTGTGAAATATGTGTGTGTGTGTGTGTGTGTGTGAGAGAGAGAGAGAGAGAGAGAGAGAGAGAGAGAGAGAGAGAGAGAGATCCGGATTAATTATTTTAATGTAGGACAAACCTTCTATAATCTTTGAATGATGTAAAATGCGCCCTCACCTTATACTACAAAATAAATTGAGAGTTGAAATCTTGATCAAGATTACCTCTACAAAATACCAAAAATCAGTAAACTATACTCTGGAACCTAAAATAATAACTATATATTAAATAGAACATATATATCAAAACATGAAATTAAATCATAATAAAAATAACTATATATTGAATAGAACCTAAAATAACTTGAGAGTTGAAATCATTTCGATATTTCAGATTTAACACAGTATCGAGCTTACGTACTTGATATCCGATTTTGGTATCTTTCCTCTTGTTCCGAACTACTTGGAGTATAAAATCTGTCGTGGCCTTATCTGAGACTCGAGCCTCCAATTTCCTTCTAAGATAACCTGTGAATCTTATGCCCTCCATTTCCCTTGTTGGCGACTCCTCAATTTCCACGCCCAAGATTGATTTAATGATATTCAATGCATTGGTTGACGATGGATCGATGATTTTAAACAATACACCATCGCACAACGGACCACGAAGCACGCCAGCGTCACCGTGAAACAGCTGAACAAGATTAGCCATTGAGAAAACTGAGAGAGGGAGATGACAGATGGTAAAGTCAGCAGAGGGAGAATGAGGCGGAGGTAATTAAAGACAGCAGCCTAATCTGGACTGACAACAGCTAAACTACTATTCCCTTCGAGCCAAGTAAAAGCCATTCCAGTAAAGGGAGAAAATAACTTTGCCCGTTTTGGCATGAAAAGGTTTTAGATACCAAGAGAAAGGAATTTTCCAAAATCAATAGTAATTAATGTTTTTTCTTTTCTACTTATCACATTCATGGATTGTGCCTTTCTCTATTCAACATTACCCTTCAAATGTTAATATAATTTATTTTATATATGATCTGTTTAATGTGCATGTGCTTGATGTTCCAATTGAAAATAAAATAATTATTAATAGCATTTATAATAATTTGAAAGTCCCCTTCAACTTACAGCTTCTAAATGTGATAATCTCATTCCAACATTAATCCTCTTAGTGGAGCCCAACATTCAGACCAACATTATATTCCTACCAAGTGTGCATTCCTTGATTCTAATGAACACCCCTTCTCAACCAAAATTAACATTAATTCTAGAAGCTCTGTCAAAATTTAATTTGAAAAAGCATCTCTTTAAAAATTTAGATTTATTTATTTATTTATTTTTTTAATTTTGAGTTTTGTATTTAATCGCACCTTTGATATTCTTAACAAATTTCACTTGATGAGGATATACTTCTCTTCCCTAATACACTTTTTATTTGGTAAGGGAACTTGTTAAATGAAAAGTTCATGGAATTTAGTTTTGCTTTGATTTATCAAGGCTTTTGATGCTCATTCGTATGGGGTTCCACCTAAGGACGACTATTTCAGTTATGTTGCAAAGTGAGGGCAAACAAAACTAAAAGAGAACCAGAACAGAAAATAAAATACCGGATTCAACACACGAATTCATTTTTTTATTCATCATGAAGGAAATTAGAAACAAATCAATTTTCAGTGACAAGCTGTGAGTATGAATTTTGACAACATAACACTTCACCGAATACAATTTAGGAGAGAAAATAAAAAATGCAGTACCAATTTTATTAGCCTCTGCTTTCCCCACAAGAAGAATCCCATTAAAAGCACCATTTTCCCAATTAAGGCGAGAATGGTCAGTAAGGCGAGAATGGACTGACCCCTCAATTCTACCTTGTGTCCTTTCATCTTCCATGACTTAATAGACCAGGACGACATCAATAAAATATCAAAATCCTATTTTTACATACATACAAAGATCAAATTAGGCTTTTAACAGGGTAAATAAAATCTCAGGGAACACTTTATGCATATTTAGACCCTATTGGGATTTTGAGGGCGCTAGAACATGTTTGGAATGGTCCAAGACCAAATTGGGCTTTATCCCTCTACATATTACTCAGTTGATTTTCTACCTCAACCCAAGTCTTATCAGAGATAGAACTCTGATTAACACTACTGAACATCACATTGAAGACTTGCAGACGCATGCGGGATTTGAACCCTACAAAGCATATAAGAGCCTTCGAAAGAAAGTCTCAGTTCTATTCAGGGACTAGAACGCGATTAACACTATCAAAAAGATCAATCAAATACCAAGACCAAATCAGGAAGTTGAGCCTAATTACCAAAGCATGAAATCTGTAAACTTCGAAAGACATAATCGGTAGTAGAATCGTGATTACTAAAGCAGTTCATGAATGAAATTATCGAAGACCTAATTGGTGGAGAGAAACTCGATTAGCAAAGACACGAGTGTCTCAAGTCCACAATAGATCCATTCAAACTTCTAAATCCTGACTACAAATGTTTAAGTAATCAAAGGTGGCATAAATAAGGTAAGTGTACAAAGTTGGGTGACAAAAAGGGATTTAATTGTGGACATGTTTTTCTTGAACATTGAGAAATATGAACTTCTTTAGATAATTTGAGATGGCTACATTCAAAATGAAAGGATGGTAGAAGAATATGAATTTTAGCATCTTAAGTCTAGTTTCTAAAACAATTTTATTTTTTAAATGGTTAAGTATAACTAGATCACATATTTAAAATTTAAATAAGAATTGCTATTTGTTTTAAGAAAATAGAGTAAATAGTTGACCGTGCGACTCATCATTTTTTAGTATAATTTAATATTATTTAAAATAATTTGGTGAAACTTTAGATAAGATCATCTAAATTGTAACCTATATATTTTTTTTTATAATTTTTCAATGAATGTATTTTTAATTAATTTAAAAAGTAAATAGACCTTGAAAACTGGCAAAAAAATGGACAGCTAGTTATCCACCTCCACAACCCCCAACCCCCACTTCCCCGCCCCAACCTTAAAAAAAATGAATACATTTTAAAAAAAAAAAAAAAAAATGTGTGTAGAATTAACCCTAATTTGTAACTTTTTTTTTTTTTGAATTTAAATCAATAAAAAAATAAATACACAAGTATATAAAGGCATGCATATTTTTAACATCTACTAGCCTATATAATCTATAGTTAGTAATCAACATATATTGAAACCTTAAAATAGTCCAAAAATTATATATCTGTAAAGATGAGACCCTGTTTGTCATCATTGTAGTAATTTTATGAATTTTATTATTGAAGTTTATAATGTATTCAATGATATAAGGTGATTTTTTTGTTTTCTATAAAGACTGTCAGATTCAGTTGTGAGTTGATAGGTCCAAGCTTTTGGCTTGGGAATCCAACCCATTTACAAGCCAAAAGACTTGGTTTTTGAATTAAAATTGAAGATAATGTGTACGTGTTATGCTTCTACAACATCAAAAAACAAATTTTGAATAATTTTATGTGTTTATACTTATCTATTTATCATGACATAGTCTTATTTATACTTATTTATTTCATGTTTAAACTTATTCAGTATCGTGAACCTAATTTTGACTATAAAGGATTTAATTTGGGTCTGTTAACCTCAATGCCACAACTAAACAAGCCAAATAGTATAATGGTTGAATTTGAAGGCAATTAGAGCTAGTTTGAGCCCCTTCAACCAAAGTGCATGACTATGAAATGTGATTTGGCATTTGATTAGCTCCAATTTCATCATATAATGAACCAAAGAATTATTTGGATCAATGACATATGCAAATTTGACATGTATAGGATGTGGTTTTAGGCTCAATAAACTTGAATGCCATCATATAATGAATGAAATAGTTTATTGGTTCAATTTTTAAAGTAATTAGGGTGAGTATGAGGCCCTTGAACTTAATTTCAATTATAAAACATGATTTGAGGATAAATTGGTTCTGATTTCATCATATATTGATCTAATTAGTCAAATGGTGTAATTAGTTACACAATTTTTAAAAATTTGAGCCACAACAACCTACTTTAAATTATATATGATGTGATTTAGAGTGAAATTGACTTTAATGTCATTGAATATATTGAACCAAATAATTGATTCTTTCATTAAAAGAGGAATTTGAGGCCAATTTGAGCCCTTTCAACCAAACTAAAAGAAAAATAAAAGAACATGGGCTATACTATTTATTCTCTTTTTTAGAATATCAATTTGAAGGGATCTTAGTTGATAAGGACACAAATGAAAATAATTTAAAATGTGTATTTTTGTGTGATCAACGTTGGACAAATTGGAAATCATATTATAAATCCGTAAGAGGAAAAAATGAGAAAGAATGATCATTCTTCATTTCATCATATTTAAGATTGAACAATTTTTTTAGGTAAGTTCATATAAATTTAATGAATAATTATTCTACAAAATAACATTGTTTAGTATTTTGGGTTAGTGATTTGTTCAGTCGTAGTGTCTACAATGAGTTTGAAATTAAAAAAGATCATCAGGGTGAAGCATTATTGTATCCATGTTTATAGGGTTAGATTGGAAATGCATTTGATTTTTTCAAAAAAATCATGGATGGAAAATGAGTGATGAATTGTACAAGCATTTTTCATCATCTTAAATTTGGGTACAATGAAACATTATCACCATAAATGTTTTATAAATGGGTAAGGGATAATAAGCATGAATGAATGGAAACCTACACTAATATTGTTGAGGGATGAATTGGTCTAGCTATCTCACTTCACAAGTGGTCATGAGGATGATATTGAGGCAACACATTCTCTATTTATTTTTTTAAGAATAAAGTGTTATATTTTTTATGATACAATAAATTGGTGGAGAAATACCATCTTGGTTTTCATTCAGATGGTATGATATATAAATATATCCTAGAAGCAATATTAAAACCTTATTAGTCAATTGTTATAATGAACCCTAAACCCAAATGCAATCCTCATACCCTATTCTACACAAATGCAATCATGAAGGTAATTGGGGCCAATCTAAACCCATTTAACCTAATTGTGAACCTGATTTTGACTATATGGAGGCAATTTTGGTGCTCAAATGACCCAAATATCATAATAAAATAAAGCATAAGGTTAACCAATTCAATATATGATCACATATACATAATATATATATAGCATGTATGTGTTATTGTTTCTATAGACAACAATTAATTATACAACATTTATTTTCTAGATTTATGACCCCAAAAATATTCTCTATATCATTCTATGTTTTCCATGGTAAAGGCAAGAGCTATCAAATTATTGTTTCGGTCCCCCACCATCAAAAGGAATAAAATTGTGCTTTTCCTAGTCATTGGTGATGGATCTCTTTCAAAGAAGAGGAATAAGTAAAAGCATAAAACACCATAGAAATCAGAAGAGTTGAGAGAAAACAAAAGGTATGAATGCAAGCATTTCACTCAAGATAAGGTATAAAAACTATACCTAATGAGCCAAATGTCTTAGATAATGATGAAATTGAAAATAATGAATTAAATAACGATGATGAATATTTACCTTTAAATCCAAATGATGTTGCTAGTCCATATTCAAAATATAATTTTTTTTGTTGATGATGAATCTATGCATGATGATTTATCTCATATCAATGAAGACAATTTCATGGAAACACATAATGATGAAAGTAACGATGAATAAAATGACATCCCACAAGTAAACCATTAAACTAACAATGAATAAACTAGTAGTGAACATAATGATTTTGAAACACCCTTTTAACAAATTCTACCATTAACAACATCTTCAAGGATTGTGTTTAAAAAAGGCAAGTACTTAATATGAAGTTGATGAAAATATTTTAAAACCAATGCATAACAAAATGTATGATCATCATTCAATAAAACTAGATGAAAAAAATTGGGATAATTTCTTTTTTAAATTATATTTTGATAGTAAAAAATGTCAAGTGTTTGTTTCGTTGATGAAATTGATTAAGATGAGACCTAGAATGTACAACCTAGGACTAAGAACATATAACATGGATGATGAAAAGAATTGAATTTTTTAAAATATACATGACATGTCATATTATAGGCTTGAAATCATGAAATAATTATTTTAATACTGCTTGATGAATAATTACAACTTGTGCAATAAATGCTCAAATTTCAAAAACTAGTCGAGCAATGGACATAAATTGAAAAACATTAATGAAAGAAATTGAAAGACACAAAATAATTAATGATGTTGATACCAATGAGCTCAAGGCATTCTATGGTATTCTTCCATGAAAGTATAAGGCTATATTTGATGCTCTCAAATATTTATTTGCATAGTTTTGGAAAGACAATATAAGAGTTTCACCAAATACAAGAGATGTACTAAAAATAAGAGTTGGTTCTCGTAATGATAAACCAATTTTAATTTTTTATTGGATATGACCCAAACATAATTATATTCTGATCTTTTAGAAAAATATCCATAAATTTCTATTAGCCAAAGATATTTTGAGATGGACAAACCATTTTATGTAAAAATAATCACATACATACCACTTCTTGTTATAGTAAACATGTTGAATTTTCAATGCGCTATGATTTTTCTCACCACATAAGTTTTAATTTTAATAATAACAACATTTTGTAAGAATGTGGCAGAGAAATTTTGCCAAAATCAGCCAAAGAATTTATTCCAACTATTTTTTATGAAATACTAGATGGACTATTCTTTTATAACAAAGCATATTTGGATGGAAATTACAACATTTTTTGATGGATTTACAAAATTAATAAATTATATCTATGAGGCAAGTACAAGAGAAATTAGATGGTAATTAGGTAGTTTGATCAAATAAAAATATTTAACTTATCAAGTAAAACATGACAAAAAATCTAAAAGGTATGAGCTTGTTACAAAATAAATACCTATTTGAGAATTTATGATCAAATTCAGGAGGAAATTACTTATGATTATTTAAGGCACACACAAAGGTCTAGATGGTTGGATGAATATTTAAAGATAAGAAAGGACACATTTCCACTTGGTTCTATTGTTTTAGTAATCTAATTTTATGAAAATTACACATTCAAACCATATATGGAATTTCAATTGCAATATTAAAACTCAATACAAGTTTTCATATTCATGCATGTTCTTGATAGTATAAAATAAAACTAATAAATATTAATGGAGTACCATTTATATGTTAGTGATGATTGATCACATTGTATATAATAGACATAAATTTGTTTTGAGAATTTCTATGGATAGTTGACTAAGAGGAACCTTAATATCAATCAACATTACTTTTGTTAGGATAATTTTGTATCTCAATTCAAGAATGCATGAATGTTTTATTAGTTGAGAAAGATTCACATTACCACTAATGTAGAAGATATTTGGAGTTTTCCTAAGGCTGGCCATGGAAAATGAAAGCATGATGGTGATAGAACATGTGTAAAAGGATTCATTGCAAGAGAGGAGTTAAAGTTCAAATATGGTGTTGTTTTGACTGATGCAACAACCATTATTGAAAGGTGTAATGATAAAATAAGATATGGTTATCAATAAAAAATTTATTGTTTTCATAGGTACTTTTGGCTAATAGATAAATAAAGATTGGTAAATAATGAAGATTATATGACTGTAATAGGATCAAGTGAGCTCCACTCATTTCGTAACTCAAATGTAGGTTCCTGGACTATTCATATGAGAGACTTGGAACATTTTTACTATGCATTCATGGAATCTTTTTAAAATGAGTGTGAGTCAAAAGAGTGAGTCGATGAATGGATCTATAAACCTATAATTCTAATCAATACATATTAGGTTCCATCAACATTACAGCTTACATATATGACATCATCACATAAATTTGACCATGTATATGATCTAGTTCATCTAGGTAGAATATTAATCATTATGTACTATTTATTATCATTATCTATTTTTATAATGTCACTAAAAGGGAATAAATTAAGTTATTTATTTTCATTATGTATCTTGATAGATGGCTTGCTTTTTAATTTATTACTAACAAGGAAAATGAAAAGGGAACATATTACTGCTTATATTAGTGTGTAGAGGAAATAAATTGACTTCCCCTATCATAGATGGATAAAACATTGACTATATTACTGGGTCTATGGTTGTCACTAGAACTTGGCTTTGATGATATCCTATGAATTTTTAAGATGTATGGTTGTTTAAAGACTTTGAAATGCATAGAAATATACTCACTTATTATAAAAAGTGTTATTTAGGATAAAATGGTTGGCGAGTCTCTCGATCGAGCATGATGGGATGCCAAAAACCTAGCCTTAGATGTTATCCTTAATTTTGAATGTGTTGGCAATGCTAGTTTCCAATCATAAAGCACTAGAAAATGAGTTCTCCAACTAATGCTTCAACTTTGACAACATTTGTTGTTAGTGTTTCCACTCTCTTGAACAGTAGTGAAAACATGATTCTAGATGGATTTGGATGTTGTGGTCATGGGAACACATGTAATTTTCCTATCTAGACATGATCAAAGTGAGGGATTTGTACATGGAGGTCACTGAGATAGAAATTCTAGCTAGTGAACAAGAACTTGTCTCTTCACTACAAAAAAGTTGTATTTTAGGACCCATCACTACAATTTATGCCATGGATTTATCTTGAAGGTTACATAGAAGTGATTCATGTAAAAATTAGAGGGATTCAATATACATGTGAGAGTTTTTTCAATTTATACCAACACATTACAGTTCTATTTTACACATGCCTAAAATTAAGCTTAAAAACTTCATTTTTCTTTTTTTAGAAAGGACATTCTTAAGGCCAAAATGGATGGTGGTTATTTTAACTACTATGATCAGGGGCCAAGAAGTTGGGCCTGAACATTATCCACCACCCTTGACATGATGTAAATTCTAGTTTTGAGCCACAAAGCACTAGATGTAGAGTTATCTAACTACAACTTCAACTTTAACATCTATTGTTAGAGTTTCCATTCTCCTAAATAGTGGAGTGGATATATGATGAGAAGAGAAGAAATGGCCAAGTTGAGTGAAATGGAGGGGGATAAAACATATTTTATAAAGAAAATAAAAAAATCTATAACCACTAAAATATTTCAAGGGCTCAAGATACATGAGAATTAAAATATTGCACTACTTTAAAGGGCCAAAGAAGAGTATCCAAACAAGAATGTGAAGCATCTTCAAAGAGAGAACATACCAAAGGAGAATGTAGAACATAACCACTTCATTAAACTTGCACAAGTAAAATCTATAATAGAATCCGAAGAAGGTATGCAAGAGATGAGTATTCTATTTTTTGTTTCAATTTTACTTATAATATAAATGTGGTATGTCTATGGATTTAATAAATACAAAATAGGAATATCAAGTCCCAAATGGTATTAAACTAGTGTATCAAGATTTTTTACATTATAAAAACGATAAATGTTGTAGCCCAATCATGAGAGGTACCTCATATTAATACATGAATCTATCTCAAACATTATACTCTTTTCTTCTATATAATTTTAATTACAACACATATTGAAATATTCTAAGCTAGTATTAATAAATTACAAGAAGGAAATATTGAAGATGATCATAACTAAATATGGCCATACAAACATCAAATCTAGTTTTGTAATAATAATGTAAGCCAAATTATAAGTGAAAAAATGATCACCACAAAATGTATGTATGTATGCATGTATATTTATTTATTTTTGTATGTATGTATGTATCCATAAAAGTCATAAAGATAGAAAAATAAGAACATAATAGAATGTTAGATAAATTCCATATAGGTATACAATGACAATAACACATACATTACCATATAGGCATACAAAAAATTACATTATCTAAGAACATAATATAATGTTAAGTGAATTTCTTAGACACATACAATGCAAAAATGCATATATTTACATATAGGCATGCAAATAAGTAAATAATCTAAGACATATAGCTGATCAAATAGTCTCCCTCTCTTTGCCTTCATCCCAACAAATTCTCCTTCGTATGCCCTGCTCATAAATGGAGATCCCTTAGATGTCTTGGATTCCTCCAAGGTCTGACCATGGGTTATTTTATGCTCATAACCCACCTATAGATGAACCTATTCCAATATAAATATTATTGGAAAATTTATATACTATACATGAAACCAAGTTGAGAAATTAATTTTAAACTAGAATACATAAATAATTTAAACATGCACTTATTGTAATCTCATGATCATGCTTAATATACACATGATGCTCATCAGGGTTAGTGACAAGTATAGGTGCATGAGTAGGTGTTTGAAATAGGGGAAAATATGAGAAATTTCCCTAATAATCATCTTAATGGGACTATCATATATCATATGAAAACACTACATACATAATACATTCACATAAGTTATATTTTTCCAAATATGTAGTAAAATTATTAAAATAAATATATTTTTATAATTCAAAATTACAAGTTAACATGTACCGTGGTGAGTGTCTATGGGGATGAAATTACAGTAGTGATGCCTATGTGTGTATTTTTTTGTAGAGATTGAGGAGTGTCTATTGTATTCATAAATTAAATAAACAACCTTGCTTAATTTTCTAAAGGACTTAAGCTATTGTATTGCATGCATGATTCACACTAGGGAACAAACTTGAGGATTTGGAATATAAGTAGTGGTACTATAGGTAAAAAATAAAATATTGAGTAATTAAAAAACACTATGAAGAAGAGATGATAATCAAAAAAAATGTAAAACATTAAAATAAGTTTTAAAAGGTGAAGGAACACAAAAAAATTGAACATGTATGATTGTTAGTCAAGCGCATATATATATATATATATATATATATATATATATATATATATATATATATATATATATATATATATATATATATATATATATATATATATATATATATATATATATATATATAAACTCAAAGTAATACCTCTATTATCTAAATGGTGTCCTAGTAACATTGATATATGAATTAATGGATGGCCCAAAAGCTAGCTCTGCATATGTAAACATTGACTAGCTAATATCCATAAATGCATTTGTGGACCATGAAGATGTAGGTACCATCTCCTACAAAATAAAAATTACATATATATTATTAAATTTATATGTAAATTAATTGTTAGATTTTAAACAAAAATATAACTTAAATTTAACATGACATTTATATAAAAGTTACTTGGATGTGTGCATTGACCGACTTATGTACACCAAATGTATGTGCCAAAAACTCATCGCTCATGAGTATATCATCTAAGCTCTTAAAATCATCACCATAATTATTCAAAGGTCAATTTGATATAAAAACACATAATCTAAAATTTTGAGGTTAGTATGAACACTAGGTGGAGTATTTCTACCATCGCTCTTAGAAACCTTACTTGTATGCTAAATGAGTGTATTGGTAAGTGAACTAAGTGTATGAAAAGTGTCAATCTCCATAACCTCCTTAAATATAGAGTGGATATTAGTTTGAATCATATTTTGGGTAGGGATCCTTGTAGGTTGATTAGGTACATGACGTGTACCTGGTTGATCTTGTGTAGAGCCTTTCCCTCAAACCTAAAACTCACCATAGTGAAAATAGTTTTGAATCTCTTTGGGGAAAAAATCACAGTAAAGTTTCCTAAAAAAATACAATGGTACCTCATATTTGTTACATGGTGGTTAATTAAAAACCATCCACCATTAATCTTACAAATTATTTACAATCAAATTATGCTGGCATCAGTGTATTGGGAAACATTTAGTGCTTACTAGAAAAGGTGCATTGGTTGTTAGGTCGATGAATAAAGCACAAATTAGGATTTTTGATATTTATTTATCTTTGACCTCACATGCTAACATATTTTTAGCATATTAAGCCTACATCTATCTCTATATGCTGCATGTCTATTAGTTTGACTCATTATCGAGTCAAATTGACCTAATACTAACAATAGGGTATAGGCCAAATAGGTTCAGTGGGTGTTGATTGATGTGGGGTCCTCCATTATCCTAATTATTTATTTAATTTATATTTTTTACACTATGTGTGCATCTATATTCTCCTAATTTCTTGGGGATCTTGTGGAAATTTAGGAGGGCTAGGAGGGTTAAGAGCATTAAGAGGAGGGTTAAGATGATGGTTAACATGTTGGTCTATTGCAATCCAAAGAACTATTAAAAAAATAGGATTTAATAATTAAACAAAGGAAATAAAACATCCAAAATTTAGTGTTAATAGGTTTATATTTTGATTACTTACCTCCCCTCCACCATGGCATTATTAATTTGGCAAGGTATCGAGCAATCCAAGTTGTTTATGTCCTTCTCCAAGTAGATTTTGATCATAGTTTATCAAATATAAGTGTGTATTAAGTAGGAAAATGAAAATACAATGGGTATTCCCATTGTTTGGGCCTTTTTTTTTGGATTCAATAATGCATGCATTATTAAACATAACACGTATGTGTTATTGACACTAGGCTTAGTGATAATAATACATACACATTATTTACACAAGACTTATTGGTGATAACATGTATGCATTATTGTCAATAAGATTAGTGGAAATAATGCATACATGTTATGTGTACTACATAATGTGTATTCTTTATGGATCAAAAATCTTGAACATAATTTTAAATAATGTGTACATGTCATGGTTATAAAAATTACACATTAGGGTAATGTCCACATAATTATTACCCAACTATGTGCACTTACCTGTAATAGAATTTTGATTAGTACTACAATGTTAACCAATATTTAGATAAGAATAAATTAGGGTTTCAAGACCTAATTCTAACTACAAGGTTGTTAGTATCTCTCTAAAACCTAGTCAGAAAATAGAATGCCGATTATAAGTGCAAGTGTATTAAAATTGCAAACAACACTAAACTAAACATCTAAAGCCTAATAATAATTATTGGGAAATAAAATTACATCCCAAGACCTAATCAAACCTGGTGAAATTGTATTATAACTATAATTTTACAAGACCAAAAGGATGATTTTTTTCCTCCACGAATACTAAGGCAACCAAGAACTTTTAAAGTTGACTATTGAATGTGAATGTTGATTTCAATAAAATGAACATGCCACAAAAAATAATGACCCAAATAAAATGATAAATTAACCTAAAACAACTTAAAAGCAATGCCAAAGAAAAATAACATGTAAATAAACAAATTATTTTGATTTGACATAGGATAACTTGTCTTCCATGGATGCTCCTACATCAGACACCCATAGTAGATGAAAATAACTATGAGACCCTGCTCATGAACTTGAAGTGATCTACTCTATATTTTTTAATGTTTAATAACCTTGGATGCATTCATCAAAGTTGTATCTTAATCAAAGTTGCATCTTAAGCTACTTGATCCTTCTACTTGATTAGGTACTCATAGTACTCACGATCTCATGTCTTATTTCCAACTCTAATATCTAAAATGACTTCCATTTATTCCTTAGCTACTTGTGTAAATTGCTCATTCCAATCCTAAACCAAAAAATACATATTTTCATTTTTTTCCCTTTAACATATGCATATAAATCAACCGCATTGAGTATAGTTGAAATACATATTCCATCT
>JARHVA010000049.1:4445000-4662500 GCA_037957365.1 Torreya grandis
AATTTCTAGATGACTTTAAAGTAAATAAGTGTACGAGTCAAACAATCCAAGAGATGAAAGATATTCACCATAAATTAGGGGAATTAGTGTATGACTTTGATCAAAGATTTTTTGATGTAATGAATAGGGTGAAAATTTTATTCCAAGATAAAGACAAAATTTTATCATTTGTAGAAGGCCTAAAACCTTGAATTAAGTTTCAAATTACTAATACTTAGTTTGATAATAGGGTGGATGCTCAGGTATTTGTGCTCCAAGTGAAACAAATAGAGGACTATGGAGATAACCCATATCCCACTATGAAGAATTTTAAAAAAATCTATGATGTGTTATCTAATATGGAGGAGGTACATGAAAGTAAAATACCCAAGTTAGGCCTTTGGTGCATGGAATTTAGAAAATAAGGGAATCGTAAAAATGAGTTCCTTAAAGTTAATACACTATTATGTGAACTCTAGTGTGTGATAGGGTAGATGACTACAAAAAGTCATTTATTACAACAATAAATCCAATAGCCTTAATCTTTGTACTATAACTTATAAAAGTCACACAAATAAGATGAAAATAATTATTGATCTCTATAATACCTAAAGGAGGACATCATAAAGAATGCATTTTTAGTCACAATGCAATAGGTTCCATCTACAAATCCAAGCATCATAGGCCTAGATCTAGACATGATTGCTATGACATAGACTATTTTTGGATAGATGCCAACCTCACCAAGGATTAACTTGTAGGATCTCATAGTTTGAGCATCATAAGATCCACAATATCTGTAATAACAAGTGGGACGGACAACTGCATCTCCACAATACTAATGGACTTGGAATATTGTGTCTCCATAACAATAACAAACATGATAAACTCCATCTTCTCCTCAATGTATGTATGATGTATGGAAATAACAACAAGGTTGGGGTTATACATAGAATCAAGGATGATATGATGGATGATAGTAGTTAGTCGAGGGATTCCAACAAAGACAAGATGAATATATAGGAGGCTATCAAGGTAGGTACCAAGGTTGTCACAACCATGGTGAAAATAAAGCATAACTACCAATTTTATGCTATTTATGTGTGGAATATAAACATTTCACATATAATTTTCCCACATATCCACATATGTAAATTTATTTTGTATATTTTAGAGTTCCAAAATAATGCCACATAAACGATTGTCTAGTTTTTGAAAAGTAGAGGAGAGAAAATCATGTTCAAAATGTGCATTTGATCAACTCACACCCTAAGGATCCTTCATTCCCATAAGAATTCTTTTGACAAAAAAATGAAAAATAAGGATTATCTCTTTTAAAAATTCTAAAATATTAAATAATCAAAAAGGTCTAGTAGGATAAAAATCATGATCTTTTGACATAAAGGGGTTTGATTTACCAATTAGCATAGGTTCTTCAAAAATTTCAGCATCAAGATGCATTATAAGGTAATACTATATTATTAATGCATAAATGTATGGTCAAATTGTGTACATCATGAGGAAAGATGGAGTAGTCACTACCTTGAGTGATCTTCTCAAATGCTTAAGTACTATATGAAATTAAGATATATCATATAATATTACAAACCTTTTACATAACTTGATGGAGTGCACATAGAGGGGTCAACATTACAATAAAAAGGTAGTATGGTGCATAAAAACTAGTAAGTCCTAGGATGTTGACTCCCATATGGATATTAAACTATCAAGATATGAGGTACCAAATACTATGTTCAAATTTGGGGGCATCGTCAATATGATTCGACAATCAAAATACGAGGCTATTGAAAAACCAACAGTCAACTATAGTCCATAAAATGTAAGTTTTGAATATTATTAAAGGGTAGAACCTATTGGTTTCTCAATCAAAATCAAATTTGTAGACTTGAGCTTACAAGGATATTTTGAACTAATTGATATGAAGACTGAAAAATACATTACCCTATGTTGATTAGGAAGAAATGAGGATATGATGGTCATATGACCATTAACACAATGCACACTCATCTAAAGGAATAACAAGTGGATAAAATTATCATTATTCCTTAAATAAAAATGAGAGAAAGCCCTATATTATATTGTAATGAGCCAGATTCACCTTATGTTTAAGGAGATAGTATTTTGTTTAAGGTGGTTACATAACACAATCAAAACATAATGTGATCTACAAAGTACAAATTATTTTACCAAAAATAGGAGTATCAACAATAGCCATAATCATCAAAACAACTTATATATAGATTTGTACTTAAAAAAGGCACTAGTTCCATAGTTCTAAATAAAATACTAAAATTCATCATTGGTGTGATCACCAATAGGGTATAAAATATATTTATTGTATAATATAGGTGTGATAGACATGGATGATACCAAACCTACCACATAACATCTTTTACCATGGGAAGTAGTGTCTTCTATCGATGGTAATTTTGATACCCACATGTTTAACTAGGTGAGAGGTGATCATGAGGTACATCCACTACAAGTTATTTTCTCCATCAAATGCTAGTTACCTCAATATTTTTGAATTGAATATTTGAAAAATTTCATAGTTAGACTAGAACATCATGTGCCCAATAGAGATCAGAGAGTGAGATCATTTACCTCTGCATTAAAGGGAATTTCTATGAATTGGTGGGTAATTCATAGAATAAAACAAATAAAATGTGATGAGGATTATGAACTAATTCATGATTGATTATAAATACCACTCTATTATTGTCAAAGAACAATGGCCCTTTTTCTAAGAAATATATTGTCTAAAAATGCATGTTCATAAGTATGTGTATGTGTGTTCTGTACAGAGTGTCAAACCCAAATACTAAATGCACATATAAAGTTATAATCTGTCATTACTTATAAAAATATGATAAATGAAAAATAAATGTAGATGGGAGACAAAGAATTGGCCTCAGGTTCAATAATACTTCATTTAGACTTTTGTCTTGGAGGATGAGAATACTCTTATGAATAACACTATGAAGAAGTTGAAAATATTTTTATGTTATGGGTAAGAATAAGATTTAATTATTAAGATAGAATCATATTTTTAGTAGGAAGCAATTAGATATTTAAATTTAGATTTCTAAAATTACAAGGCCAACAAATAAAACAAGCTTCTTTTTGTTAAACTGTGAAATAGGATCACATATGATGTAGAAATGATAGAGTCCAGTGATAGTAATGAGGACTTAAATTTGAGGGTATTTTTTAAGATTGGGTGACATGTAGAGCCACTTGAGTCCAGTATCATAGGAAAAACTAAATATGAAAATCTATGAAATTTATATATTTAGGAAAATGAAGGGTAGATAACTCTATGAGAGTTGATTCCAAGTGGATTTAAAAAATCTATCAAGAGACATTAATTATAATTATTGGGAATATTAACATAGAATCTAAACCCAAGATTAAAACTCTAAGAGACTAATGGAAACATAATGAGGTTTTAAAATCATTTAAAATTTTGTGAGATTATCAAGACATATTCCCAACAGAGTTTATAGAAGTAAAGGGTTTATATCATTCATTAAAATAAATACTCATAGAGGTAAAAGAGTGTGTGATCCCTATGAAGAAACCTCCATATAAGCTAAATCCCAACATGAAGTTTATAGTGAAATATAAATTAGATCCTATGAAATATGCAAACATTATATATCTATTGGAAAAGGTAGATTGGGATATCCCAATGGTGGTTCAGCTTAAGAAGTTAATGGAAATTAGAGTGTGGGGGGATTATTGTGCACTGGATGATTCATGTACTAATGACGCTTTCCCTATTATATTTACTGATGAATTTTTTAAGTTATTCATAGGACATAAATTATATTTTTTTACATGTGGGTTCAATGGTTTTCATTAGATTCCAATAATAGTAGTGGATCATGCCAAAATAACATTCATAATATAATGGGGATTATTTGCATACAAAGTAATGTCATTTGGGTAGAATAATTCTCCACTTTTATTCTCTAAGGATGTGGTCACCACTTTTAAATATTTCATCCATGAATTTATTGAAGTCTACCTTGATTATTGGGTTGTCTTTTCCTTGTTTAAGGAGCACTTGTCTAACTTGTAATTTATGTTGGAATGATGTTGAACTCTGTACATTGCACTAAGCTTGAATAAGTGCTATTTTTCACACATTTTTGTGTTTTGTTAGGTACCATAGTATGAATTGATTGAATTTTTGTGGACCAAGACAAAATCATAGTAATTTTGTGCATGCCACCTCCTACAAGTTTGACAAAGGTGTTAAATTTTCTAGGGCATACAAGCTACTACACAATTTATAAAAGGATACACAATTATATCTGCACTTATGGAAAAACTATCCTACAAATATATTAGGTTTTAATGGACCAAGGAGTGGCAATGAACAATTTTAAACATCAAATAGAGATTGGTAATAAATTGTATGTTGGTATTTATTAATTGGAGAAAATATTTTCATGTTCATGTGGATGCTTTAGGAACTGCGATATGAGTTGTTCTTGCAAAACTAGGAAACATAGTATTGGATAATCCCATTCAATTTGAAAGTCAAAAAATTTTAACTACAAAGAATAATTATGCAAATAAATAAATGAAATATCTAGGAATGGTGTCTGAACTATATAAGTTTAAGAAGTACCTTCTAGCAGGGCCATTTGAATTTTTCATTGATCACTAGGATCTATGATACCTAGGAAATAAGCCCATGTCGAGAGCCATGATATATAAGTTGTTGATGTTGTTTTAAGAATTATATTTTAGATTAAATGTGAATCCTAGAATGGATAATGTAGGGAAAGATCACTTAATTTGGATACACAATGCATAATAACCATAGGATATTAAATATGAATCACTAGATGTGCATATGTTTTGATTCTCTATGATTCCTAAAAATATGCAAGACATTGAAAATTTCTTGGAGAAAAGAATATTTCCTACACACTATATATAAAATGAAAAAAAAAAAGTTGATCACATGATTTATTACCTTCATCATTGTCAATGGGATTTTGTAAAAATTGGGCAAGGATGGATTACCATGTGGAGTAGTTTTAGAACATGAACGACTGCAAATTCTTGTAGAAGCACATCAAGGAATATCAAATATTTTAAAAATTGGTATATGGTGGCCTAATATATTTTAGGATGCACAACATGTAGCTAAACACTATGATATCTATCAAATAATGAGGAAACCAAATTATAGAGATGAGATGCCACTAAATCTTATGATAGATGAGCATTCATTTGAACAACAAGGTATTTGTTTTGTGGGAACGATAAATCCACCTATAAAATGTAGTTGTAAAAAATACATAATCACTATGACATATTATTTTACTAAATGGGTTAAATCTTTTGTGACACTAAGCTATAGTGTTAGGGATGCCACCAAATTTCTCTATGAAAATAATATTACCATATTTGATGTCTTATCAAGATGGTAAATAAAAGATGAACATATTTACTCAATAATACTATAAATATTCATAGAGGATTTTATTATTTCACATCATAAAATCATGGCATATCACCCACAAATAAATGGACAAGTTGAAGCATTAAATAAAGTCCTTAGAAATATATTCAAAAAGATATGCAATCTCCAAAGAGATGGTTGGAAGGATTGGATTCCTGCGATCATATGGGCTTCTATGATAAACTACAAACATGTGACAAACTCCCCCACATTTAAGCTAGTCTATGGAATTAATGTAGTATTTTACATGGAATACATATTCCCTAGTCTATGAATTTAAATTATTATATGGCTTGGATATTAAGACTCTCTATAGGCAAGATTGATGGATCTAAATCAAATGGAAAAAAACTAGACATATAGAAAAATGGACACAGGAAGTCAATAATCAAAGTTAGAAAACATGGCATGTTCTCATCCTACAAACCAAAGAGTTTCAACTAGAATAAGAAGTTTTACTATATCATAGCAAGTTCAAAGAATTTATAGGCAAGTTGTATATTATATAGAAAGGACCCTAAATTATTGATGAAATATCACAAGAAGGAATTATTGTTTTAAGGGATCTATAGGGAACCATTCTTCTTGGGTGGGTAAATGTTACAAACTTAAGCCTTACCACTAGTAATCTCTATCTGATCTCATATAGATATCAAGAGTGGGTGATGAGTAACACCATGTAGTTTAGGGTTTTTATTTAATGAATTTTTTTCTTGTTTTATTTATAAGTTTGTAGTATAGAAGTATCATGTGATATCTATATCATATAGTAGTGGAAACAAAATATAAAATTCATAGTCATAGAGTGTGACAAAGAAATTATGTCAGCACAAAAGGAACAAGTCACATAAGTATACATGAGGAACGCCACCAACTAATTATGAAAATGAGGTGATGGTACATAAAATAAAATGAAAGGATAAATAATGGTCATTACATAACTATTAATGATATGCACGTTAAATATTTTACCTTTTTTAAAAATAGAGTAAGATTTAGATTCAATTGATGAATAATAAATGAAATTTGACTAAGGAAAAGATGGTACATCACATCAAAGAATCCCATTAGTATAAATAATGCATCTAAATAGTGTAAAGAAATGTTACATCATCCATGATTAGTTACATTCAATTTATAAGGTATAACAACATTTATATAACTCACCATATTTAAATCAAGGTGTCAGATAGAATCATATGTAAAAAGCTATATATATAGGGGAAAGAACAATACTAGGCCATTACATTACTTTGTGAAAAAATATCCCTCTATGTTTCAATATGAATTAATTTTACTGTGGAAAAATTATTCACCAGTACTAAGTCCAGACAACATTAGTTCTCTCCAATAATCAAACTAGATGCCATGGATATATCTCAACTTCTTATTCCAATAATAGATGCACATAAAGAGGATCTTGTCATTGTTCTTTCCATAAATAAAACTATATATAATAATCCCAACTCATTTGATTTCATATATGTTGTTTAATCTAATTTATTCATCCTTGATAAAATAGAATAAACACAACTACAAGTCCTAATGATTCAACATCACTTACGAGGGTTTGACATCAAGTGATTTAACAAATTTTTAAAGTTTGGATAGCTAGAGGAAATCATTCTCACTCTTATTAGAATATAAAATTATGGTGCTATCTATTTTTCACAAGATGTGATAATTTTAATTAATCCAACGATAATGGTGAAAGTTACATGGTTGATTGAGAGGGCTAAATCTTTGGCACCTTACAAAAAAATGCATAATCAATTCACCTAGACACATGGGAAAACTACAACATAGGATCTAGGTGGATCCTCACTGGGTCTATCCAGGATGTTGTAGTGTAAATCCTTACTGAATTCATCATGAAGAAGTTTTGTCAAACCACCAAAAATGCCAATAAATTTACCAAAGGTGTCATCAACAACAACTATGGCATGTGAAGGCTTGATGAGTATTTTAATTATCCCAATTTTTTGGTTTCAAAACTCATTAAAAATATATAAAAGGCTATTAGCAACACATCACACACTTTTTAGTACCAATTATTAGTACTTCTTATCTATTTCATGAAATAGAAGTTTTCTAAGGGACAAATTAATCTTGACATGGAATTATGGCTTATGATAATTTTTTTGAATATTACCTATACCAAAACATGGAAATGTTATGTTCAACTTGGATGGTTCAATTCTTGGTGGCTAAAAATGATAAAAATGATCATTTCTCACTCTTGTGTCCCCATATATATAATGAAATATCTGAGATAACATGATGTAATGACAAAATTACATGATCTCCCCAAGGAATTCATCATGTATTTTCCTTTTTTCATCACAATGTTTGATGTGCAGGTCAAAGTTATGTGATAAAAATATTTGGGTACACACTAAATTTATCCATTATGATCAATACCTCAAGGGTGAAACAACCATTTCCATAATAAACTCCATTTTAACAACATGCAAAGGTGTGAACATTGCATCAAACAAAATCAACCCCATCATAGACTGATATGAAAAATTAAAGGCACCAACACATAGATCTTCACTCCCTCCAGTAAAGAAGAGCACACACAACACTAAATCATGGATTGATCACAAACATGTCCCAAAAATCATAGTAAAAATGTGATCTTGCAGAGGTGGGCATTGATGATCATGAAGTTTTGTAATCAATTCTCATAGACATAGGTAACAAATTTTATGATCTAGAAGAAGAAAAAGAATTTTTGTTATGGAAGGTAGTATGTAATTACAAATTTCAAAACCAAGTAAGTCAATAATTGAGGATTGACATCACCAAACCATCCATAAGAGTTGATATTGTTTGGTAGGAGGAAAATCAAAAACACCATCATGTTAAACTATTTAAATCCAATCTAGGGATAGGGCCTTCATGATCATATACAACCTTCCCACACCAATCAAATCTAGGCATAAGATATATAAAAAAGCAAATATCTCACCACAAGAAGAGATTCCACTAAAAAACTATGGTGGAAAAAATGGAGGACCCATATTTTACCTATATTTGCACCATCAATCAAGGAATATATTGTCTATTTTTTTATCCTCTCATAGTTGAGGAAGATCAACCACAACAAGATCTAGTTATAACACCCCTAAGATAATAAATAAATCAGGCATAAAAGAGGATGAAGAAAGAACTAATGCCACATTCAAGACCAAAGTCCTTAGCAAGCAAAATTTTTTTATGGAGTCATCTCCTTCATATTATCCTTCAAAATATACAATATATTAGAGACCTAGAACCACTTGAGCTCAAGTATCTGAAAAAACATGAAGACATTGTAACTCAATAATAAGCTATAAAGTATCTGAAAAAACATGAAGACATTGTAACTCAATAATAAGCTATAAAAGCACAAGTTGAGGCAAAAAATGAAAATAAGGTGGGTGTGAATAATGACTGTAAATAATAAATAAAGAAGGAAAAGGAGGAGGTGAACCACAATGTTTTTAAAGATGAGAAGCATAGGAACTACTAGGAATAAAACAAAAAGGAGGAAGAAGCTATTACCTAGAAGAAAAAAGAAGTAGAAACCCAAAAAGAAACATCACAAATAGTGTAAGATGAATAACAAAATAAGCAGTAGGAAGATAATGAAGTTTAAAATAAAGATGCACAATGAGAAATTTAAAAATCATAATCAATTAAATAGAATAATGTTGCAATTAAGAAAGCAAATATGGTATAAGAAGAAAAAGTAAATGAAGCTATATGCACAAAAGAAGATAATGTAAATAAGTAGTCTCAGGAGAAACAGATCAAGGAGAAGGTAGAGGCAAATTCTAAATCTAATCCAGAAGCTAAATCCAAATCCAAAGTATAGGATGATTCCAAATCCAAGGTGGATGTAGATGACATCACATAATAATAAATCACCACAATCTAGTATCAGAGTCTTCAATAAAGGGTGTGATACTTGAAACCTAGTAGCCATCTTCTATATCACAAGGCTCAGGGTCCATCCAAGGGTTTATGTAAGATGAGGCATATAAACAAAAAAATAACTCCCCAACCAATGGTTTTGGGAGTTACCTATAACTTCCACTCACAAAACAACCTTTTATCTATGGATGACATACATCAAGAAGGTGCCTATAACAATTATGACTTTGAGTTTTTATCTAGCTACAATAGGTCAAGAAGCATCTCTTGATTTTTCCAAACTTCCTATATCTAAAAAAATTCAAGTGGTGGCTTCCTTTAAAGAATATATCATGCATAGGGGTGTATCAAGGATATAATAAGGATACAATGATTTTTGGTTGCCCTTAATCAAAGACACGAGAGGAGCATGATGGGATGCCGCGTGTGCAGGTCATGGTTGAGCTAGGGAAGCCATGCCCTAGCCTATTCAAAGTAGTGGGTTGGTGTGTGCAAGTGTAGTTTGGGGAAGCAAGGGAGTGGCGAAGGGCTAAGGCATCATGCAGGGGCATCATAGGGTCATGCTAGACCAAGGAGGGTGTGATCATGGCTCAACAGGAGCCTTTAAAAACTATGCTTGGGAAAAGTTTTAGTGTAGCTGTGGGCATGAACATGTAGAAGCAGCAAGGTAAAATAGTAGGTCAGGAGCTTTCTTCCTAGAATCTAGGAGCAATGGAATGGAGCTTGCCCAGGGGATCTAGGATTATGAAGATTAATGGTTGCCTAGAGAAATGCAAGGAATGACCTAAATTGGTAATTCATTTTGATATGATTTCAGAGGATGTGGAATATTACTCCAAGCATTCTTTATATTGCAAGTTTTTGGGTCTAAAAGTTTCCCTTCAATTTCTGGAGGGTTTGGCCAAGAGAGTGTGGGAGCCAGAGGGAGAAATGGAGGTCACGTTATTGGAAAATAACTACTTCATGGTCACATTTGTATGCCTGGTTGACTGCAACAGGGTTTTTGAGGGAGGGCCATACTTTTACAATTAGGTCAAACTTTTTGTTAAACCTTGGCATGCTGGGTTTAATCCTTTTGAGGAATTACCAACTCAGGTTCTGGTATGGGTTAGGCTCCCTAGAATTCCTATTGAATTCTATCATGAGGATGCTCTCCTGATGTTATCTTTGATGCTTGGAAGGCTGGTGGGGTCTTCAACTCAGACTTTAGGTCAGAAAGTCATTACTTTTGCCTGAATTTGTGTGGAAATTGATTTGAGCAAACCATTGCCTGATACACTGGAGATGAGTGCAGGTTCATACTCCTAAGTGCAATAATTAGACTATGAGACCCTTCCCTTCAGGCATCACCTTTGCCATGAGTATGGACACCTAGTGCATAGATGTTCAAAGGCTAAGCCAATGGAGCAACATCCCCAATTGCCACCTAGAAGCATTCCCAACACTAATAAAGGGAAGAAATCAGGGGTTGGGGAGAGCAGGGATGCTGAAGGTTTTATACAAGTGAAAGCTCGAAGTAGTAATAGGGGCTAGAAGAGGACCCTTAGGGAGAGGAAGGATGATGACTCTTTCAACAGGTTTGAAATCTTGGATGGATTGGGCTAGCAAGAAGTAATTCCAAGATTAATGAGTGTGGAGCAGTTTGTGGGAGGCTTAGTACCAGAGATTAATTCAACCAATCTTCTGGTGGTTCTTCAGGAAGAGTCGGCCTTACCCATGGTTGTTAAGGGGTAGACAAAGGAATTAGGGGGAGGTGACAGATAGGGACCTGGAATAGAATGGAGAGGACCTGTACCCTTTGGCAAGGGTTGTGGGGATAAAAGTAGATAAGAAAGGAAAATCTTCTCCTCACCTGGGTAATCTTCAGAGGGAGGGAAAGAAGGGGAGGTTAGAAAAAAGTGCTAAAGTGGGGCACAAGGACACAAACATACTCAAGATGATTAGGGAGACCTTGGTGGAGTCTGGTGTGGTTAAAACCTTAGACTCACACTTCTTAACTCCTCCAAAATGATCATTATCTTGTGGAATGTAAGGGGACTGAACAATGGTCCTAGACAACAGGCTGCTAGGGAATTAGTTAGATGTCAAGTACTAGATATTCTCTTTCTTCAAGAAATGAAAGTTTTTGTGGATGATATGAGGAATATTGCACCTAAGTTATGGAGGTATGGTTCATGGTAGTGCATTGTAGCTCATGGATCTTCGAGGGACATGGCTTGTTTCTGGAATCTATGTAAGATCCAACTTGTGTCCTAGATTTCCTTTAAATCCTCTTTATCTATGGTGGCTTCATGTATTGAGTCAGGTGAATCAGTGCTTTTTTCTAATGTTTATGCTCCTACGGATTTCCAAGGTAAACTTCTTGTTTGAAAAAACATCCACTTTCTTCATCAATTATTTCCCTACTTGCCTTGGATTTTGGTGGGAGACTTTAATGCTATTCTTGATTTAACAGAGAAGAGAGGAGGTAATGCACGGCTGGAACCTTCTTCTCTCTTACTCTGAGATAATATTGAGGTACTCAATTTAGTGGATATCAAGCTTGTTAATGGATGCTTTACTTGGAACAATCGAAGAGTGGGGGATAGGTGCATTGTAGAGCATATAGATAGATTCATGACCTCCTTTTATTAGGTGGGGGGTTCATGGTCCTCCTACCTTAAGATTCTTGATTGGAGGGGCTCAGACCACTGGCCAATAAAATTGGTCATTTCTTCTACCCATGAGCCTCTGAAGGCACCTTTCAAGTTTTAGCTTATGTGGTTCAGGGACCTGGACCTATATGGATGAGTGGCAGATTGGTGGAGGAGGGGTAGGCCTACTATAAGAACAATAATGTATACTTTTGTTAATCTTATCCAATTCATCAAGTACCAGCTCAAAAATTGGAATAGACAAAGTTTTGGAAACATTTTTCAAAAGAAAAATGAGGTGCAGATGGAGCTGAATGTCATTACCAGAACCATTCGAGATGAGGGAATGACTGAGGTTTTGCTAAGGGAGGAAGCCAGGGCCTTAAAAGCTTTAGAGGAATGGGAACTAAGGGAGGAAATATTTTGGAAACAAAAGGCCTGGATCAAATGGCTTAGAGAAAGGGATAAGAGCATAGCCTTCTTCTTCAATTTAGTTTGGGCTAGACAGCATGGCATGGGGATTACTTCTTTGGTGTTGGACAATGGGGAGACTGTTTCTTCTATGCAGGGTATCATTAATGAGGTAGTGTAGTATTTTTCTTTGTTATTCAAGGAGGAAGCGTAGGGGGACTTAGCTAAAGAGGTCTAGATCTTGTCTTGTATTCCCTCTTTGGTGACCAAGGATATGAATGAGCATTTGATGAGGGATATATACTTGGAGGAGTTAAGGCAGATAGTCTTTATGATGCAGAAAAGAAAGGTGCCTAGTCTAGATGGCTTCTCGATTGATTTCTTCCAAGAATTTTGGGAAATTATTAAATTTGACCTCCTAGCTATTGTTCAAGAATCTAGAGGAACAAGCAAATGCTTCAGTTTTTGAACTCCACCTTCCTGGCTCCCATTCCTAAGGGTACAGGTGCTGATAGGCTGAGTCTTTTTAGGCCCATTTCTCTCTACAATGTCGCTTATAAAATTATTTCTAAGCTGATTGCTAAGAGGTTAAAAAAGTGGCTGCCTACACTTATCTCGAAGGAGCAAGGTGGCTTTGTAGAGGGCCGATAGATTTTGGATGGGGTGGTGATGGCTACTGAGACTATACATTCCATGACCCAGTCTAATGAGAAGAAGATGTTTATCAAGCTAGATATGTCAAAGGCCTATGATAGAGTTTGGTGGTCCTTCCTCTAGAAGGTCTTGGGTGCTTGTGGTTTTGTAGAGGATTAGATTCATTAGGTTTTGAGTTGTTTGAACTTGACCTCCTTTTCAGTTCTGATTAATGGTGAGCACTCTAATCTCTTTGGGGCTTCTCGTGGATTGAGGCAAGGTGACCCTCTTTCTCCTTACTTGTTTCTTCTATTGGAAGAAGGCTTGGGCTGATTGATTAAAAGAAATGTGGGTGATGGTGCTATTCAGGGTTGGCAGTGGGGAGAGAAAATCCCTGTACAATCCCATCTCTAGTTTGTGGACGATCTGGCTTTGATGGGCAGGGCTACTATTAGGGAGGCATCTAACATATGCAAGAGCCTAGATGTTTACCTTGCTGCCTCTAGATAGGTAATTAATGAGGGAAAATCATCTATTTTTTTCTTTAACACTCCAACCATACAATGAAGAGTGGCTCTTATCCTCAAGTTCCAAATTGGGAGTCTCCCACTGCTTTATCTCAGGATTCTTATCTCTACTGGACAGCTGGCTAAGGAGTCATGGCGGGTGATCCTAGACAAATTTTGGGATAAGGTGAATCATTGGACCCACTATTGGTTATCCTTTGCAAGTTAGGTTCAACTAATTCAATCAGTGGTGCAGGGTCTTCCTATCTACAGGTGTATGATCCAAGTGGCACCGATGAGCTTTGTTAAGGACTTGGACTCCTTAAAAAGACTATTTTTATGGGCTCAAAATTTATCTTTGACCAAGTGGAGCCTAATTAAGTGGGAGATGGTTTGTAGCCCAAAGAGGTTTAGCGGGTTGGGATTACGGTAGTTTGTGCTAACTGGTACTACTTTGGCTTACAAACTATACTAGCATTGGTGTGTGGAGCAAGATCAGCTATGGACTAGAGTTTTGTCCCACAAGTATTTTTTTGGGATTCCCAGGAGGGATATTCCATGGTATGATTTGGTTGATAAAGGCTCAGTGATTTGGGTGACTCTCAAGAAAGGAGCCACGCTGATTAAGAGGGGTCTTTTCTAGATATGCAAGAGTGGGGTGGAGGTCCAATTTTGGCATGACTCATGGGACGATTTCCCTCCTATAATTAGCTAATATCCTCAGCTGAGTACTCTGGCCTAGAGGTTTTGTGAAGCTGGCTAGAAAAGGGTGTGCGACTTTAAATCCCTTTCCTTTCAGGGGTAGGTGGAAGTTGCCAGATGAAAGTCCCCAGAAGAGTGGCTAATTTTTGGTTTGGAGGCAGAGTGCACAGACCTACAAAATATTCTATCCTGACGTAGTTACAATGCACTTATGGATAATGATGTGTTAGCCTAGCCCCTAAACCCCAAGGGGAAGTATAAAGTGTCCTATGGCTATCAAGAGTTGATTTCCCAGTAGTATGAGGATAGAGGGGAAGTTTAGTGGTGGAAGAAAGTTGGAATGGTTTCTCATGGCTGAAGTGTAACTATTTTACATGGACTTTAGTGTGGAACAAATGTTTGACATGGGACAATATTTAGAAGCGAGAATTTGTTGGTCCTTCGAGGTGTGTGATCTGCAATAGAGAGGAGGAAGACTCCTCTCACATTTTCTTTTGATGTCCCTTCACTCTTCAACTATGGCACTTCTGGT
Organism: Torreya grandis; assembly: GCA_037957365.1. Lineage (NCBI taxonomy): Eukaryota > Viridiplantae > Streptophyta > Pinopsida > Cupressales > Taxaceae > Torreya > Torreya grandis. Next base: position 4,459,821 of record JARHVA010000049.1, read on the forward strand.
GGGATGCGTGGTGGTACCAGTGCATCCACACTATCTCTTTGGTAGATTTTTGGTCTAGAGTGGGCGTCCCCCTTCTTCAACTTCCTTCTTGTAGGATGTGTGGTATGTTGGCCCTATTTTCCTACTCTGGCAAGTTTGGCTGGAAAGAAACTAAAGGATTTTTAAGGGGGAAAAATTGGTGACTCAGCAGGTCTAGAGCAAAACTAAGGGAATGATCCAAGAATCTATTGAAGTGAAGAGCAAGATTATGCTGCCATTGAATAAAGGGGATGCTGAGGTGATGGAATGATTTGGCATAAGAGAGTTATCTCTGATATTGGCTTGTGTCAAACATGGTACACAAGGGCAGCAGAAAGTTCAATAGTTGGGGAAGTGGACGCCTCCACCTATTGGGCTTTTTAAAATTAATATAGATGGGTCATCCAGGGACAACCCAGGGGTGGGTAGGATTGGTGGGATTGCTAGGGATTTTTTGGGATCTGTGGTTTTTATTTTCTTGACATATCAAGGAGTGCAGACGGTTAATAAGATGGAAGGTTTGGCTATCCTATATGCTTTGAGGAGAGCTTATGTTTTGGGTTGGAGGAGGGTGATCTTTGAAGCTGATTCTTAGGTCTTAATTAACTTGATCCTGGAAAGGAAATTTTTTGATGTGAGCTGGCAGTTGGCCATGATAGTGTAGCATATTTTATAGGTGAGTTCTTGCATGGAGTTGGTATCCTATGCCCACATTCCATGGGAGTGGAATAGGGTGGCTGATTGTTTGGTGAAATGGGTGTTGGAAGAGGGAGAAGGCTGCAAGGCAGATGGATGGGAGCAGCTACCTAGCAATTTATGTTAGGAACTGGAACCCATTCTTGCTGGAGATATTGGTGGAGTTGAGGTTTGAGGCTGTTGTTTTTGGTTTGCTTGTCTTGTGGGATGTTTGGATGCTTTTGTAATCTGATGTTTTAAGTTTAATAAAGTTTTTACCCCCTTTTAAAAAAAACAATATATCATGCATAATGTTTCAAAATTAGAGTAATAAGTATTATAACTCTAGGACAAAAATGCAAATCTACACCTCCAAATCACCAAGGAAAAGAATGTGGGTGTGAAGAATGATCACAATGAAGAAATAAGGAAGATAAATGGGGAGGTGAAGAATAAATCTTATGAAGATGAGAAGTAGAGGAAATGGTAGGAGGAACAAAGCAAAAAAAGGAGGAAGAAGCTATTGCCTAGAAGAAAAAGTAAGAAGCAGATAACTAACAATGTATGTAGAAAATAGTGAAAAATGAACAAAAAAAGTAGCAGGAAGATGAGTAAGTTACAAATAAATATGCATAATGAGTAAGTCAAGAATCACAATAGTAACAAAAAATAAGGTTGAAGTTAAGGAAGCAACTAATGTAGAATTAGAAAAATTAAAATCTATGTGAAGGCAATAAGAACAAGTAAAGAAGTAGGCTCAGGATCAAGAGGACAAGGAGAAGGTAGAGGAAGATGATAAAGATAAGCTAAATACTGAATCCAAATCTAAAATAGAGGATGATGCCAAATCCAAGGTGGATGTAAACTAAAACATAGAACAAAATTCACAATAAATCTAATAGTAAAATCTTCAACAAAGGGTATCATACCTAAATCCTAGTAACCACCTCCTATATGACAAGGCTCAGGTTCCATCCAAGGGGTTATGAAAGAGGAGACATATAAACAAAATCAATAACTCCCCATCCAATGGTTTTGGGATGCACCTACAACCTCCACTCTATTTATAAGTGTTGTCATTGATGTCAGAGTTGATGTCATTAATGTCAAGGTGCATCTAGTGAAGATGTATGTTGAGTGGTCTTTGAGGTATGATCTTGTGAGCTTGTTGTGACAAGATTATGAGAATTAAAGGTATGTAGTGTGAAATAGAGTATTTCACTAGTTATGAGTTGTTGTTGTCTTATTTTCATTGCTGACAAAAGCATAGATAGTATGTATTTGAGGTCAAGTGCTTATTAGCCTAATCCTAGTCATGGAATTAAGAGACCTTTTGAGAAGGTATGAGATTAATGGCATGGTGATATGAGTGCCCATATGCATGAGTGGTTTTATGAGTATTCTTGAGTATGTGAGTAAGGTGGAGAGTGTTGGAGGTATAATCATTGAGAGGGGGGTGGGGGAGACCTGAATAAGTGATGGAAAATATTTAATTTTAATTCCAAATATTTCAAACTATTAATCAATCAACATATATTATCTTTATCATGCAACATTAACAAGAGAGCTCATTCATTCAATGCATACACAAGATCAAACACACAAAACATAATTCTTCTGGGAAACCCTCATGGGGAATAAAAACCACTCTCAAACTTGTAAACATATGGATTACTTGTCATATAAGATGATTACAAATAAGAGACCCTTTTAGTGAAGCACCTACTTCACAAGGATCACCCACCCCTAAGTATGAACAAGCAACCACTTGATCTAGATGTTGAACACCCACAAACACCTATGAAATCAATAGCTCCAAAATTATGATTGCATATCAATATGATGGAGTCACACCTCGCTTCAATCCTCAACACTCTCTCAACCCTGCTTCACAGAGGTAATTCATCCAAAGCACCCTTTTGGATATCTTTAGGCTTTTTCACTCATCCTTAGACACAAATCTAAAGCAACTTTTCAATCAAAACAAAGACATGACAAAATGGTCATCCACATAGTCCTCTCTTTGAACTTCCTCTTAAATCATCCACACAACATACACCTTTTCTTTTCTCAACTCATACAAGTCTCTATCTATCTCTCAACACATATTCCTCAAATCTACACAAGTCTATTCAACAAGCCTTAAAACCATAACATTTGGTTTCACCTTTTATAGATTTTTCATGATTATTATCATAAACACCTTCTTTGTTGGCCACAACACATGCCTTCATGCTTAACTCATCTAACATGGGTCACCTTTAAGCACAACCCTCTATCAAATAGTCCTAAGTCACCTTTTAGGTCCTATGAAGACCCATTCACCTCTTTGACACTTCTTTGAGAAAACTAAGAACATAGGAACACTTTCAAATACATGTACCCATGAAACATAATCTATAGGTCCTCATTAACTGATAACAACCATTACAACTTCCTTTTGCTAAAGCTCAGTTTGCTCAAACAACATTCTATGCACACAACCACCATGAACAAACACACAGTCACCTTCTAAGCTTTTGATCATACTAAATATGATTCATAAAAACCTCATAATCCACATATATGGTCCTCATAGAGTCTAAATCACTATTTAACAATTATCTAATCTTGAAACATCAAAATACCATCAAGAAAAACTCAATTACCCTTCTTAGGTTAATTGTAGATCAAGAATGAGCACACAGTCAACTTTGGAGCTCAATAACTTTGACCATACAAACATTTAGTACTTTAAATGAATATTTATAGATTCACCTTGAAGTCCTATATAATGTTTATTTTAATTAAACATAAAATTATTCATAGATGAAAAGTTATGTCTCAAAAACCAAGCATTGGTTTTTTTCATTAAATTAAAATATTTAAATCCAAATAGTCATAGTTAAACCTCAGTCACTTAGAACATATCTAGTGCTCTTCACTTAGCTCTCTCAACTTATACCATCGACATTATTTGAAAGTAGCTTGAATTTTAACTTGTAGTAATCCACTATCCAAAAGTTAAACCTTGAACATGTTGACCTCATCTTGTGCTTTTTAGTAATCTTAACCACATACAGACCATCAATCTCTACTTAATAGCCCGGTCTTTATCTTGTAATGCTCATAATTAGATATTTCTTAGAACTCATAAGATTATGAAATTTGGCACCCTTGCATTCCTTCTAATGAATTTACTAATATTCCCTTGTGCTTTTGCCACTTGGTAGTCTTATATGCATTGCTGACTCTCTGATTTATCCTACACCGTTGATCTTCATCACTACAAACTACCACTCACTATTGATCTTCTATTAAACTAGGTCACCTGCATTTGCAACCTTTGACATTTTGAATTCATACATACCATTTATCTCAATATGTATGATTAATAACTCATAGTTAGATCTTATAGACCAATGACCTTAGTCTTCAACATGGTTAAACTTGATAGTCTCAGACCCATCACAGTCTACTAGAGCAACTTTGAAGATTTATGACTTGAACTAGAGAATACTTCAAGACTCCAAATTTTTAGGGTAGATTCTTGGAACTATAGAAAACATTTGTATGTAATCACTTAACCAATAATAACTTTCTATGTACCTAAAATAAATGTTCAAACTTGTTGGATCTTTCACATTTGTAAGATGTGTAGTGACAGTCTGGCTTCTCTTAAGATAGAATATGCATTTGGCTTATTATAAATGATGAAAAAACATACTATTGCTCCTTCAAAACATGACCATGTCCAACAATCTCCCCCTTTATCATTAATGAAAAACCACACTTAGAATGTCTTATTTCATATTGAACAATTCTCCATTCTAATATTTCTCCCCATTTGACATTAATGACAAAGGATCTCTTCCTCAACATGCCAACAATCATTCTTTAACATCATGTATGCAATAAAATTACTATTTTAAGATTATTAGGATAATTACATACTTTGAAAAAAATGAACCAATGGCTCCCCATTTAACATTAATCCATCTAAACTGGGACTTCTCTAATCCTTGGACCTAACAAGATGCCCAAAGAGCTTAGAAATCCCCTCCCTAACTCCGTGTTCCATCTCTTGTCATCTTGTATTTGATATACACCAATATTAAGAAAACTGAGAGGGACTCCCCCTAGGTCATATGAAATTAGGCACCCCTTGAGCATCTTCAGATCATCTTGGCATTTTTGATTAAATGACAAAAAAGTTCACTTCTTTATACTAGCCTTGCTTAGAGGCCTTGTATCCTTACTAGGACCTTGTAGAGCCCATAACTTTATATATATGAGCTTTCATGGATTGAAATTTCATATCTATAGTAAAATCAATTCCCCCTTAAACATGTTAGAAAGCAATGCTCATCTCTTCCTTGACAATATACCTCCTTCACAAACCTATAGCCAATTATCCCTCTATTTTCATAAATCCTCCTCTATGGAACCAACCATGTACTTTTAGAAGACTATAAAAGACTTTTTGAGCACCCATTTGGAATTTTAACTAATAATTAGACTCAGACCTTAATTCATTAGGAAAACCACTTTTTAACAAAGGCCAAAACACTTAGGTTTATAAGAGAAACTCGATCAAGACATCACCTTACAGTCAACACCCACCTCTAAAACATTTCTCACACATAGAGGTCATAAATAAAAATTTATGGACCAAATTTTTAGCTTAGAAGCCTTTGGGAGCCCATACTTATTATACCATGGTTTTTGACATGCATACCTTTAAGCACAAACTAGAAAACTTGAGACCAAACAAAAATCTCCAATTGCACACAAAATACATTCAAAGCTTGAAATCACTTGGAGCTCATGTAAATAAAGTCATAATACATGTAAATAAAGTCATCATACATTTTTATGCCATTAAAACACCTTGACAACTTCTAATTTTGCAAAGTAAATCTGAAAAAAAAACTCCATACCCAGCCTGCAGACATTGCACACATACATGCTTCCACACATGAAAGATGTCTGTTAAGAAGCATAGGTAGAGAACCCACTTGTCATATAGGGAATAAATATCTCAAAAATTAGGAGACTCACATATATCCATTTCATTACTTGGCTTGAAGTCCTTTCTCATCTTTAGATTGATCCTGAATGATTTCTCAACTTTATTCTTTTCTTTTATCCCAAGATCCAGCTTGATTTCCTTATTCATTTAGACAAATAAGGCTTGTTAATTGTTCCTAGAATATTTCCCCTATTATATCATGGCAAATAGTCCACCTTGATCCTATTTTTCATTTACATTTTTAGGCCTCCAATCACTATGGCTCTTTCTCTTTATGATAGGATGGACAATTTTTGAAGTAGAACACTGATCATCCCTACAGAACCTTGTTATGGGTCCTCTATTATGAAATTTGAAACAAGTGAGTATTCTAAAACTATAAATAATTTGAAATATATGATGATTAATTAAAGTTTCATGAATTTATTAATGCACATAATCATTTGATCTTATAATGAGGGTATTACAAAACTTTGCAATATGACTAAAAGCTTGACACTTGTAAAATGATGTCATTTTTCCCTTGTGAACTTGTTGACTATCTTGAGAAATGATGTTCTTTATGTTTTCCATTTTCTTTCACATAATTACATGAAAACTCATTCTTTGAGTATTTTTTACACTCTCTATCCCTATGACCAAATTAATTACAAGTATGTCAGTAACCATTAAACTTTGCATACCTCATGGAATTTGGTTGTCTAATTTGATTTATTCTCATTATGCAAACACCTTCATTCCTTATCTAATGATTGATCTTAAATTTATAATTATCTTTATTCATATTATCCTTTATCTTGTCTTGAGTTATATTCTCTTGTTCTTCTTTGTATCTAAGACCATATCTACCACTAGCCTGATTTTGATTACTCACAATATTATCAAGATCATTTGAGCTCTTTTCAAACTTCATAAATGACTTCACCTATCTTGAAGTCCTCTTTGATTTACATTTCAATGACACATTTTAAATCGCATACCTTGAACACTCATATTATTTATATTTTAATCTTGTAGATAGGATTTCCAATTTATAACTGAAATGCTTGACTATATCTTCATGCTCCTTGGTGTCTTCAATTAGTCTTGACTCAAACAAACTGAATTGCTCTTTATAGTCCTTGAATTGGGACATCATATTCTTGTTATTTTTCTTCTCAATATTCATATATTCAAGATCACTCCTGAATTTAGTCTCATAGTCCTCCTTGTCTTTTTAATCATCTATGTCTTTGCTCCTACCTTGACTTAGTTTCATTTGCAAAGACTCTATCTCTTTTTGATACATGATACATGATACATTCCTCATTATTACTCTTTACTTATTCATCAAGAGTACAAACCTAAGTTTCAAGTTCTTGTGTGATCTCATCATGCTCCTTGACTTTAGTACTCAACCTTCCTTCAAATAATCCAATTTGCTCCTCATAGGATTTGATCAAGACATCTTGTTTTTTTTTCTTATTTTGTAGCAACTTCATTTATTCCATAGTGTCTAGATATTTGTCTTCAAGATTGACTTTTTGATCTTCTTCCTCTTATCTATATTTTCCAAAGAAATATCTACTTAAGGAACTTTCACCTTCATCATCACTGAAAGCCATGAACAATGTCTCTTTGTCCTCATTATGCGAATAATCACCACTGTCAGAGGTGGTCACTTCTTATTCTATAGATGAGTTACTATCTTATTTATGGTAAAGGCACTTACTTATTTTTTATGATTCCTTCTTTCCATTTTTCTTATTAAAGAACTTTTTATACTTTCTAGGACCCTTAGATTTCTTATGTTCAATGTCTGTGATTCCTTATAATCTTATTTATGTTTAAGCTTGTCTCTACCAGGACATCTAGCTACAAAGTGGCCAAATTTACCACATGAAAACATTTGAAAATAATTCTTCCTTCATACTTACCTGATCTTACATTCAATTTTCTTGCAATCGAGGCTTCAAGTTGATATTCATTAAGATCAAAATCTTCAAGACTTAACTTTCTCTTCTTAGCTTTTATCTCCTTGATCACCTTGAAGGCTACTTTTTTCTTAGGAGGTCTATCCTCATCAAGTCTCATCTCATAGGAATCAAGAATACCATGTAGTTCATCCATTTTTATCTGAGTGAGAATATGAAATTCTTCTATAATATAAACCTTTGAATCAAACTTGAGTGTAAGGGTCCTCAATAACTTCTGTACTATACTAGCTTCATCCATCATCTCTCCAAGACCCCTGATCATGTTTAATACCTCATCAAATTTTAGAAGATAAGATGCCACAATTTCTTCTTCCTTCATATTGAGACTCTCAAATTACCTTCGGTACGTTTGTAACTTGGCCAATTTTACCTTTTAGTCTCCTTCATAAATAGTCTATAATTTGACCAAAATTTCCTTAGAGGACTTGAAATAGATCACTTTGACGAACACAACTTTGAATAGAGAACAAATGATAGGATTCATAGCTTTTGAGTTATTCTCACTCAACTTCTTGTCAGCATCACTAGTTGAAGGAGTAATTAGTGTAGTATACCCATCCATGATAGATTGGTAGGTATCAAACCCTAGAGATATGATGTATGTCCTCATCCTTAGACTATATAAGGCATAGTTTGACCCATTGAATAATGGTGCTTAATTTATAGATAAACCATACATCTATTGTATCACCTTTAAGTGGTTAAACTTGCAATGAATGTCCTGCTCTGATACCAATTATTGGAGATAAAATCATTGAGAGGGGGCATAATCAATGATGAAAGATTTTTAACTTTAATTCTAAATATTTTAGACTATTAATCAATCAGCATATATCAACTTGATCAAGAAATATTAACAAGAGATCTCATTCATTCAATGCATACACAAGATCAAATACACAATACATAGTTCCTATGGGAAACCCTCATGGGGAATAAATCCCACTCTTAGCATACAAACACATGGACTAATTTTACTATAATATGATTAAAAATAATATATCCTTTTAGTGAAGCACCCACTTCACAAGGAACACCGACCCCTGAGTATGAACAAACACCCACTTGCTCTAAATGTTGAGCACCCATACAACACCTATAAAATCAACAAATCCATAATTATGATTGCATATCAATCTGATGGAGTCACAATGTATAAAACCTCTCTTCAATCCTCAACACTCTCTCAACCTTGCTTCATAGAGGCAATTCATCTAAAGCACCCTATTAGATCTCTCTAATCTTCTTCACTCATCCTCAACCATAAACCTACAAAAATTTTGTAATCACAATAGAGACATGACCAAAAGGTCATCCACATAGTCCTCTCTTTGAACTACCTCTTAAATCATCCACACATCATACACTTTCTCTTCACTCATCTCATACAAGTCTCTATCTATCTCTCAACACATATTCCTCAAGTCTACACAAGTCTATTCAACAAGCCTAGAAACCATCACATTTGGTTTCACCTTTTATAGAGTCTTCATGATTATTATGATCATAACCTTTATTTTCAGCCACAACACATGCCTTCATCTTTAAGCCATATAAAATGGGTCACCTTTAAGCACAACCGTCTTTCAAATAGGCCTAAGTCACCTTTTAGGTTCTACAAAGACCCATACACATCTTTGACACTTCTCTAAGTAAACTAAGAACACAAGAGCACTTTCAAATACATGGATCCATGCCACTATAGGTCCTCTTTAAGTGATACAAACCATCATATCACCATTTTGATAAATCTTAATTCACTCAAACAACATTCTATACACACATTGACCTTATAAACCTTTGATTATAATGAATATGATTAATCAAACCTTCATAATCCACAGATGGTGCTGATGGAGTCTATAACACTCTTCGATAGTTATCTTATCTTGAAACACTAAAATACCATCAAGAACAACTCAATTACCCTTCTCGAGTTACTTATAGAGCATGAACGAATAGATAATCAGTTTTGGAGCTCAATAGCTTTAATTGTACAAACATTTAGACCTTTAAATAAATATTTCCAAATGTGCCTTGAAGTCCTCCATAGCTTTAAATTTTACTAAAACATCAAATTATATGTAGATCAAAAGTTATGGATCAAAAACCAAGAACTAGTCTTTCCTTCATCAAATTCAAATATTTAAATCCAAATGGTCACAGTTAAACCTTGGTCACTTAGAACACATCTTGTGTTCTTTGCTAAGCTCACTCAACTTGTACCATTGATCTTCTTTAGAAGTAGCTTGAACTTTAACTCACATTAATCCATTGTCCAAAATTTAAACCTCAAACATGTTGACCTTATCTCATGCTTTCTAGAAATCTTGACCACATATGCACCATTGATCTCTACTGAGTATCTTGGTATTTAACTTTCAATGTTCACCATTAGATATTGCTCTAAACTCCTAATATTATGACACTTGGCACCCTCATGTGCATTATGATAAATTTATTGATAATCCATTGTGTTTATGACACTTTGCAATCTCACATGGATTATTGACTATTTGGCTTGTCCCACACCATTGTTCTTCATTAGTATGAACCATTGCTCACTATTGATCTTCTATCCGACTAGTGAGGTTGTGACACTTTTCACCTATGCATGAAACCTTTAACATATTAACTTAATATGCACCCTTGATCTCAATATGTAGGATTAAGTACTCACTATTGGATATTCTAGATCAATGACCTCAGTCTTTGACATGGTTAAACTTAACAATCTTTAGCCCATCACAGTCTACTAGAGAAACTTTGAATCTTTATAACTTGAGCTAGACAATTTCAAGACTCCAAATTTTTAGGGTAGTTTTTTAGTAATATAGACAACATCTCCATGTAATCTTTTGACCAATATTAAATTTTTGAATACCTAAAATATATACTCAAACTTTTTTAATCTTTAATATTGCATGATGTGTAGTGATGACCTGGCTTCTCTTAAGCTAGAAGATGCATTTTTCATATTCTAAATGATCACAAAACTTACTATATCTCCTATAAGACATATATGGATGCCTTAAAACCTCTTATTTATGCTTATAGACTTGTACATGTGCCATATCTCTTCAATGTCTCAATATGATCGCTTTGTCATTCATGCATTAGTAGCACATGCTCTCTTTGACATCAATGACAAATTAAGACACCACTGACCATGTCCAATAAAGAGTGCATGTAAAGAGGCATAAAGGTCAATTTTAAGGTCTAATATGGTTTGTAAATTAAGGTATAGATAAAAAAGAGAGAGAGTGTGGCCTAATGAAGGGTCATAATCAGATTTCAATATGTTTGAGATCATGTAAGCATTGTTAGAGGTGAGGTGTGTTGTTTCAAGTTTGAACATGCATTTTTAGGTCATACTAAGAAGGTAAGTGCATGAAAAGATATTTGGAGGTATATCAAGTGCTCAAGATGAAGGGTTCTCAAGTCGAGAAGGATTTTATTGTGCTCATTAGCTTTTAAAACCTTTTCATGGGAACCTAATTATTTCATGGTATATGGGGAAGGGTACTAGCCCAATATTTTAGGCATTAGTTTTAGGATTGAGGGGCTATTCTTTATGAATGATCGTTAAGAGTGGAAACTAGTTTAAACCTTTTTAAAACCCTAATGAAGACCTGATGTTGAAGGTATTCATAAAAAGTGATCAAAATGGATTTTTATGCCTAGGAAAGTGTTTATATATTATATTGGACTCTGTCAGGTACTTTTATCTAGTGGTGTTTAGAGAATTGAGAGATAGAATTGAAGATACAAGCTTGTTTCTGAAGAAGTTGTAATTGTCAAAAGTTATATTGGATAAAGTTTGTAAATGATTAGATTGAGAAGTTAAATAGATTTATTTTATGTCCATAGTGGTTTATATATTATTTTTAGTTCATAAGTGTCTCATTTTGGTGATCAAAGTTAGCTAATTGCTAACAAGCTTAATGGTGCAAATAGTTAAAAACCCAAGCAATAATGAGAAGATAAATTGGAATATATTTTCAATATATAATGGTGAAACCAAGTTCATAAATATGTTTTTTAGGAATTTTAATATATGTTCATGCTAGTAATAATCTTTATAGTTCATGTGTGTGGTGAAAAAGTTGTTTACAAGTTGTCATGTCTAGTTTAGATAAGATAGTGAGATACACGGTCATGAGATTGGTTTGAAAGACCAATATTTACCATTTGACCATATGATATTTATATCTAAGAATGGTCTAATGATATAATAGGATCATCTATATTAATCATAAATAATTTAAATTTTCTAATAGGTGTTGGAGGTCTAAGTCACCATGAGTGTGTTTTAAGGTAATATGATAGTTTTGAGTGAGTTACATAGTGGTTCTTGAAGCCTTATCTTCTTAGTGGAAGAATCTAATGAATTTGGTGATGAACCTAAGGTAATGTGTACTATATATATATATATATATCATATTTTATTATATTGAGTTTATTTGATTTTCATTCTTGTAAGATAGTTTATGACTGTACATAGCCCTAATAGAGCAAATTATGCTAAACACATGAGAAGTTGGTTCTAAGTATGTTTTCAAGGTATATTGATGGATTAAAGTGCATGAATATTTTTTTAGGAATGGTATGTTCTATTAATTTTTTTAAAATATCTTGAAAGTCAGTTATAGTGGTGAAAACATTGAAGCCAAAATGGCTTATCTAGTTCTGGTGTGACTGTGAGTAGTGAGGTCAACAAATTGGTCTTTAAGACCAATATTTACCACTAAACCATATTATATCTATATTTTAATATGGTTTGGAGATTGAATAATATTATTTTTATACATTTTAAGTCTTTTATAATCACTATAGGTGTTAAATGTCAATGTTTCATGATTATGTTTTTGATAGTCTTTGTAGTTCTAAGTAAGCAAGTTGTAGTGATGAGTTTGAGGATTTATGCCCTAATTTGAAGTATATAATGAATATGGATATATTTTTGAGGTTATTATGTTTCAATATAAATTATTTATTATCATGGTTGTGTGGATAAATGATGTGTCATCTTTAGTTGTTTAAGACAAACATTTTTGTGTGTTCAAAGGCCTAATGTGAACAATGCTAATGAAGTGTTTCGAGTGGTGGTTGGACCTAAAATGTGTCATGGTAATTTTAAAATGTTTTATAAGACCTATTTTATTCTTTTATGTTTTTTTTTTCCTTGTATATAGGAACATATTACTCCAAGAGGTTATAAGTTAATGTATCCTAAAGTGGGCCTAATGGAATTAGGTCTCCATGAGACCTAAATAAGGATTTGGCCTATTTGAGTTATGTCCAACCTAATGTAATTATTTATTATTAATTTTAACATTTCATAAAGCCTATTTTTTGGCCAATATAATTGCTAAAGTGTGTATGGTTGACTAATATGTGTATAATCAAGAGGATGGTATTTATAAAGGGTAAATTTAAGCCTACTTGAGTATGCTTAGAGGAAAAAAGGAGATAGAATATCCTTGAGTGGAATGAGGTATTATAGAAAATCATAATAGAGTATATGTAATATCATCAATATATAATAGGATGTCTAAGTATGAATATCAAGGTCATATGACCTAATCAGTCTTGAATAGACGTAGTTGAGCGAAGAGGCCTAGAAGGCAATTTAAGAGGGATAAGAGTGTGAAGAGCTGAAGAGATGGTCATAATATATTGGTTGAGAAATATAGTGTTTTAAAGGTGATCAAAGAAATTATGTGGCTAAGTTAGTGCTGAGTCATCTAGGGGGTTGGTTCCTCCTTACAAGTGGGTGCCTGGATAATTGGGATTAGTGCTCCATGTGGAGTTGGTGCTTCACTAAATTTTATTTTTGTCTTATAGTAATATAGTACATTTAAAAATATCATTGATTTTATTCCCCTTGAATGTTTCCAACATATGGATGTGTTCTTATATTTCATGTTCATATGTATGGTTGTTTGTGCTTTGATTGATCTAAATGTTTATATGAATGGATCATGAAATTTAAATGGAATTGAGTGAAGTTTTTGAATACTAATTTACCCCCTCTCATAAATTATGCTTCCAATGATTGGTATTAAATCATGGTCCTTTGAAGTAGGCCTAACATCCTAAAGGATATCCTATTAGTGCAAGCATGGATTGTGATGATGATAGTGTTTATCATGATAGCAATGAAGATTAATTCATTTCATAATCTAAGTATGTAAGAGAGATGTTGAAGAAATTTGAAGGTAGGAATAAATAATCTGAGGTAAGTGATAATAATGTTTCTGATGATGATGATGGTGGTGGTGATGATGAGTATGTTGATCAAGTTGGTAATGGAGTTCTATTCTTAGCTAAAGAAGCAAGTTGCTTTAAGGAAGAAGAAAACATGTATGATGGACTCTAATATGATAGTGAAGAAGGAGAAGTTGAAGTATATCTTGAATCTAAGTTCATAAGTGCCCCAGATGATTTGAAACACCAAAATAAGAGGAAGCATGAGTTGAGATCTATGGTCAAGGGTTTTCAGGAACATATATGTACCTTAAAGAGTGACTAGGTTAAAGAAGCTAAAAGGGATGATAAGATCATAAAGGATCTTAGGAATCAGTTAGAAGGTGTAAATATGACATTTAAATTGAAAAAGTTAGTATGGTTAGTTGAATACAAAGCTATATTATTTGAAGGTTGAGCATAATCAGCTCATAGACAATATGAGAAAGTTTGAGAAAGAGAGTGAGAAGACAAAACAAGTTAAGAGAACTAAAATGAAATTCAACATGAAGAGACCAATCAGACATCCCAATGGAATGAGTTATTTCAAAAATTTCAATGGTTTTTGTTATGCTTGTCATATTTTTTGTCATAGAGGACATGAATGTAGAATGGTTTTAAGGGATGAGTTGTCATGGGACCATGTGAGAAGGAGTGATTAGTCAATAGGTAAGAATAATAATGTTTTTTTCTACAATTGTCACAATGTAGGACACATTTCAAGGTTTTGTCCTGATAGAGTTAGAAGGACCTCAAGACATAACAATGTATATGGAGCTCTTAGAGTACATGAGAAGGATCAAACATTTGTATGAAAACTAAAAATAGTCAAGGTGGGTAATGATCAATATACTAGTCAAAATGAACCATTTTCTAAGGTAGAGTAAGTAACAGATGTGAAATAATGTCAAGAACATGTGTTATTTGCATATATTGACAAGGTAGTCAAAGAGAAGAAGGATGATAAGGTAGATGCATCAAATTCTTAAGTCAACACTAAGTGGATTATAAAGAGGGAGTATTGATCTCATGATTTCAATATGGTTGAAAAGAGTGGATTGGATATCTAGGAATCTCCTAATTTCATGGTGTTTTAGTGCCCTATGAAAATGGGTGACTCCATTAAGATTTATGTAGACACTCATCTATTTATAGAAACATGAGGTTACAATCAAAGAAGGTTTCATCTTAAAGAGGATTCTAGGTTGTCTATGTTGAAAGGTTTGAGTTATGTTCTTTGTAGATTGTATGTATATGAAAAGGTGAAACGTATTTTGGTCAGTATGAGAGTTATTTTTGTAGATCAGTTCATGAGGATCCATGGTATAGAATGTAATTTTTTTTGCATTTTTAGATTTCCTTTTGCATTGTTGTTAGTAATCTAAGAGTTCAGGGAGCTTGATAGATTTGAGGTTTGAAGTTATTAGGAAACATGGTGAGATATCTAAGGTTGACACTAGGCTTATAACATAAAAAAGTAGTCAATTGGTATATGAGAGGTAAGCAAAAAGTTGTTCCTTATTTCTAGTAGTTGGTAGTTGAGCTTGATCTATGTTGATAAGTAGTATTGGTATAAATATGTTTAAAGGAAGATGAGTATGGTTTATGAGTATTAATGACTCATTTGGTGAGATCAATCTATGAAGACAAAGGGGGAGTCCTTAATTATTCATTTGATGTTAATAATATTGTGGCCTAGTGTGTGATCAAAGGTTTGAGTCATATCAATCATGTAAAGAACAAGGTGAGTGGTCCTATGATCTAAGTACATGTGAAGAAGGTATGTATGGAGTAAGGGGGAGCATGTTCCTATAGTGCTTCACATTCTATGTGTTGATATTTTATTGCAAGAAGGTATGATTCCATATGTTGCATGTGTGATCATGTTTATTTGAGAAAAGAGCTAGTTATGGGAGAATGGATACTAGAGGGAGATGTATATTTTTGAGGGAATGATAAATTTATAAGAGTGGTTATTACTAGTGTCTATGAGGAGAGACATCAGTTTAGGGGGATATTTATATCTCTATGTTTTTAAGTGTCAAGAAAATGAGGTAAAATTCATAAAAAGCATGGTTTTTTGAGGTCCAAAAATCATATGGTAGTTTATGAAAGACCCTTTATCATTAATGTTAAAGGGGGAGAAAGACAATAACGGGGAGATGAGAATGATAAGGTTGTAGTGTGTTTTCCATCAATGGTAAAGGTGGAGTTTTTTTAGAAGTGTTGCCATTGATGTCAAGGTTAACGTCATTGATGTCAAGGTTGATGTCATTAATGTCAAGATGCATCTAGTGAAGATACACGATGAGTGGTCATTAAGGTATGAACTTATGATATTATTGTGAAAATATTATGAGAATTAAAGGTATATAGTGTGAAAGATATTATTGAAATGGTTATGAGTGTTGTTATCTTGTTGCCATTATTGACAAATGCATAGATAGTAGGTCTTTGAGGTCAAGTGCTTAAGTAACCTAAGCCTAGTCATGGCATAAAGAGGCTTTGTAAGAAGGTATGAGCATGGTGGATTGGTGAGATGAGTGAAAATAGTCATGATTAGTTGTATGAGGTTTCTTTAGTATGTGCGAGAGGTGGAGAGTACATGGAAAGAGGAATGATGGTCATTCTTAAGGCCTAATGTGGCTTACAAGTGAAGTTCTAGAGAGCAAAGAGAGAGAGAGTGTGTGGCCTAATGAGGGGTCATGATCATATTTCAAGGTGTTTGATCTCATGTAAGAATTATAAAAGGTGAGGTATGTTTTTTCAAGTTTGTTCATGTAGTTTGAAGTCATAGTTTGAAGTAAAAGGCATGCAAAGTTATTTGGAGGTCTCTTAAGTGGTTAGAATGAAGGGTTCTCAACCCAAGAAGGATTTTATTGTGATCATTATCTATTAAAAAAATTTCATGGGAAAATAAGTAGTTCATGGTATATTGGGAAGGTTTCTATCTCAAAATTCTAGGCATTATTTGTTTTATTGAGGGGATCTGCTATATGAATGATTGTTAAGAGTGACAACTAGTTTAAACCCTCTTAAAACCCTAATGAAGATCTGATGTTGAATATGTCGATAAAAAGTGCCTATAATAAATTTTTATTACTAATTAAGTGTTTTGATATTTTATTTGTCTCTGCCATGTACTTACAGGTGGTGGTGTCTAGATAAATGAGATAAAACATTTAAAGATATAGGCTTGTTTTTGAAGAAGTTATTTTAGCTAAGAAAATTCATATCAAAAAAGTTTGAAAATGATTAGATGGAGAAGGTAGAGACTTGTATTTTATGTGTATTGTTTATATTACTTAACTTTCTCCTTTTTAAATCCAAGTTAGCCAGTCACTAACATGCCTAATGGTACAAATAGTGAAAAACCCAGGTAGTAGTGAGAAGATGAATTGGAATATATTTTCATTATATAATGATGAAAAAAAGGAAATAAATATATTTATAATGAATTTTAATACATGTTAATTCTTTTAATAAGCTTTGTATTTATTTTTTGTGGTGAAAAAATAGCTTACAAGTTGACCTATCTGGTTTAGATAAGATTGTGAGATATAAAGTCATGAGATTGGTTTGAAAGACTGATATTTACCTTTTGAATATATGATATTTATATCTTATAATGTTAGAATTATCACATAAGATCAGATAAATTAATCATAAATCCTTTAAAGTGTCTCTAAAGGTGTTGGAGGTCTGAGTCACCATGGCTATGTATTAAGGTAATCTGGTAGTTTTGAGTGAGTGAGTTGTAGAGGTCTTCTTGAAGCCTTATCTTCTGAGTGGAAGTGTCTAACGAATCTGGTGATGGACCCAAGTTCATTTAGACTCTATATGTATATTTTTTTGATCATAATTTAGTGGATTTAGTTTTTTTTATATTCATTCTTGCAAGATAGTTTTTGACTATAGACAAGCCTAATAGAGAAAATTATGCAAAACCCAAGAAATAATGAGAAGTTGGTTCTAAGTATGTTTTAAAGGTATATTTATGGATTAAATTTAATGAATATTTTTTTATTAATATTAATTCCTATTAATTCTTGGTAAAGAGCTTGGAAGTTAGGTATAATGGTGCAAACATTGAAGCCAAAATGACTTATCTAGTTCTAATATGACTATGAGGAGTGAGGTCAATAAATTGGTCTGTAAAACCAATAGTTTCCACTAGATCATATAATTTTTATATTTTATAGAGATTTTATAAGATTATTAACACATTGGAAGGTTTTAAAATTCACTATAAATGTGTTTAAGGTCAATGTTACATGACTGTATTTTTGATAGTCTTGGCAGTTCTGAGTAAGCAAGTTGCAATGATGAGTTTGAGGATCTATGCCCCGATTTTAAGTATCTAATGCATATGGTGATATTTTTTAGGTCATTAGGTTTTATTATAAGTTATTTATTATCATTTTTTTGGGATAAATTATGTGTTATCTTTAATTTTTCAAGATAGACTTTTCTTTGTGTTTAAAGGCCTAATGCGAACAATGTTAATGGAGTGTTTCAAGTGGTGGTTAGACCTAGAAGGTGACATGGTTATTAGAGGATGTTTTATTAGGAATATTTTATTATTTTATTAAATTTATATGTCATGTATATAGGTATATAGTGTTTAAATAGGTCATAAGGTAACATGTCCTAAAGTAGGCCTAACGGAATTAGGTTTCCTTGAGACCTAAAAAAGGATTTGGTATATTTGAGTTTTGTATGACCTAATGTAATGATTTATTATCATTTTTAAAATTTAATAATGCCTATTTTTTATTAAATATAAGTGGTAAAGTGTGTATTTATGATCAATATGTGTATGATCAAGAGGCTAGTATTTATACAAGGTAGTTTTAGGCCTATTTGAGTATGCTTAGAGGAGCAAATGAGATAAAAGATCCTTGAGATTAAGGAGATATTATATACAATAATAAGAGAGTATAGGTACTATCACGAATTTATAATATGTGGTATAAGTATGAATATCAAGGTCATATGACCTAATTAGTCTTGAAGAGACCTAGTTGAGAGAAGAGGCCTAGAAGGCAATTTGAAAGGGATAAGAGTGTGAAGAGATTAAGAGTTGGTCATCATATATTAGTTGAGAAACATAGTGTTATTAATTTGATCAAAACAATCAAGTATATTATTTATTGTTGAGTCATCTACAGGGTTTGTTCCTCCTTACAAGTGGGTGTTTGCTAAAGCCTAGTCAAGTGGGTGTTTAGCTAGTTGGGGTTGGCGCTTCATGTGGAGTTGGTGCTTAAATAAATTTGTTTTTTGTCTTATAGGATTGTATTCCATTTGAAAATATTTAATGGTTTTATTCCCCTTGAGGTTTTCCCATATATGTAATGGTTTCTTGTATTTCATGTTCATATGTATGGTTATTTGTGCTTTGATTGATCTACATGTTTGTATGAATGGATCATGAATATTAAGTGTAATTGAATTAATGTTTTGAAGATTTATTTACCCCCATCTTGGTCATTGTGATTCCAACACACTCATAAAAAAATGTTTTGTTTAGTAATGTCCCAAATCAAGAAAGTTCCTATCATAACTATGACTTTGAGTATTAATTTTGATACAATAGTTTAAGAAGCATTTATTTATGTGTCCCAACTTCCTCTATCTAAAAAAATTGAAGTGGTAGATTCCTTTTAAGATTATATCATTTATAATGCTTTGATTTTAGATTAATAACTATCATATCTCTAGAATTAAAATGCAAACCTACACCTCCATCTCAGCAAGGCACATTGAGTCACTGATAACATTTGACCTATGTTGGTCACTCAAGTCTTGGGTTACCAAGTTATGTATGAAAATAAAAAATTATCATCTCTCTTATCATAGTTCACAAAAGACTAGATCACTATGTAGAAGGTACCACATCTTACACACACATGGGTAAAACATTAAGGTAGACTAAGGTAATTATTGAATTATTAGAATATCATGAACAAGTCTTAGATATATATTCACTCTAAGATCAACATATCACATGACGGATGCTTGACTAGAATTAGTAGTTAAACACTTCATGGGTTTAATCCAAGCCATAGTTTGATAAGGTAGATAAATCCAAATAAGTGATGGAGGATTGATTTACTTCTTATAACACACTAGAATTCACACTCAATTAATCACTTAAATCACAAGATAATGTTATTCATAAGATAAAAACATGGAAAAATAATATACTATGTAATAAATTTGTTGGATTAAAAATACATAGGCATGTATAGAATCTTGAAGATATATCCCAAGAAATATGATATAAAATTTTGAACGCTAGGGCACTACTCACCATAATAATATATGATGATATTCAAAAGCAGATGGTATAAAACTCTCACTACACATAATGCTTAGTATGGTGTGTAAAATTCTTATTAACTAGAAAATGTATAAAAAGGACTTAACACATTTAGATATATCTATCATAGACATCATCTAGGAGCCCAAATTAATCCCTCTAAATCAGTTCCAATAAGAGATTCATTAAAAAATTATGGTCACAACTTCGTAGAAAGTGATCCAATATCAACAATTGTTGCCAGCACCATATTATTAAGCCATAAATTCTTCCACAACAACTAAATTAGAATCATATTCATATCCTCTTATAATTACTCCAACATATTAAATACCACCACCTTATTTTTAGGTATCTTGCACACTTCCATTTTTAAAATTTGAAGATTGTATTAGCAAAAAGGATTAAAACATTAGGAGCGGGTCCAAGTTAGTTTAAAACCTATAAATGGCATCTGCTTAGTTATACAGGTCTATTATAAACTTGAAAGGGTGGTATGTTGATATGATACTTAGTTAAAATATCAAAAGAGGATCTAAATAGTACATACTAGGTGACAACATGTAAATAACACCTTGAGCAATAACTGTGAATAATGATTTGAGTCTTATCCTTGGAATCAGGACACTCCATAAGATCTAGTATGCAAAAAACATCCTATTACTTTATTTTGAGATGAGACAATAATTTAAGTCTAGAAAACTATTGGTAGTAAAATAAGAATACAAAGTCATTGTGTATAATTGTATAAAAAGTGTGCCTTTCACACCATTTTGTACATGGTGTATTGTTTTTCTTTGTATGTGACTCTCTTTATACATCAAAAGTCTTCTAAATGAGAAGACTCTTATTTTTTATTGTAAAATATCATCGGAATGTGAAGCGACAGAGTCTTTAGAAATATCTATATATATCACTCATTTATATTGAAAAGGATTCTAAAATATTGAGATCAATATAGAGATTCATAAATAGTTTTCATTTATGTTTCCTTATGTTCCTTATGTCGATACATTCTAATATATGGTAATCTATTTATTATGAGAGATCTTACTATTCTAATTTGGTTATACATGTGAATCATGATTAATTTTTTTATATGTTATGATTGTGTTAATATATAGTTTCTATGTGATTTCCTCCTACATTTGTATATTACTCTACGCACAACTATCCCCTATTATGATGTTTTGATGGTTTTTCCAAGAACCTCTACTAACATCTTAATTATGTTATTCCATTCATCTCCTTCTCATATGTTGATTTGATGATAACCACTCTTCAAATCAATCTTAGTGAAGTAACTTGATCCACTCAAGAAGTCCATTAAGTCATCCATTCTTGGCAATAAAAGCATGTACTTAATGGTGATATTTTTTAATGCACAAAAATTTGTACACATTCTCCATTCCCCACTATTCTTTGGTTCCAATAAATCTAGAACTACACATGGGCTTATACTCTCATGTATTAAACCCTTTTGTAATAGCACTGAACCTACTTATTTATCACCTCATTTTTCATTGGATTCACCCTATAGGTTGATTTATTAGGAAAATTTTCTCTTGGCACTAAATACATATGATGACTAATGTTCCTTATGGGTGGTAGTCCATCTAGAAATTCACTCATCATAATATCAATGTAATCCTTTAACATATTATAAATTTAAATATGTAGATCATTTACCATAGTGGTTGTCACAACTTTACCTATTTGGAAATAAATCTAAAACATATCTCCTCAACCTTAGCCACCTTTAAGAAATTTTTACCACATGCCAACTTTACATTTGAATTTTTATACACCTTATCTCCCTTGTCCTTTAATTTTTTTAATTTGAATATATTTCCATCCTTTATAATAGTATAGGTATTTTCTCTTCTGTCATGCATGACTCTCCTATAAAACTACCATGGCATACCCAAAAAAAACATGACACACATCCATGGGCATGATATCACACAAAACTTCATCTTTATATGAATAAATATAAAAATTCACCACACAATACTCATTTACTAGAACTTGATGCCCCTTAAGTATACAATAAACCTTGTATGGTGTAGGATGTTTCAAACATTTCAGCCCAATATTTTCTACCATTTATTAATAAACCAAGTTATTTGTGCTACCACTATTAATCAAAGCTTTTCAACACTTACCTTTAGACTTGAAAACAACTAAAAATGAATTTTTTTAATTGTGTTGAATCATTCACCTCCTTGGCCAATTTTAACAACACTCTTTTCATCAACACATCTTCTCCTTGTTATATCTCTTATGTATGACTTAGAGACCCAACACTCTCGTCATATCCAAAATCTATGTGAGTTATCCATGCAAATATCTTACCATTATTTTGAGGGTTTTTTGGATAATGTTCCCACTTATGAATATCATAATTATTTCACCTAAAGAAATTTACATGAAAAATTTCACCTCTACCTTGTGCATATGAACCTTTCCCTCTTGAACAGTATTATCCTCTTGTGCCCAAATTTTGATTTTATGATCTACTCACCTCTCCACCATCGTTTTTATTGACCTCTTCCACCATTATTTTATCCTCATCCTCTTGAAAACTACCATATACCTATAGAGTTTGCTTATTTCATCCTTGTTATCTTCTTCTCTGCTTTTAATGTGCATTGAGAGGTTTATTTTACAATCCTTAGTTCACCAAACTGATTTCATCTTAAATAGTAAAACTTAGTCCGTTCACATATGGTAGATGATATTTATGAATTATATAAAACCTTAGTCTTGTACACTTGGAAAACTCAGACCTTGGTTATTCCCCTCAATTCTATACCTTTCTTACTTCCTCAAGTCTCACATCTCCTCTCTCTTGTGCCCCTTGGCCTATCTCTTAGTCTGAATATTATTATTTTGATGACCCAAGAATTATATCTTTCCCAAAATTCTTAAAAACTACTTATCTTCCACATATGTAAGTTATAGACCTATGCTTACTTTTCTACTTCCTATACACTTGCATCATAGTTAGATGCTTGTGTCGATGCAAGTGTACTTACTCGATGCAAGAATCTAGTGCCCTAAAGCTATCTAGTTTGAAAATGAAACACATCCTAATTGTCAGCCTAAGTGATATTATGTATGTTTTTGTCTAGGAGGTTTGATCTAAGTATAAGATCAACCCTCATTCATATCTCACATATTAACTTCTTACCCACTCATAAGGCAACTTATTAGAAGCACTCTATCAAGAACTCAAATGAATAAGACACTATTATACTTGAGTTATTTAAATGTATAGTGATATAAATAGAAAATTATTACATATACAAGTTTAAATTACTGAATGATAAGTCCATGAGCTATTTTCTAAGTTACAAGTTAGGTCACTATTATACTTGATTGTCTCACATTTAATAATTCACATACAATCCAACACATAGGGGAGAACTACATAAGTAAGAGTCCCTCTTTAGAGTATTAGATATATAGGTAGTGCTCATTGATATAGGGGTCTTTTGTGTAGCTTGACACTATGCTCTCACTAACCCATTTTTTCTATAAACACTATGAAGATGAAGAACTAGGTTATGATCATTTAATAATAAGCAAAAATCCATGACCTAGATATTAATGCACCAAAGCAAATTTGATGATGAAACCAAAAGCATCCAATTGGTCTCATCGTATTCTAGTATTTATTCCATACCAAAAAACTATATCTGATCTCGACACTAGCCTTAATACAATTTTCCAAGGCTAACATAAGTATTTGTAGCTATAGAGGTATGACTTATGGAATCAAGTGACTATTATAGAATTTAGATCTCATCTACTTTATACCTATTCTAGATTTAGATCTGTATTAGCATCATAATCAACTAAGTATATTCTTTTCATTATCATTTCAATATCTAACATATATGTACTTTTTATTTTTAGCATATCTTAGTATAATAAATTTAGTATATATTTTATCTATGTTTTATAATTAATTGGACTACTATAGATATTTTTATCTCCGTTGTGATTATTAATTTCTATATTTTAACCCTATCTATACCAATAGGATCAATACATTCAAATTTAGGGTTAAAATTCTAGTGAATCCAACCTTCTACCATAATTTTTGCATAAGCATTCTCTTTTAGATGCTTATTTCCTGCCTTGTCCTAATCTTAGTGTTATTTATCTCTCTTATCATGGATGATACCAACTAGTTTGATGACTATGATTATGAAACTCTCCAACTCTCTCTCTCTCTCTCTCAAATAAGGAATCAAAATTGATTACGTTTGAATTCTGCCAAGTGCTAATGCATATACTATCAAATATTTGAATGATGGAAACTACTATCCCTCTAGTAAGGTCCATGATCCCACAATTTTAATAAATAAGTTTAACCATCTTAATGTAGACAAAAATCCTTTTCCTTTACCAAATTTTGTTCCACATAGAAAAAGCATTCCTCTATTTGATTCTGAAAGATTTCTCCAACTCCATAAGTATATCATGGAGGATTTAAAATAATTCATAAATGGGATGTGCCTTTAATTTCATTGATAAAAAACTCTCCTCTTACAATATTTACAAACAATATTGTACTTATCAAGGGTGATTATTCTCTCCTACCTTCATTCGATATTGATTTTTTTGAAAGGTTAATCGAGACATCATGGCATCTTTACCATGTAACATCAAGACATAAAGAAGAACAAATCATTACAAACCTAAAGTGCAAAAGGATATTAATGTTCTAAATATAAAACTCTTACCAACATCTACCAAGGCATCTAAATTAAAGTATCCTTGTCTTGCAAAAGATAAAATTACACTACAAGTGCCTTTACCATAGATTACATAAGATCAAATTGTTATATCCTTACCAAAAGTGAATAAACCAAGTTATTACAATGTTAATATATCTTCAAATTATTTACCAAAGTATCCTAAATTCAATGATCATGAACTTTCACTTTTTATCGATGAAAAATTATGATACTCAC
Organism: Torreya grandis; assembly: GCA_037957365.1. Lineage (NCBI taxonomy): Eukaryota > Viridiplantae > Streptophyta > Pinopsida > Cupressales > Taxaceae > Torreya > Torreya grandis. Next base: position 4,485,057 of record JARHVA010000049.1, read on the forward strand.
ATGCCTAGATTCAATAAAGGTGGTCGATTACAACCAATGATAACACCTATGACAAACTCTAACATTCCCATGAAATTTATTATTTGTATGATGAACACTATTGGGGATCTTTAGAAATAGGTTTCTATACTTCAAATTCAAATGGCTTTCCATAATTATAATGAACATGTTCCTCATTCAATAATCAACCTCTTGTGAAAGGTATAGTTGAATATCCTTATCTTCTAGGTTTTGAGCTACCATATTTATCTCTCTTTGAAACACATAAAGAAATATTTGATCACATGATACTTATGCAGATTATTTTGGTTAATGGTAAAAATATGAAAAACTATTCATAAAATTATTCCATATGATCATTTTTGATGAGCCTCAAAATTGGTTGTATATCTTACCAAAATATTCCTTTAACAATTTTTCATAATTATAAGATGCATTCTTCATGGATTTAAACATCGACAAGGTGAAAAAACTTACATTAACACATTTTCACAATTTAAATCAACATTATAATGAGTCCTTTCAATATTATACTATTACATTACAAAATACATCATATGATCTAACATTTAGATTGTCAAATTTGGAATTGCAATTCATTTTTAGTAGAAGGATTATTTCCCCATTAAAGGAAAGAGCATTGCATAAAAAATATGAGTCACTTACCTATTTATATATTAATGTGCATGGATATGATTCACTCATATTTACTCATAGAAAGTATTTTAACATATGTCCATGAAAATACAAAAGTTTTATCCCTCACACAAAGGAGGGAGATAATTACCTAAGGAGCATTATGAATAAAAATGTAGTGTTCCTAATCTTTATATGACTCATTTGAAAAAATTATTTATTATGTATCCAATTCAAATCCCACATCCTATGAAAAATCCTCAGGTTCAATAAACTGAAAATCATCCATGTCACTAGGATTTAATAATTACTGATTCATGGGTGGTGCTTAGTTTTTGCATAACCACATTGATACTACAGAATCAAAAAACTATTATAGTGAAAGATGTTTTTCAAAACTTGGGTACCATGACAAATATCTATGTGATAATGGATAATGTTAAGATTCATTGGGTTTATTTGTAATTCCTATTAGGTGTGGACCTTATATTGTCCTTATAAAAGTATGGGTCTTACCCCATACTCTGTTACAGTCCTTTATGTTGGGAAAATTTTGGTTATATTAAATAGAAGCCAAAATAGATAAAAATAAATAAGGTATCTATTTTTCTCATGAATGAAAATTGATTCATATTACAAATAATAGTAGTGGTTCTTCTAATACACGTGTAAAACATGAAGAGGAACATTCCATGTGCCATTTAAACTTATCCAATCATGATGAAAACAATGTAAAAGATCTATCTGAAGGTTGTAAAGCTCCACAAATTCAAAAAATACCAGTTTTTTTTTCAAAAATACAAAAATATATTTTCCACGTAATTATCTTATTTACTCCTTGGCATCTATGTGTTAGTTCTATGTTGATGGATTGTGTATTAGTTACTTCTACATACACATGTATTTCTTGATTCTATTTGAGTGTGATACAAACATACACATATACATGATCTATTCACTTTCAAATGTCAATATTGCCCTCTACTCATGTCAGTAGGACAATAGAGGAATTAAACCTTGATGATCATGATATTTACAGTTTATATCATTGTATGGTCATTTTACATTATCATGTTTGAGCTTATATATGTACTTCAACATGCCTTTATCCATGATTATATCTTATATAGTGTACTTGATATGATATGTACTTGAATGTTTTGTTAACATGTTTGATTAATGGGATACTAAGATATGTTTATGCCATTTGATTATATTTTCATTTATCCACTTCTTTGAGTGTCTTTCCTTGCCATTGTCTTGCTTGTTTGAGCATTTAAATATAATATGTTTTTTTTCCACCTCCATGCCTTTGTTTGACACTTTGACATTTAGATGTGTCATTAATTGTTTTACATTGACATTTAAATATGTCATTTATTTCTTTATGTAAATTTTACTAAGTGATGTGTATTCAATTGTTCAACATTTGAACACGTGCCTTATTTGTAGTCTCCTTAGATCATAGCCTTTTGAATTGCTTTTGATTACTATTATGTGTATGCTTGATTTACTTATTGAGATTGTAATTTTACTATCTATACATTTCCATGATTCACATCATAAATCTTAGAACTTGATGTGATCACATTATATGTGCTTTAATGATATATTTACCTAGACATATTTTCCTATATGCTACATGGTACATTCACAGTTTACATGGTTATATTATCATTTTGAGGTGAGTTAACTACCATTTTACATATTATATCACCTCAAAGTTGGTCATATCAATGAATTAATGTCATAGAGTTATGGATTATACACATTCATAATTTTTAGATTTAGTGGGGGCATGTTTTGGAAAATTGATCTTCACACTTACTCAGTATGCAGAATACCTAGATTATAGTGGTGGCATGTTTTGGAAACATGTTATCCACATTTAAAATTATATATTTTTTTTCAAATTTATCCATATATAATGGGGGAATGTTACGGAAACATACCACCCACACTTGTTTGAATTTCTAATTTAGCCAAAGCACATAGTTATAGGATTTAGATACACATTTTTGGTATAATTCTATATATTGGTACCACTGTTATTAATAAATCAACATGAGACATATGTAAGGTGAATATGTTACTAAATGTGCACATAATACTTAAAAATCAAAATAGTTTCATATTTAGAACATGTTCAAGGATTGTCATCACCCATCAAGTTTAACTTTTATGGACTATATTGAGCCTATTTACTACAATAGTTGGAATATTTTTTGGTGTGGTTAATCATACTCACCAGGTTATAAGTATGAATGGTTTTCATAGTTGAGCTAGTCTCAACTACCAGGTGGAAATCCACCTTTTCTCCAAGGTTTGGGGCATGGTACTTATTCTCTCTCTCTCTCTCTCTCTCTCTCTCTCTCTCTCTCTCTCTCTCTCTCTCTCTCTCTCTCTCTCTCTCTCTCTCTCTCTCACCTTATATATATGCACTTTACATATTTATATTTATCCTAATATCAATTTAAGTGATTCATATTGATACATCTTTCAAATAAAATTGCCAATAGGCAAGGCAATTGCATTGATACATAGGTCTACTCATAAACATCTCTCTTTCAATTTTAATCATTTAAAATTATCTTAATTTCATTTTATATGCCTTGATTATATAATTTATCATGATATTATTTATATTTTATTCACCATCAAAGTAGTCAAGTTAGACACAAGCAAAGATAAGGTGTGTTATACACACCCAGGTATGAATTTCTTTCCTTTAAATTAGCAATTTCATCACTATATTAAAGGGAGGAAATGTATATGATATTTATGAATTATATAGAACCTTAGTCTTTTACACTTTTAAAAATTGTATCTTGGTTTTTCCTCTTAATTTTATATCTTTCTTTCTTTTGTAGGTCTCACATCTGATCTCTCTTATGCCCCTTGTCCTATCTCTTAGTCTGAGCAGTCTTATGTTAATGAACCATGCCCTATTTCTTGCATAAAATGATTAAAACCTACTTATATTCCACCTCTACAAGTTCTTGACCTATACCTACTTTTTTCTTCCTGAACACTTACATCTCAATCAAACCCCTGCATTGATGCAAGTGTCCTTACCAAATGCAAGCGTCTAATTTCATAAACTCATATAGTTTGAAAATAAAATGTATAAAAATGGTTAAACTAATTGATATTGTTCAAAATTTTATCTAAAAGGATTAATATAAATATAAGATCATCCGTCATTCATTCCTCACCTATAAACTTCTTACTCACTCATAAGGTAACTTACCAAAAACATTCTATCAAAAACTTAAGTGAGAAAAGCTTCCCTATTTTCTCCTATTTTCATATAAATCATAGGAAAAATACATATATAGGTTTGAATTAATTAATGGTTAGGCATAGATCTATATTTTCAAAATTACTAGATAGGTCATTATTTTACTTGCTTATCACACATTGCATGATTCACACACAAAACAACACATAGGGGGAGAACTACATAAGTTTGAGACCTTGTTTTAAGTATTGGCTATGTAGGTATTGCTCATTAACAAATGAGTCTTTGGAGTAGCTCAACACCGTGGTACAACTAACCATTTTACCCATAACCACTATGAATATGAATAACTAGGGTTTTATCAATTTATAAGGAATGATAGTCCATCACCCATATATGAATACACTAGAGCAAAGGCAACAATGAACCCAAGGGTATCCAAGTCATCACACTTGTTAAAATCATTATCTCATAGCAAACAACTACAATTTATCTAAACACTATCATTAACATAAATTTCTAAGGTTGGTGTAAGTATCTCGTACTATGGAGTTACAATTTATAAAATTAGGCAACTATTCCAAAATCTAGATCCAATCTACTTTATGCTTGTTTAAAATCAAGATCTATATTAACATTAGAACTAGATAAATATCTTGTTTTCATTGTCATTAAAATATCTAGAATATTTATAGTTTTCATTTTAGCATATCTTAGTGTAATCAATTTAGTATATGTTCTAAGTACGTTTTGGACTTAATTGGGTTGATATAGATTTATTTATCATTCTTGTGTTTATTCATTTCTATAATCTTAACCCTATCTATCCTAATAGGATATACACATCCAAATTTATGGTTAAATATATACCCTTCCACTTTATCAATATCTTATTCAACATATCCTTTTCTTATTATGAGTCTATAAAACTCCTCAGTGTAATCTTTGACACTCATCTCTTTCCACCTCAAATTATATAGTTTTTAGGGTAAACCATTTTCCTTCAAATTGTATACTATTATATCCCATGTCTTAATTTTATCATTATTATTTATCTATCTTTCCACCTACACATCTTCTCACCATAATGAGGCATGATGCTTAAACTTTGTGTACACAAATTAAATTTTTTTGTGTTCCTTCATAGACTCATATTCAAATTATTTTTTCATTTGTATTATTCAATCCAAAATATCTTTGAGATTAAATCTACCATTGTCACACAAGGTATCATGTTCCAATTTATTACCAAGCCTCACCATAGCTCTGATAAATCTCATCTTAGCTTCATTTTACATATCTTCTATCCCAAGTTATTGAGCTTATTATTCCTCATCCTCACTAACGTCATCACCATGACCCCTTTTCCTTTGTCCCAAATCCATTACATCTAACCTTGACTACATATATCTCATCATTTGGCCAAGCTTGTAACATGAGGTCATCTCAATATTTTCCCTCTTTAAACAACATTTTCACAATGTGACATCTCTCTCACAATGCAAACATGTATTTCACATATTTTTGATAGAATCAACTTGAGTCTTTTCTATTCACACTCTCATGTAGACAAAATGAATCTCTAATAACAATGGATTCTCATATAATCTAGGTTTCCACCTAAGGATAAACATTTTAGGTATGTTTTAAAGTGAGGGTAAACACAAAAACTAAGAAAGAACCAAAACATAAAACAAAACACTAGATTCAACACATGAATCCATTCCTCTTATTCATCATGAAGTAAATTAGAAACATAATGAGTTTTAATGACAAGTTTTAAGTATGAATTTTGGTAGCATAATGCTTCATTGAATACAATAGAAGAGAAATAAAAAATGCAGTACCAATTTTATTAGCATATGATTCCCTCAAAGGAATAATCCCATTACAAGCACAATTTTTCCTTTTAAGGCATGAATGGACTGACCCTTTAGGTCTCCCTTGTGTCTTTTTATCTTATGTGGCATTTAAGAAAAAGAGAACATCAATAAAATATCAAAAGACCATTTTTAGATACATAGGTAGATAAAATTGGGATTTTGATAGGGTAAATAAAATCTTAGGGAATGATTTATGCATATTTAGACCTAGTTAGGATTTTGTGGGTACCAAAACATGTTTGAAATGGTCCAAGACTAAATCAAGATTTTTCCCTCTACATAACACTCATTTGACATTCTATCTTGCTCCAAGACTTATCTAGAGATAAAAATCTAATTAACACTACCAAGCATCACATCAGACACTTATAGATCCATGCAAGTTTTGAAACCCATAAATAATAGAATGATTTTGAAATAAGTCTCAGTTCTATTTAGGGAATATAACTTGATTAACACCATCAATGATGTTAATCAAATACCAAGACCAAATTGGGAAATTGAGCCCAATTACCAAATCATGAAAACATTAAACATCCAAAGACCTAATTGGTATTAGAATATTGATTACCAAATCACATCATGAATGAAAGTACCAAATACCTAATTAATAGAGAGAAACCTAATTAACAAAGACATGAATGTCTAAGTCCATTATAGATCCATTCATACTTCTAAATCCTAACTACAACTGCCTATGTACTCAATGATGGCATTGACCTAATCGATAATAGTGTCTTGATTAGCACTATAACATTGGATAATATTTAGACAATAACCAATCATGGTTTCAAGACCCAATTCCAACTAGAAAAAAGTTAGTGTCTCTCTAATACCTAGTCAAAGAATAAAATTCTTATTAAAACTATAAGTGACTTGAAACTTCATATAAGATCAAATCAGACAAATGAACCTTGGTTACAACTATTGGAAAACACATTACATCTCAACACCTAATTAGACGTGGTGAAATCTGATTACAACTGCAATCTACCAAAACCAAAAATATGGTTTTTTGGCCTCCTCAAATACCAAGACAACCAAAAACTTTACAAGTTTAATGTTGAAAGTGAAAGTTGACATCAATAACATGAACATGCCACAAAAAATAATAGAACAATATAGAAATTGACAAATAAACCTACAAAAACACAAAACTAATGACAAAATAAAATAAAAAGTAACCAAATGCTTTGTTTTAATTCGATAGAGGATAACTTATCCTCCGTGGATGCTCCTAGATTAGCTTTCTAGGTTATGGATTTGTCATTAGATTCTATTATTTTTTTCCTACCATAAATTCCATAAAATCAATAAAGGGTCTATCTTCCTTAAGTTTTTTTACTCGATATCCATTTCCTTTTTCTTAACTAATGAAGATTAGAATGACAAATCCAAAAAAAAAAGACATTTTTTAATGAATCAATTCCAAATTCCCCTGAGAAGTGGTAATGGAGGGATAGATGGTTTTTAGTTTCATTTTAATTACAAAAGATGCATCTTGTTGGGCCATGAAACTATTTTATTTATATTCTATACCATTCGAGGATTTTCCTTTTAAATGTCATCCAAAGTAAGACATTGTATTTATGGATACTCATAAGACACCATAACCTATTACAAGGTTAATGATCCATTTATTCATTTAGAAAGGATTTATACCTTACATTCACTATCTAGTTGCCTATACAATAACCCATCCATTTTAAAGAGTTATCTTGAAAAGAATGGCTGATGTGGTGAGATAGAATAAAGTAATGAAAATATTTAATAAATTTAATAGGGAAGCATAAATTCACAAATATTTGATTTATCCAAGTGAAAACCACACACCATCCATTCTAAAATATTTAATGAAATATTTCTCTACCTTATTTCCCACCTCTCTCTAAATAAAGGTTCAAGCTAATGATAAAATGGATGCTAGTGCAATAGTCATCTAGTATATCATGATTCTTCCCAAAAGTCTATAGGTATTCCATTCTTCAAATCCTAAGAGAGATTATTTTTCATCACCTCCCTACACTTTCTAATATATTTCCATATCTGTGATCCATTCATCCATTTATCTTTTAAAATGTTTCTTATTGGTTATTGAATAGTATTCAGATAATTTTGTCTAATCATTCTATTCTAAAAGTATAATTTTACTCAAACATTCACATAAAGTTATTCATCCCAATGTTTATTTATAAAAATTTAGATTCCTTATTCTTATCCTATAATTATATTTCATCAGAAAGATTTCCTTCATTTTTTTAAAAGTTACCTTTTTATTATTTATTATCCTATTCGATAGAATGTTTATATAATCCTTGCCAACCTATTCTTAACATAAGAAGGAGCTATGGTGACAAACCTCAAGTACACTGGGATAATTTAAAGAACAACCTATATGAATTGATCTTTGCTAGCCCATGATAACCACTTGCCTTTCAAAGAACCCAACTATTTATAGAATAAGATGATTAATGGTTTCCAAAATTCATTTCTTGACCTCCCATAAAAAAGAGGGATACTAAGATATTTTCTTGAAAGAGAGAATAAGGAAAAACTTAGAATTATTCTAATCTAGATTTGGGTTCTAAGAGTGGTGTTTAGGGAAATTATACTAGATTTTCAAAATTTAATAGGTTTCCCTAAGGCTTATTGATAAAATTCTAAGTTTCTCTTAAAAGCTTTTGTTTGTGAGGCTTTAAAATTATTTTATCTAATTGTCTCATCTAAAAAAATTCCATGTGTAAAATTACATCCCTCAGTGATATTGATCACACTAATCATATTTTATGTTGGAAAAAGTGATGAGATATACACCCAAAAAAATAACCAAATAGATTAGATCCAGAGATATCCTGAAGCTAGTAATATGGTGTTGCAAATGCACATAATAACATACTAAACAAAATTAAATAGGGGAAGGTAGAGTTATAATAAAACACACACTTGCATATATGTTATATTGAATTAAAAATAGTATTATATACTAATTATAATTCATAAACAAATACAACTATAATTATTTAAAAAAACTCTTGTAAAAGACCCTCAAAACTTATCTACTTGATTGCAATTTTTATCGTTCTTCCTTGAGCTTGATTGGATACTTAATATACTATTTTATAACCTTTGATCTCTTACTTATATTATTTTGAATTCTCTATATTTTGATTATTGTCAAAAACATTCCCCTTTTCTATCTTTTCTTTAAAATTTTTGTTGTTCTTCCTTTGTTACTACTTTGTATTTTCACCCTCTTGTACTCTATTTTATCTCTATTTTATTTTTTATATTTTGATAGTCCTCTCACCTAATAATAAATCTACCTCACAAGTCAAAAAATTGATTACGTTCAAATTTCAAATTACTATGTATTAATTATGTTTGGTGAAAATATTTGCTTTTGTACAACTCCAGACTTATGATAGCAGTTGGTGGTAATAAGGTAAGGATAAAATATTTTAACACTACCCATTATTCTTAACCTTCATACCATGAATTTATGTATTGGAAGAAAAATTATTGATATGGTGGGGGGGTAAATTATTTTTCAAAATATTTCTTATTAGTTTCACTTGAATAATTATGAACCATTTAAGCAATCATATATATCTATCAAGCATAAGCACCTATCAACATAAGCATGAAACATAATAACACATAATATATGTGGTAAACCCTAAAGTGGAATAAAACCCAATAATATCTAAAAATTTACTATATTACTATAATATAAACACCAAATTTAGTGAATCACCAACTTCACATGGAGCACCAACTCTAACTAGCTAAGCACCAACTCAGATAGGCTTTAACAAATACCAAATTGCAAGGAAGCACCAACCCCCTAGATGAATTAGGACCAAATAATCCAATTAAAATTTTTTATCACCTTTATAACACCTTGTTTATCATACAATAGATGATTATCACATTCTTCATCTCTTCTCTCTCTTTTATCCTTCTCAATCTGCCTTCCAAGCTTCTTCACTCTAATAGGTCTCTTTAAGACAAATTAGGTCATATAACCTTGATTTTAATACATATAAAATTATAAAATATTCATAATATTTCCTATAAATTACTATTATGGTCTAAAATACCTCATTTTGATCAACAAAGTGTTATCTTGTTTGCTTACCCTTAACACACACAAATAGGCCTAAAACTGCCCTGTATATATACAAACCTCTTGCTCATATACCTCTTAGTTATCCATATACATTTAAAAAAATTAATAACCTTTTAAATAGGTGTTATAATAAATTTAATTCATGAATAAATAATTATAATAAGTCATCCTCATCTTGAAAGACCAAAACCTCTTTTAGGCCTTAAGGAGACCTAATTTAATTAGGCCTTCATTAGCACACATTACCCTTTGATCTCCTTAGAACAATTTTAAACTACACACACAATGAAAAATTCATATTAAAATAAAATTTATATATAAAAATATCATATTATGTACATGACACTTTTTATCTCCAACCACCACTTGAAGGACACCGTTAGTATTGTTCACAATTAGGCCTATGCATACCCATAAAGTTTGTATTGAACTATAGGAGATTAAACACAAATTATCTAAAAAACCATGGAAATAAATAAAATATACAAAAATTAAATTACCTTTAAAAATCACCATGTGATTTATACTTCTCAATTTAGATCAAAAATACTCAAACACTTCTCTATAAATAGCCCACTTAGAACTGCTAGAACATTCCAAAACCCAATCATAAACAACTTGACCTTCAAAAACTAAAAGTAAACTTCAAAAGATAATTTATAATTTAAAAATATCATTTTACATATATAAAACACTAACAAATACAAAATTCACAAGGTATAATGTCACATATTGGCCTTGTAGACCAATGTTTTGACCTCAGTACACACAGTCATATCAGAACCAGATAAGCCATTTTGGATTCAACATTTCAACTAAATTCACTAAATTTGAAGATTTAAAAAAGTATGATAACTAATTTAAAGTAAAATAAAATAAAATTATATGAATTATATACATCAAATCATATCATATATTCTTAAACCCATCACTGCTACTTGGTTACCAAGAACTACCAGTTTACCTTAAAACATAATCATGATGATTTAGACCTTCAACACTTGTATAGATATATTCAATGAATTATTATGAATTTATATGATAATATGATATAATTATAATATTATTATATATAATTATAATATGTTCAAATTTAAATATTGGACTTTCAGACCAATCTCATAAATTCATTGTACATAGACCTCACTGAGCTAGACAAATCAATATATGAGAAAAAATTTCACTATAACCACTGACCTCCAAAACTTATATCAACCATGATAATGTATTAAAATTAATAAAAAACATCTCGATGCACTTGGTTTCATTCCTATTTCATGATAACACATCCCTAATCATCTTGTCACTACTTCTTGGGTTTCTCACTATTTCCACCATTAGGTCCGTTTATGACTGGACAACTTAGATGACTAGATTATCATACTTGGTGGATAAAATATATGCATAAAATTTCATTTAAATTAAATAAAAGTCTAAACCTTCTCCATATAATGATTTTCATACATTGACTTGGTCGACTCTGATTGTTATAGTAAATCTCTGACAAACTGGCACTTTCCTCTATGGTCTACTCACACACCTAACAAACCAATCACACCTGGAGATGCCTAGGAGAGTTAAAAAAATTATTTGATAGTTTGTATATTCATTTGAGCTAATTATGGGATATTTTTAATAATATATTTCACATTAGGTAATTTTTAGGGTTTTAGAGAGGGTTAACACTATCTATGCTGTTAAAGATTGTTCATAAATCTTATCCCCTCATTCAAAAAACCAATGCCTAGAAATTTGAGATAGCATCCTTCCCCATATACCATGAATATTTTAAGTCCTCATGCAGATTTTTCATGTGCCAATGGACACTTGAAAAACCTTCTCATGTAGACAACTCTTCATCTTATGCACTTAATAAACCTTAAAACACTTTTTCAATCATAAAACTTCAAATTTCAACCTTAGACTTGGTAAAAACACTTGAGAAAATATATCACACCATTGAAAATGGTCACACAATCATTCTTATCTTTAAATCTAAATCTCATACCTCATTTGTCTTGCATTCTCTCTTTACATAGTCTTCATACTTTACTAGGCCTTAAACTATCATTCATGCCTTTTTACATGATCCCAACACCTCAATGTCATGTTCAACTCCTCAATCTCATTCCATATAACCTTTTTCATGCTCAAACACTTATTGGGAGAAGAAAATATATAAGTAAAGTTGTGTAGGATATTCTTCAAATATTCATGCATTATGTAAGTAGTTATCATCTATATGTATTTTTTTCATTATTCCATGACTTATAAAAGGATATAAGATGAGTAGTCTCCTATTTTGGCTCCATAGTATGAGAAGAATATGAAGATTCAGGGACTACAAATGACTATAAATATGTATGCTTGTATTAAGAAGATGATTAATGTTTATTGAGATCAATATAGACTACGTGGGTATGGTTAGCTATTTTATTTCTTATATTTATTCTTGCATGTGATGTTTTGTTAATGTTGAGATTAGTTCCATCAAATTTATTATAAATTCTCTATGCACTTTCATGAAGCACTAGTTAATCTTAATTATTTCCTATCACATGATAATTTGTATCTATCATGCTTCTGTTAAATATGAATTCTCTGCACTATCCTACACACTTAGGTAAACATTTTCTATCCTCATCCTTGCATGTTTTGTTGTATTAGGAACCTATGCTAATAATGGTGTGGTGAGCATGGAACACACATTCTATAGGAAACTATGCTAAGATGGTTATAAAATTAGAGATACATTAAAACATGGTTAGACCAGAAAGTATGGAATTTCACAAAAGAATAATCTAAAAGGAATGGTCTTACCACAAGTGAAATTATTTAAGAGCATATCTACATAGAAATATATGAAATTTTATAGTGTGAGCTACCCAAACTACTAAATAATTGGTTGAAAATACTATAATACTATTACTTCAGTCCCAAAATGAAATAAATAATTACTTGGATTGAAGAGAAGATAAACTAGTTATTGACATTGGACACTGACTAAATGAGAGACATAGACTATTGGGTCACCACCACCATAGATGGATACATCACCAAATTTGTAGTTCAAGGGTATATAGTGTTCAAATATTTGCATGACGATTTTTTTTAGGAATTAGAGCAAACATTTTGTAGTGAATGCCTCTCTTGATAAAGTTGTTGGTTGTGGAGAAGGCCATGGTACCTACTCAATCCAATATGGAGTAGTCGCTTCAGGTATATAAGGTTGTGTGCATATGATGGTGAATTATGGATAGATGAGTAAGTAAATATTGAACTTAAATCCATAATGGAGATGTGAGGGAAGAAGAGTCAAAAGAAAAGTCTAGATTTAGAATGAGAACTATGATAATAGAACAGATGGAATAATCAAAAGAATATCCAAGTAACTACGAGTAGAGGTAAGAGTAGTAGTAAATTAGATGATGAACGAGTGAAAAGATTTGATGACCAAAGGAATGAATTAAATATGAAGAAAGAAGATGATGAATGATGGTAGATAGAATGATAGGTTGAAGAAAGAGATGAAGATGAGATGTGTAAAGAAGAAGGTGAGAATAGTTTAAAAGTAGATCAAATAGATGATAGAGGTAGTGAATAACTACAATAAAGGGTATTATCTAAAGAATAATAATTATACAAATAAATAAAATAATTTCACAAGTTAAACATAGGTTCAAGCATAATAGAAGAAAACACAAAAAAGAACCATTCACCAGAAGAGCACACTTCCTCGCAACCCAATCTTTTATAGTCTAGTAGAATCTTTTAGCTAGGTGGACAAGAAGGTGATACTTGGTAAGGACTATTTTCAAAAAATGTGAACAATTGGGGTACTAAAATTCATAATAAATTTATTATAAAGGCTTTGAAGGCCATTTAATTAGTTGAACCTAAATAATAAAAAGAATAAATCATAGGTAAACAAAGTATGCACAATTATTCTCCTATTGTGTAGAGTAGTACATAAGCAGGATCACTCAAAATGCAGCATTCTCTAATAAAAGTTGTATAAAAGAATCTATCTATACTAGTCAACATTATGACTTATCTTAGAGGATTCATAAAATTATCCCATTATGATGGGTCTATGGATCCTGAACAATACTTTTTAACTTTTAAAATGAGATGGCAAGCTAAGGGCATCACTAATGAATATATCCAAAAGTGCAAATTAGTAGGGGCGCAAGTTGGTAGAGAACTAGAGTTTATATACCAAAGAGACCTTTAGCAGGTAAGTCTAAAATATGTTGAGTACTATCTTGTCATAGAATTCAAGGTTAAGAAATGCACCAGTCATACTATATAGGACCTGAAGGAGATATGCCAAAAGTTTGGGAATTGGTTTATGATTATGACCATAGATTCTCTGATGTGATGAATAAGGTAGAGTTAGATTTAATATATAAGTACAAAATTACATGGTTTGTTGAAGTATTATGCCTTAGAGTTAGGTTTTCCATTGTGTAAACTAAATATGCTACCAAAGTAGATTCCAGAGTTGCTACCCTATGCTTAGAATAGATTGAAGATTATGAAGAAGCTCCTATTGCCAATTCTAAAATTGAAAATACATTATAGGCTTTCATGAAAAAAATGGAGTAATTCCATAAGGCAGATAATCCCAAATTGAATATATAGTGTAAATAGTGCAAAAAATGAGGAAACCATAAAAATGATTGTCCTAAAGTCAAGAGAAAATTATATGAAATCTATCGAGTAGTAGGGCATACCACAATGCAATGCCACCTTCTACAACAATATATCAAGAACCCACATAACCTATATTATAATTTCTTCAAGTCAACTAACCATGATGAAAATAATTATAGGGATTTATAATATCTAAAATAAGGCATCACTAAAAGTGTATTTTCCATCACTGCAAAATAAATGTCCTTGACAAATTTGGTGATCTCAAGATAAGAGGTAGATAAATTTTGTGTGACCCAAATAGGTCCATAATAGATTCTGAGTTTACTACAGTTTTAGCCTCAAGGTCTAGTTAGATGGGCCCCTTCTTCACCAAGATGGACACCTTCATCCCCTTAGTATTAGTATGCAACATCTTGTAGCTCACCCATAACACAAAAATAACAAACAAGTTGGGCCCCATAATCTACACAATAACAATTCAAGATTTGAGATAACAATCAGCAACACCGACATTGGAACACTACATAACTATAAGGAGGGTATCGACATAGATATCAGTCCAATAGAGGAGGATCTTGAGGTGGATGTATAGGAGGATACCAAGGGGTACAAGGAATAATGATCAAAGACCTCCTCTACAATTTTACCTATGTGGAGAATATAATCATGTCTAATGAAATTTCCAATGAACCCACAAAGGTAGTCATACTTCACATATTACATAATCTCTTACCAATATGACAAAAAAGATTACCCTATTTTATAAAAACAAAGGAAGCATAAGGCTATCCAAAATTTGAATATGGTGAGTGTGTAACCTAAATAAAATGCATTCTTGAATGTTGTGACATGACAATAACACATAGACCAAGGGTTGCCTCCATTTGAAATGTCACAAGATCAGGGGATCCAAAAAGATAGATAGGATAAGTACCTAGATCCCACTACAAAAAAAGCCTCATGTATAAATTGTAGAAAGGATTACATAACATGATTAGTCAACCATTAGTCCAATAAATCAAAGGAAGAATGTATAAGAACAAACTAAATTAAGCCTATCTATTCATGTGGGAATTACAAAGGATAACACAAAATAATTGAAAGAAAGGAACATCATATTAACTTCTCAAGTAGATCCACCATACCAATGCATCTCAAAAGCATGTTCTTCCTTGATCAAGAGCTCTTGTCTTCAACAACAATGGTGGCCAACTCCTCCAATGTCTCAAGAACTCTTTGTAAAACCTAGGCTTATGATTTAGAATCACTAAACTAGCATATGAATGAAGATTGCATACAAAATCAATGATCAAATGTAAAGGATTATGGAGACATTTCATCATAATAACTTTGCATAAATCAAGCTTAAAAATGATGTTCATGGCCTCTCTATTTATAGATTTTTGAGATTGGTCAGGATCAACCATGACCATCCATCTCAAGATTGAGATGTGTGGCCATGGATTGATCCAATTATATAATTAAAATCCATAAATATCCTTCATAATGATTTTTTAAGAAGGGGAATTTAAGAGGAATGGAGGGTCTTAATGAGGCATGGTAGGCCATGGTTCAAATATTTTATGCATTTATGGCCTAGGGATGCCTTTCTAAGAAATGATGTCATTAGGTGATGCAGTTAATAGAAATCAATTTACAAAAAGAAATACTCAAAAACTCTCATGGAAAATCCACTTAATCTCTTGATTTGGATTAATTATCCTTAAACAAAGTTAATCAACATTTATGCAATTATTTGGAAATTGGCCCTCAATTAATCAAAATGGTTAGAAAGTCATATTACTGAATTGTAATTTAACTCAAGAAGAATTGGAAGGTGACGTTAGATACATTAGAACCATATTCCCATATATGATGTTTCCAACACAAAATAACAAAGGTATGTGATGTGTACCAATGAATTAGAAGAAAAGAGTGATTTAGATCATAAAAAACAAAATCATCATTTTGACTCGAAATGAATTGATAAAATTTAGTTGATTCATAAATTGCATTACCTTATTTAGGGATACATTAGCCTAAATCAACTCTTGTAAATGACAAGTTTAAACCATTTAGGGTGTTTTAATGATTTTGACCTAAAATGTACATTTGAGTGCAATTCAAGTAAGATTGACAATTTCAACAGAAATGGTGTTAGGAATTGGATGTCTACATTTTGACATTGTTTGAGAAGGTGTAGTGAGACATTCAGATGAAGCAGCATCTTTTAAAAGAAAAGAGTTGTCAAGAATAAATTAAAATAGAACCATGAAGCCCCCTCGAGAGGACATTCTAGGATGAAAGAGAAGAATGGACTCTTGAAAAGAGAGGGATAATGAGAGAGTAAACCATGGAGGAGATCATATCTAAATGAGCTAAATCTTCAACACATGATTACCATCAGTGATCAAAATATAATTAGAGGTACAATAGGCCCTAGTAGATGGGGGGAATGAGAAATATATAATCCATAAATGTAAGGGACACACTTTAAACGTACCTAATTTGAGAGTATAAGTTGTGCACTTATGACATTGATCGATCCCAAGACAAGTTAAACACTAAAATATTTCCAATGTGGGAATTAGTATGGAGATCTTGGAATTAGAGGAAAAGAGAGAATGTTCTACTTTAGGAAGGGAAGCACCAATAGAATAGGGTCTCCAAATAGAAGATAATAATATGTTCCCTAGTAGAGAAATTTGATCATGATAAAATAGTTGTGCCCTAGTAGGGCTTATTTTTATCATTGATAAAGAATAAATAATTGTTTTCCCCTTTAGAGCTGATTTGATTCTAACATTTTTCAGATGTTGTACCCTAGCATGGGAAATTAGCAAGCAAAATAGATCAAGGATATAATTCAACAAATAGGTTAAAGTGAGTGGGCTTAAACATAAATGTGATAGTTTAATGGCTTAGAAAGCCATATAAAAACTAGCATACAAGATTGCACAAAGTGATGAAATAGAAGAAAAGAATAATGAAACATAGCCAAAATGACTCCAAATGTTCTAGAAAAGTGGATGATGCCTACATAGTTCCATGGACTCGTGTTACAACCTAAACTTTAGGATAATGTAGTTTAACTAAGTTTGGGAGAGAATGGAATAAGGAATGATGAAAACTAACCAAGAATTGATTAGACTCATAATGTATGTAAAGAGATGCATTTCTAAGCATAGAGTTGAGTGATAAAATGCATGATACCTAGATTCCTATTTTCACATCATGAGCCTAGATTATGCAAACTATTCTCGGGAACTATACATCAGAGTGATGTTGACATTAAGACTTTGAAATTTGAGCACAAAGTGATTTCTATAGAAAAATAAATTAGGCATCATAATTATGAAAAACTTAGAATGACATAATATTCCAATTACACTGAGCTAGTTCAAATGTGAATACCTATAACTAAGGATAATGGTAAAACAATGACCAAAACTAGAGTTACAACTATTTACATTTAAATGAAAATGCAAATAAAAATAAAAAGATAAACATAAATGAACCTAACTTGAAATCAAGATATGATCAATCAAGACTTAAGTAGGAACAAAAATTCTTAAAAAAAATAAAAAGCAAGAACATCTTAATGACATGAGACCAAAATATAAATAATCAAGATCCATGTGGACCATTAAGACATTCTTGAACACAAAAGAGAAAAGGAAAATCAAATAGAAAAAAAAGATACCAACAATAATTAAATAAACTAAAAGGTCCAAGAATAACTTAATAACACAAGATCAAGATATAAATAATCAACATCCATGTGAATCATCAAGATGTTATAAAACAGAAAAGAGAAAAGCAAAAACATACAGGGAAACACAAGACCAAGATGAGACAAGTAATAAAAAGAGAAAAGGAGAAGAAATAAAAGGAGAGGTACAAAATCACAACAAAACACCAAGAAAAAACAAATAAACACACACAAAGAAAAAACCAAGTTAGTGTGGTTTAAATACAAATGTTCATGCATGTGTGGTAAAGGCATTACTTTCCACCACAACATAACAAAAAACAATGACATAGAAATTATTCTCTATTTAAAGAGGAACATTGATAGAAGAAATGGGGGAAGAGAAGAAAATTAAGGGGTTGGCCGAGTTGACTCTAGATGTAAAAGACAAGTGGATACTACCTACATAGTTTCATGGATGCATGTTCCAACATGAACTTTAGGCCAAATGTAGTTCTCCCAGGAAACATGATAGAATAAAAATGATGATCAGACAAGCATGATTAATTTTATAGAAGAAATGGAAGCTATGAAAAAAAATGAGAATGGTCTTGCAAATGACAAGTTGATGGGGTGAGAAAGAATGACCTTGAAAAATGGCAAGTGTGTGGGAGAAGATGAACTAGTGTTTCTTTGCTTGAAAAATGGCAAGAACATAGCATGGTGGGATGTGAATGTACAGATGTATAGAAACATGAGATAATGTTTTTATTCTTTTGTGGATTGTGTTATGATATTTTTGGTATTTCCAATGTATTTCCAATGTTTTTGTTGTTTTTAGGCTAAAATATGCACAAGGTGGGACCATCTAGTCAAGGAGATGCACGTCCAAGAGTAGAGGTTCTAACAAAATATTTAAGCTGATTATAATAGCCCATGCTCACAAATTGATGAGAGTGAGGATCTTAATAAGAGAACAAAAAATGTAAAATGTGATATAGAATAGTGTACAACATGAAGCAACTCTAAAGAAGTACCTGCATTCACTTATATATAATAGTGTATCAAAGGTCTGGAATTAAAAAGATGCTCTTGCTCACTTATCTATTGAAGAAGCTACAAAATACTATTCTAGTTGAATTGGTTTATAGAACCAGTGTTGTGGATGTTCATAATGTTTGTGAGACATAATTAGGATCATAATTGGTCAAGGGATAAAAAGTGTTTAAGCTTACAACATTCCCAAGACATATCAAAGAAAATTATTCTCAAGGAGAATGGTCCAAAGAATAGGGTCCTCAAAGAGAACAGTCTAGGATAGGATGAAAATGTGTTTAAAGTGCCAATGATTCAAATATATCACTATCTAGAATCATGAAGAGTAGGCCAGGGTAGTATAAAATGTATTCAAGTAGGATAAAATAATGGGATAAAATTACTTTAGCATAAGTTTCCCCTAAGAATGGGGTCTTGTAGATAATGGTTTAGATTTGTTCATGTGTAGAACCTCTTAAGGTGTATGATATTCATGGGCTCTAAAAGTTTTTCACTGTTAGGTTTAGCTAGTCGATATGCCCCTAATTCATAATTTTCCATGACAATATATGGTCCCAGCTAATTAAGTTAAATTTTAACTTTCTCTTTATGTTCAACATTCATTTTATTTTGGTTCTCTTTCAAAACCAAGCCACAAATCTCAAACTCTCTAAGGATAACGCACTTGTAGATTCTTTGTAATCTATTTTGATAGGCCTACAAGTTTTCTAGGGCATCCAGATGCTTACCATCAAGAAGTTCTAGTAATTACAGCCATGAGGCTCTATAGTCTTCATCATCTTTAATTTTCTCCAGTGATATTCATTATGATGGTATGTCAATCTCGACTGGGCTAATAGCCTTAGTTCTAAAAATAAAGGAGTATGGAGTGAATCTAGTTGGAGTTCGATGATTGGTTCTATAATACCAAATGGTAGGAAAGAGTTATAAGTCTAATTATGGTCAATGCCATTGAAAAACTTCTTTAAGATGGCTATAATGCTTTTGTTCGATGCCTCAACTTATCCATTGCCTTGTGAGTTATATGGATTTGATTTCTTGTACTTGATCTTGAATTTTGCAAAAAGATTTTTTACATCTTGGTTCACAAAAGATCTATCATTATTGGATAAAATACAGGTTGGGATGGCATATTGACAGATGATATGGTAATGAATGAATTTGGTGATTTTCTTCCTAATAACATAAGTGAGAGGAATGGGCTCACTCCACTTGGTAAAGTACTCAGTTGTGGTCAAAATGTGTTTATGGCCATTTGAATATGTTGGTTTAATTTTCTCAATGAGATCGAGACCCCACATTGAGAATGACCACAATGTTGTGATTGATTATAGTGGTAAATAAGGTTCATGTATCAAGTTATCATGTTGCTAACAAGGAACACACTTCTTCACATAGTTGCACACATCTGTTTCCATTTTGGGCCAATAATATCCTATTTTGAGGATCTTCTTTTCTATAACTACACCATTTGTGTGATCCCCATGCATTTCTTCATAAAACTCCTTTAGTACTAGCTTGGATTTCCCCAAAGATAAACAATGAAGAAGTAATCCATCATAGCCTTTATGACAAAGTGTGTTTCCAAGGGGAGTAGAACATATTAAGAGATGAAGGAATAGTTTATGCTGGCTGTTGGAAGGGTCACTGGGGAAGACATGAATATGGAAATAGTTATAAAAATCTTGGTACCATGGTAACTCAGGTGAGGGATTAGGACCAGCAATGGCAAATACCTCTCTGAATCTACTATAATATGTGTAGGCTAAAGAAGATTTTCAATCAAGAATTGGTACACTTTAGCACTATCATCCATTTGAATCATGGAACCAATTATTTCCATTACATTGGAAGGCCTATTTTTGACTCTCAAAACTTATTCAAATTGTAGAGATATAAAATGCATTTTGAGGTTATTGACAATCTACTTTTAAAGAACAAACTTATCATCTCTTATTTGATACTAATCAGTGGTATGATTTATGATTAACTATGAATATCCATATACCTTTAAGCTTTGAATATCCCATTGTATCACAAGGTGGAGCCCTATAACCAAGGCCTCATACTTGGCTATATTTTTTGTACAATATAATTGTATATGGAATGCTTTAGGAATCAAATCCCCCTGTGGTGTGATCAATAATATGCCAGCTCTAGATTCATGGGATATGAAGGATCCTTCAAAATAGATTCAGGTTCTTATGGTACTTGTTCTATCATCATGATAGAGTCATTTAGAAGGTCAAATTTGAGAGGTTGAGTATCTTTAATAGGAACTTCTGCAAGTTGGTTAATAATTACTTGTCCTTTGATTACCTTTTGATTTTGGTACTCAATATAAAACTCACTTAGGAGCATAACCCATTTAGCCATGCATCATTAAATACCTTATTTAGATAAGAGGAAATTTAGAAGATCCACTTTAGAGATGACATTAATTTTGTTATTTAGCATATAATGTTACAATTTATGAGTGGCGAATACCATAGCTAAACATGCCTTCTCAATAGGCATATAATTATATTCATAAGCCACCAATGTGGATTTTAACTAATAAACATCATGTTCCTTACCATGATGATCATGTTGGGCTAAAAGTGACCCTAGTGCATGTTTTATGGCTGATATATAAAGAAGTAGTGGCTTTCCTTATGCTAGCAGTCTTAAGACTGGTGTATTGGCCAAGTATGTCTTAAGCTTTGCAAATGCTATATGACAATATTTATCCCATTGAAATGTTAACCCTTTTCTCAAAATATGAGTAAATGGGTGGCACTTATCTACTAATTAATAAACAAACCTACTTATAAATTGGATCTTTCCTTGCAGGGTTCATAGCTATTTAAGATTGTGTGGTGGAGGCATTTCCAAAATAGTGTTTGCTTTTATAGGGTTGACTTCAATCCCTCATTGTCATACAATGAACCCTAGAAACTTACCTGATATGAATTTGAAGACACATTTCTTAAGATTTAAGTGGACTTTATATTCATCAAGTCTCTCAAAAATTCTTTGTAGAACATTAGGATGTCCAGCTTTTGTTCACGATTTTACTAATATATCATCAACATAGTCCTCTACAATGTCATGCATCATGTCATGGAAGATGATATTCATTGCATGTTAATATGTTTCTTTAGCATTATTTAAGCCAAATGGCATGACTTGGTAACAAAATGTCCCCCATGGAGTGGTGAATGTAGTATTGTGCTAGTCTTCTAGGGCTATCTTGATCTGATTGTAACCAAAAAATCTATCTATTAAGGACAACATCTCATACCTGCTAGTTGAGTTGATGATCATGTCAATGTTGGGTAGAGGAAAACCATATTTGGGGCATGCTTTGTTGATATCTTAGAAATTATTACAAACATGTATACCCAAGGTCTTTTTACTTACTAGAAATATGTTGAAAACCCATTCAGAGTAATCCAGTGGTCTAATAAAATTAGATCCTAATAACTTTTCTAGTTCAAATTTAATCAATAGGGCAATGCATGGATGTATCTTTCTCAATGTTTTCTTGAATGGTTTGGCATTAGGATGGATAACAAGGTGATTCATAAATAAATTAGGGTCTAAGCCTGGCATGTCAGAGTATTCACATGCAAATATTTCTATGTAATCCTTAAGAATGGATATAATATGTTCACATTCTTCTTCAATAAGGGAAGCTCTAAGATAAACAATTTTGGAATCCTCATAGGTTCCCAAGTTTACTTCTATCATGTTTTCCACAAAAAGTGTTGATCCATCTTTTAGAATTATAGGAAAGGTATGGTCATGGTCATCTTATTTTTCCATATCTTTTGGTTGTTCCTCCCAAAGATCTAGATAATATGAAGAACCAAAATTTACCATCTCAAGTAAAGACCAAGTAGAAAAAACATTTAGAAACTCAAGAGAAAGATGCTAATTTTTTTGATGTTATTCTAAATAAATGCTTGTACTAGCTATGGAAATTGGACTAGATGGACATTCTATATTCTAAGGCGATGGACAAACTTTCCCATGTAGGAGTGCCTAAAATAGGTTTTCACTCAAAGGCTTTTCTTTTTCTTTACTTTTTCCCTGATCAATGAGTTCCTCAAAGAGGTTTTCACCTAAAGATCTGAATGTTTGTTATTTATTATGACCAAAAAAATTGCCTACTCTCCAAAGTAAGAAGAAGGATATAATGAAAAAACAAAGCCCTATTTATGATCATCAATAGGAAATCCATCTCATAGGCCCATGTATTCTATAATTAATTCTTCATTTTGAAACTCATTGAGGCATATGACCAAATTTTGTTGGTCCCAATCTATGAGTTCAGGATGGAAAAGGCATAGGGAACAATGAGGGTTTAATTTAGGATGGGAGGCTCTAATTGTAAAGATAGAATGTCCTGCTTTAGGAAGGGAAGCACCACTAGGACAGGTTCTTGCTTCAAGATGAGAATATCTAATGGGAGTTATGGTTAATATGTCATTTTAATCAAATAAATCTAAGTCAGTAAGCTCATCTCAAAGGATATAATGGGATGTTGTGTCACTTCTAGGAGTCTCATCACTAGTCACTTTAGAAGAGTCACTATCAAAATTCATGAGGTCATGCTTTGGTGGTATAAATCTAAGATCATGATTCTAATTTATAACTCCAACTAATTAGGGATCCAAGATTCCTTATGCTTATGGGCCAAGGACTTTCCCTATATAGTCAAGATGATCCATTATCTGATTAGGGATAGGATTCTTTGGATTCTAAAATCAATCAACAAGGCCTTCAGAATATAACTAATCTCCCTCAGTAAAAGCCTCTTGATCTTTCTTTGGTGCAGTTGTAGGTACAAAATCCATAGGTGGTTTTTGTTGTTTCTTCTTTGGCTACCAAATCTAGTTGGGTCCATTAGGGGTCTTGGATGATTTAGGCTTTCTAAATGATTTAGGGGATTTAAGAAAATTTTCAATATGGAGTACATCCTCAAGATGGTATGTGTAAATACCCATGTCTTTAATAACAACTTGTTTTGTAAGAGCTGTAGGAAATGGAATGGCCAAAGTGGAATTTAGATCACCAAGGTCAATATAATTAGATGGAGATGGATGGGAAATGATGGATAAGTTGTTATTCAAAATGAACTCAAAATTTGGGTAATAGTTATAATTACAAAACTTAGCTTTAATATGTTTGCAATATTGATATGGTTACTGATCAATAGGAATAGTAACCTTGATCCCATCATGGGGAAACTTAGGGCACTGGTGAAGAGTAGATGGGACTATTTATACTTCATAGATCTAGGGATGACTAAGATGTATGTTATAAGGAAGTTTAATATCCATAATATGGAATAATATGTGATGAGAAATATACCCAACCATGACTAGGAACTAAATTATACCTAAAGACTCCCTCTCAACATTATCATAAGCCTTGATTGTAATAGTTTCTAGTTGAATGTCTTTATTCATGTAGCCCAATCATTGTACCAACTTGAGAGATATGATGTTTAGCCCTGAACCATTATCTATAAGAACCCATTTGATCTTATGATCTGCAATGATTATTTCAATGTAGAGTGGGTTATTGTGGTTTAGACCAAGAGTAGACATGTCTTTTTGATCAAATGTGATTTGCTAAAATGAAGACAAATGTCCAACTAGGTTCTAGAACTAATCAAGGTTAATATCAATAGGCACAATAGATTATTTAAAAAATTTGTTCATGATAGTTATATGGACATCATATGTCCACAAGAGTTCTAATATGGAAATCTATGCAGGGGTTTTGCTCAATTGGTCTGCTAAACTATAAGGCCTTTCTATTGTTGATTGAGTTAGTTTAGTCTTTGTTGGCATAGTATTTAGCTTTGGAACTATTAGCACAATGTTTTCATTGGGTTTCATGGAAGAAGTGGGTGAAGGGCCCTATATGGTAACTCATGGGCATCTAATTATAATTTCACAACCTAGAGGTGGCAAGGAGTCATTATAATGAGAAGAGGAAGGCAAAGGTCCTTAGATGATGACTCATGAGCATCAAGTTGTATTTCTATAGTTTTGGGTCAATGAGGAACCTTTATAATTAGAAAAAGGGTAGTTTTGTTTAGAATTAGTAACCTATGAAAATGGAGTCACAACATGATTATGCAAACTCAATGTAATATTACTAGGGGGAGAGGGTGTTGACTCTATAATGATGGGTCCCATGCTATGAGTAACATGAGATTGTCCACATGATTTTATAATAATAATGGTAACATGGCCAATAAAAATGTGCCCCATAGTATTGTTATAGTTGTAGGGCATGTTGTTATAAAGCACATTGTTAGTATGGGAATTATGATTCCTATTATGCTCATTATGATTCTACCCCTAATATTGTTCTGATTCTACCTTTGTCCTTGATTCTAACCTTGGTTTTGATTATTTCTTGGTGGTGTTGAGTTGTGGAGCTAAAAGCTTCACCAGATGAGCAAATACAAGGTTGCTGGAGTTACATAGTCGCAGACATCGGTCAAGATCGACTGACATAGGTCAAGAGTCGACTAGAGGCTGCCGACGTCAGTTATGGATTAACCGATGTCAGTCATGTGTAGACAGATAGGGACCGATGTTGGTCATCTGTGCATTCTAAAATTCTATTTTTAAGGGAGAACAAAATGTTTGCATGAAAAGATTAACTGTTAGTATTGAGTCCGCATTTCTATTTTTGACAGGACAGATTTAAACCTTTGATAAGAGGTGTATCTAATGGTGAAGAATGCATAGCTCATGAATCCTAGTATTATATAATAGGGTTAGATCTTTATAGCTTGTGTACAAGACATGTAAATGTGAATCAATTGAAGTGTTGGAGTTGGTTGTAATTGAGAGAGAAAAATCTTGAGGGAAAGAGATCTGTACATATGAGAGGTGTGAGAAGAAAGTGTGATTTATTCATTGTATTTCCTTCTGGAAGAGTTTAATACAAGTTTTTGGGTTGTTTCTTGTATCTCATATTCTTTGCCGATTCTGATTTCTAGTTACTTATTATTTCTGGTTTAATTCTGTGTTTAGTTGCTTACAAGAAAGTAATCAATTGTGTTGTAAGATCCCAACAAGTGGTATCAGAGCTTAAGTTCACTAACAGGCAGTTTCAGATCGTGTCAGTGTTTGTTGATTACAGGTCACTCACAGGGGTTTCTATTTGAGTGGGAGTAAAGCAATGGCAGAAGAAAGTAAACTAAGAATGGAGAAGTTTAACGGCAAGAATTATCAATTATGGAGGATGTAGATAGAAGATTATCTATATCATAAAGATCTGTACTTACCGTTAGGTGGGGTTTCAAGCAAGCCCATAGATATGCAAGATGAAGAATGGAATGTTCTTGATAGAAAGGCTCTGGGATCTATAAGGTTAAGCCTGGCATCTTTTGTGATTTTTAATTTATCACAGGCAAAGACAATGGTAGAGTTAATGGATACTTTAGCAAATTTATATGAAAAGCCCTCAGCTTCAAATAAGGTATATCTTATGAAGCAATTATTTAATTTGCAAATGCAGGAAGGTGGATCGGTATCTAGTCATCTTAATGATTTCCATGCAATAGTAAATCAGTTAAATTCAGTCAAAATAGTTTTTGATGATGAAATTAAGGCTCTCTTAATTTTATGCTCTTTACCTAAAAGTTGGCATAGCTTGGTAATGGCAGTTAGTAATACTGCATCTACTTCAAATATCTTGAAAGTTGATGATGTTGTTAGTGTAATCTTGAATGAAGAAATTTACAGGAAAAGCATAGAGGAAACATTAGGTAATGCTTTAAGTGTTGAAAGTAGGGGAAGGCAAAAGGATGAGAAATAGATCCAAATCTAGAAATGGAAGAAAAATAACCTGCTAGAATTTTGGAAAGATAGGACATGCAAAGAAAAATTGTTTGTTAAAAGATAAAGAAGAAAATCAGCATGAAGGTAATAAGGAAGCAAATGTTGCAGGTATTGTTTCACAAGATGCTCTTATATTTTCTTTGGATAATAAAATATAATCTTGGGTTTTAGATTTTGGTGCCTCTTTCCATGCAACCCCAAATAAAGAATTTTTTAATGATTATGTCCATGGAGATTTTAGAATAGTCTATTTAGGGGATGATGAGCCTTGTAAAATTATTGGCAAAGGAAAAGTGCATCTGAAATTGTAGAATGGCAACACATGGGTGTTGAAGGATGTCATGCATGTACCCATCCTGAAGAGGAATCTGATTTCTGTGGGAAAGTTGGGGGATGAGGGTTGCACAGTAACTCTCATAGCAAAATCTTGGAAAGTTTCCAAGGGTGCACTTGTATTAGCCAGAGGTAAGAGAGTAGGTACTCTCTATCTATGCAATTGTATTACTGATTATTCTCTTTCTGTATTATCTACTTTAGATGTAGATACAAAGTTGTGGCACTGTAGGCTTGGCCACATGAGTGAGAAGGGAATGACTGTTCTTAAGTCAAAAGGTAAGCTTTCAGATTTGAAAAGCATAGATCTAGATTTTTGTGAGCATTGTATTTTTAGGAAACAGAAGAGAGTGAGATTTCTCAAAATTGGGTCAATAAAGAAGAAGCACAAGTTGGAGCTTGTTCACATAGACGTGTGGTGACCAGCTCAGGTAGCTTCTATTGGAGGATCACAATATTATGTTTCTTTTATTAATGATGTTACAAGAAAGGTATGGGTTTATTACATAAAGAAGAAATCTGATGTTTTCGACACATTTAAGAAATGGAAAGCTTTGGTTGAGAATGAAACAAGTTTGAGATTGAAGTGTCTTAGATCTGACAATGGTGGTGAGTATTGTAGCAATAAATTCAATAGTTACTATTCTATGAGTGGAATACATAGGGAAAGGATGGTTTCAAGAACACCTTAACAAAATGGAGTTACTGAAAGGATGAATATAACAATAATGGAGCGTGCATGGAGTATGAGGTTGCATGTTGGTTTGCCCTTATAGTTTTAGGTAGAAGATGTAGATACCATGGTTTACCTGATTAATAGAGGACCTTCTACTGCTCTGGATGGTGGAATTATAGAAGAGGCTTGGACAGGTAAAAAGGTAGATCTTTCATTTCTTAGATTTTTTGGTTTTGAAGCTTTTGTGCATGTTGATAAAGAAAATAGAAAGAAGCTAGATGATAAATCTATGCGGTGCACTTTTATTGGTTATGGCCCCGGAGATTTTGGATTCTAGTTATGGAATTTAGGAACTAACAAAATTATTAGAACCCGTGATGTTGTTTTCAATGAGAAGGTGATGTACAGTGATTATCTCAAGAAGCTGAATAATTCTGAGTAGGGCAATGTTGATTTGGATGAGGTGATGATCCAAAATGAGCTCGCAGATAGAAATAATCACACATAGGAAAACACAGACACTGATGTCAGTCTAGCAGGAATCGATGTCAATCATGTAGGAACTGATGTCGATCAGACAGTAATCAATGTCGATCACATAGGAATCAATGTCAGTCAGTTGGAACTAACGTCGCTCAAGTATAGACTAAGAGATGACTGAGATCGATCACTGACAGAGAATTTACGTAGACAACAAGCTGTGAATGAGTCTTAAACACCCATGAGGAGGTCAAAAAGGGTAAGTAGACCTCTAATTCATTATTTCCCTTCATTATACTACTTGTTGCTCACTGATAGTGGTGAACCAAAAAGTTTTGATGAGGCAATGCAGGAAGAATCCAGAAAATAGTGAGAACATGGCATGATTGAGGAAATTGATTCCTTGAAAGAGAACCAAACATGGGATTTAGTTGAGTTGCTAGCCAGAAAGAAAGCACTGAAAAATAGATGGATTTATAGATTAAAGGTAGGAGAGAATGGACAAATGAGACATAAGGCCAGGTTGGTAGTAAAAGGATTTGCACAGAATCTAGGTATTGATTTTGGTAAAATTTTTTCTCTTGTAGTAAAGATGACTTCTATTTAGATTGTATTGTCTTTAGTTGCTATTGAGGATTTGCATCTTGAGCAGCTTGATGTTAAGACAATGTTTCTTCATGGAGATTTGGATGAAGAAATTTATATGGATCAGCTTGAAGGTTTTGAGGTCAAAGGTAAGGAGAAACTTGTGTGCAGGTTGAAGAAAAGCTTATATGGTCTTAAGCAAGCTCTAAGACAATGGTATTTGAGATTTGATAGGTTTATGACTGAGCATGGCTTTAGTAGATGTCAATCTAACCATTGTGTTTATTTTAAGAGATTAGATAATGGTAAATATATTATCCTATTACTGTATGTAGATGATATGCTTATTGCAAGTTCACACATGTAGGATATTACTGAGCTTAATGTCAAATTAGCTCACACATTTGCCATGAAGGATTTAGGAGCAGCAAAGAAAATCCTTGGCATGAGTATTAAGAGACACAGGAAAAATCATAGTTTGATTTTATCTCAAGAGCATTATGTGAACAAGGTGTTGGAGAGGTTCAAGATGCAGGATGCAAAACTAGTAAGCAAACCTATGGCTGGACACTTCAAGTTGAGCAAAGAATAGTGTCCTAAATCACATGATGAGGTAGAGTACATGAGTAGAGTTCTATATGCTTCAGTAGTTGGGAGCTTGATGTATGTAATGGTATGTACTAGACCTGATCTAGCTCAAACAATGGGAGTTGTCAGTAAGTTTATGGCCAATCCAGGGAAGGAACACTAGAAAACAGTTCAGTGGATTCTTAGATATCTGAGAGGGACCAATAGTAGGCATTTATGCTGTGGAGGGTCAAACACTTCTCTACATGGGTATGTAGATTCAGATATGGTAGGTGACTTGGATGGCAGGAGAAGCACCACAGGATATGTGTTCACTATTGGTGGAACGGTAGTTAGCTGGATTTCAAAGTTGTAGAAGGTTGTTGCCTTGTTAGGGTGTGGAGCTAAAAACTTCACCAAGGAGCATAGTTTATCAGGTTCGGGTCTACACAGACACCGGCGTCGGTCAGGAGCAACTGACATCGGTCACAGGTAGTTGCAGAGGCGCTAACGTCGGTAGATGGTCGACCAATGGCAGTCACAAACAAGCGGCAGGAACCGACGTCGGTTACCTGCGTGTCCAGAAAGCTATTTCCGTGGACAGAAGCGAGTGTTTGCATGATAAGTTTGAGTTGTGGACTCAAGCTCGCATCTCTATTGTTAGCATTACTATTTTTAGAGCCCTTGTTCAAGTGGCTTAACTGCTTGTTGGTTTACATGCTCAAGTCTCCTAATTCTATATGTAGAATTAGATCTTCTTAGCTTAGTAGTAGTTTGTAGTGAATTATTGTAATTCATTGTGTGAGAAGAACAGTACAGAATTGAATCAATCCAGGCTTGTTGGAGTTGATTGTTCTTGAGAGAGAGCTCTTGAGGAATTGAGATCTATTGAGAGATCTATACACCTAGGAGAGGTGTGGAAGAAAGAAGCTTTCTTCAATTGTATTCCTTTGTAAAGAGTTTTGTTAATACAAGTTTTCAGGGTGTTTTCTTGTATCTCTTGTTCTTGTTATTATCATTCTAGTTACTTTTCAATCTAGTTTAATTCTGCATTTATTGCTATCATAATTGTAATCTATTGTTGGATTGATCCCCCAACCAGTGGTATCAGAGCCTTGGTTACAGGTTCAGAGCTTGATAATTGGTATCAAAGTTTAGGTTCACTAACAGGTGGTTCAGATCTGTGTAGTGTGTATTGATTACAGGTTCTTACAGGGATTTCTGTTTGAGTGGGAGAGGCAATGGCAGATGAAAGTAAATTGAGAATGGAAAAGTTCAATGGCAAAAATTACCAACACTGGAGAATGCAGATAGAGGATTATCTGTATCAGAAAGATCTCTACTTACCGTTAGGAGGTATTGCAAAGAAGCCCAAAGACATGGAGGATGAAGAATGGGAAGTTCTTGACAGAAAGGCTCTGGGGTCTATAAGACTGAGTCTAGCATCCACTGTGATATCCAATTTATCACAAGCAAAGTCTACGGTAGAGTTGATGACTATGTTAGCAAATTTGTACGAAAAACTCTCAGCTTCCAATAAGGTATATCTTATGAAGCAGTTATTTAATTTGCATATGAATGAAGGTGGATATGTTTCTACTCATCTGAATGATTTCAATGGTATTGTGAATCAATTAAATTTAGTGAATATAGTGTTTGATGATGAGATAAAAGCTCTTTCAATATTATGTTCTTTGCCTGAAAGCTGGCATGGCTTAGTAATGGCATAAGTAATACTGCATCTGCATCAAATATTTTGAAAGTAGAGGATGTTGTTAGTGTTATCTTGAATGAGGAAATACGCAGGAAAAGCACAGAAGAGGCATCTAGGAATGCTTTAAGTTTTGAGAGTAGGGGAAGGCAAAAAGAGAAGAGCAAGAAAGGCAGAGCAAGATCCAAGTCAAAGGGGAAAGGCAGATCTAAATCTAGAAATGGTAGGAAGCGACAATGCTGGAATTTTGGAAAGATGGGGCACATAAGCAGAGATTGTTGGTCAAAGCCTAAGGAGGACAACCAGCACAAAGGAAAGGAAGAAGCCAAGATTGCAGGTATTGCACAGGATGCTTTAATTTTCTCTCTGCATAATAATATAGAATCTTGGGTATTAGATTCTAGTGCATCTTTTCATGCTACTCCTAACAGGGAATATTTCAGTGACTATATCCATGGAGATTTTGGAATAGTGTATCTAGGGGATGATGAGCCCTGTAAAATAATTGGCAAAGGTAAAGTGCAGCTGAAGATGCAGAATAGCAACACATGGGTGTTGAGAGATGTGATGCATGTTCCTAGCTTAAAGAGAAATTTGATTTCTACAGGAAAGTTAGGGGATGAGGGTTGTACAGTAACTCTCACAGTAGAATCTTGGAAGGTGACCAAGGGTGCACTTGTTATGGCCAGAGGTAAGAGAGAAGGTACTCTCTATTTGTGTAATTGTGTTACTAACAAATCTCCTTCTGTATTATCTACTTCAGATGTGGACACTAAATTGTGGCACTCAAGGCTTGGCCACATGAGTGAGAAGGGGATGTCAATTCTTAAGTCCAAAGGTATGCTTTCAAATTTAAAAGGCATAGATCTAGAGTTTTGTGAGCACTGTGTATTTGGAAAACAAAAAAGGGTTAGTTTTCTCAAAATTGGGTCTACTAAGAAGAGGCACAAGTTGGAGCTTGTTCACACAGACGTGTGGGGACCGGCTCAGGTTGCTTCCATTGGAGGATCACAGTACTATGTATCTTTCATAGATGATGCCACAAGGAAGGTATGGATCTACTGTATTAGAAGAAAATCTAATGTATTTGATACTTTTAAAGTTTGGAAAGCTATGGTTGAGAATGAAACAAGTAAAAGATTAAAGTGCCTGAGATCAGACAACGGTGGTGAGTTTTGCAGTCATAAGTTCAGAGATTATTGTTACATGCATGGAATCCGTAGGCAAAGGATGGTTCCAAGGACACCTCAGCAGAATGGTATTGCTGAAAGGATGAACAGGACAATAATGGAGCATGCAAGATGTATGAGATTGCATGCCGATTTGCCCTTACAGTTTTGGGCACAAGCTGTTGACACTGCAGTATACCTGATTAACAGAGGACCCTCTACAGCTCTGGATGGTGGTATTCCAGAAGAGGCATGGACAGGTAAAAAGGTTGATCTCTCATATCTCAAAGTTTTTGGTTGTGAAGCCTTTGTGCATATAGATAAGGAAAATAGAAAGAATCTTGATGCTAAGTCTATGAGATGCACATTTATTAGCTATGGCTCAGATGATTTTGGTTACAGATTGTGGAATCTAGAAACTAACAAGGTAATCAGGAGCTATGATATTGTTTTCAATGAAAGAGTGATGTATTGTGATCAGCTAAGGAAGTTGAATTAGTTTGAGCAGAGCAATGGTGAATTGGATGAGGTGAAAGTCCAAGATGAGCTTGCGAGAAAAAGAAATAATCACTTACAAGAAAACACAGAGACCGACATCGACAGGTTAGGAACCGACGTCGGTAGGATAGAAACCAGCGTCGGCCATACAGAGACCGATGTCGGTCGTACAGGTACCGAGGTCGGTCAAGCAGAACCAATGTCGGCCAGTAACAGGTCTACAAATGACCGAGGTCAGTCACTGTCAGATAATTTGGGTGGATAGCGTGTTGTAGACGAGTTTTAGACACCCATCAGGAGGTCAGAAAGGGTGAGTAAGCCTCCAATTAGATATTCTCCTTCTTTATATTATTTATTGCTAACTAATGGTGGAGAACCAGAGAGTTTTGAAGAAGCAATACAGGTGGAGTCCAAGAGTGAGTGGGAGCGTGGCATGGTTGAGGAGTTGGAGTCCTTAAGAGAGAACCAAACATGAGATTTGGTTGAATTGCCAGCTGGTAAGAGAACACTTAAGAACATATGGACCTACAGGTTGAAAGAAGGTGAGAATGGACAGATGAGATACAAGGCCAAATTAGTGGTAAAAGGATTTGCACAAAAGCCAAGTATTGACTTTGGTGAGATTTTTTCTCCAGTTGTTAAAATGACTTCAATAAGGGTTGTATTGTCTTTGGTTGCTTTTGAGGATTTACATCTTGAGCAGCTAGATGTTAAGACAACATTTCTTCATGGAGATTTGGATGAAGAAATTTATATGGAACAGCCAGAAGGATTCGAGGTCAAGGGTAAGGAGAAGTTTGTGTGTAGGTTGAAGAAAAGCTTGTATGGCCTCAAGCAAGCTCCTAGGCAATGGTACTTAAAATTTGACAGGTTTATGACTGAGCATGGCTATAGTAGGTGTCAATCAGACCATTGTGTGTATTTCAAGAGATTTGATAATGGTAGATATATTATTCTATTATTGTATGTAGATGACATGTTGGTTGCAGGGTCTCACATGCAGGATATCTTAGAGCTTAAGGTGAGATTAGCTCAAACGTTTGCTATGAAGGATTTGGGAGCAGCAAAGAAAATCCTTGGCATGAGCATTAGGAGAGACAGAAAAAATCACAGGTTGATATTGTCTTAAGAAGATTATGTGAACAAGGTGTTGAAACGGTTCAATATGCAGAATGCTAAACCGGTAAGCACACCTTTGGCTGGACATTTTAAGTTAAGTAAAGAACAATGTCCTAATTCATATGAAGAGGTAGAGTACATAAGTAAGGTTCCATATTCTTTCACAGTAGGGAGTTTGATGTATGCAATGGTGTGTACTAGACTAGATATTGCCCAAGCAGTGGGAGTGGTAAGTAAGTATATGGCCAATCCAGGTAAGGAACATTGGAAAGCAGTTCAGTGGATCCTTAGATATCTGAGAGGAACCAGCAGTAGGCACTTGTGCTATGGAGGTTCAGATACTTCTCTACATGGCTATGTAGATTCAGATATGGTAGGTGATTTGGATGGTAGGAGGAGCACTACAAGTTATGTTTTTACTGTAGGTGGAATGGCAGTTAGCTGGATATCTAAGTTGTAGAAGGTTGTTGCCTTGTCAACTACAGAAGCAGAGTACATTGCAGCCATAGAAGCTAGCAAGGAGATGATATGGATGACACGGTTCATGGATGAGCTTGGTAGGAAGCATGAGAGTTGAAAATTGTATAGTGACAGTCAGAGTGCAATCCATTTGGCCAAGAATTCAGCCTTTCATTCAAGAACAAAGCACATACAACTAAGGTATCACTTCATACAACAAGTATTGGAAGATGGTGAGTTGAAGCTGGAGAAAATCCATACAGATAGGAATCCTGCTGATATGCTAACAAAGCCGGTTACAAAGGAGAAGTTGAATCTTCATTCAACTTCTGTTGGTCTTCATGATTGAGTTGAAGATAGGAGGAGCTAGAAGATGTTGCTGTACAGGTACTGGTGCAGCTGTTTATCTCTAAGTGGGAGATTGTTAGGGTGTGCAGCTAAAAACTTCACCAAGGAGCATAGTTTATCAGGTTCAGGTCTACACAGACACCAGCATCGGTCAGGAGTGATTGACGTTAGTCACAGGTAGTTGTAGAGGCACCAAAGTCGGTAGATGGTCGGCCGACGGCGGTCACAGACAAGCGGCAGGAACCGACGTCGGTTACCTGCATGTCCAGAAAGCTATTTCCATGGATAGAAGTGAGTGTTTGCATGATAAGTTTGAGTTGTGGACTCAAGCTCGCATCTCTATTGTTAGCATTACTATTTTTAGAGCCTTTTTTCAAGTGGCTTAACTGCTTGTTGGTTTTACATGCTCCAGTCTCCTAATTCTATATGTAGAATTAGATCTTCTTAGCTTAGTAGTAGTTTGTAGTGAATTATTGTAATTCATTGTGTGAAAAGAATAGTACAGAATTGAATCAATCCAGGCTTGTTGGAGTTGATTGTTCTTGAGAGAGAGCTCTTGAGGAATTGAGATCTATTGAGAGATCTATACACCTAGGAGGGGTGTGGAAGAAAGAAGCTTTCTTCAATTGTATTCCTTTGTAAAGAGTTTTGTTAATATAAGTCTTTAGGGTGTTTTCTTGTATCTCTTGTTCTTGTTATTATCATTCTAATTACTTGTCAATCTGGTTTAATTCCACGTTTATTGCTGTCATAATTGTAATCTATTGTTGGATTGATGGGTATGTAGATTCGGATATGGTAGGTGACTTGGATGGCAGGAGAAGCACCACAGGATATGTGTTCACTATTGGTGGAACGGCGGTTAGCTGGATTTCAAAGTTGTAGAAGGTTGTTGCCTTGTGTACTACAGAGGCAAAATACATTACAATCATAGAGGCTAGCAAGGAGATGATTTGGATGACTCGATTCATGGAAGAGTTGGGAAAGGAGCAAGAGAGTTGTAGATTGTATAGTGATAGTCAAAGTGCAATTCATTTGGCAAAGAATTCAGCCTTTCATTTAAGAACCAAACATATACAACTTAGGTACCACTTCATTAGATAGGTATTGGAGGATGGTGAGTTGAACCTGGAAAAGATCCATACAGATAAGAACCCTACTGATATGTTAACAAAGCTAGTAACAAAGGAGAAGTTGAATCTTCATTCAACTTTTATTGGTCTTCAAGATTGAGCTTGAAGATGAAGAAGCTAAAAGATGTTGCTGTACAAGTACAGGTGCAGCTATTTATCTCCAAGTGAGAGATTATTGAGTTGTGGAGCTAAGAGCTTCACTAGATGAGCAAATGCAAGGTTGCTAGAGGTACATAATCACTGACATTGGTCACGATCAATCGACCTCGGTTAGGAGTCGACCAAAGGCTATCGATGTCGGTTATGGATCGGCTGACATCAGTCATGTGCAAATAGATAGGGACTGACGTCGATCACCTGTGCATTCTATAATTCTATTTTTGAGGGAGAATAGAATGTTTGCATGAAAAGATTAACTGTTAGTATTGAGTTCGCATTTCTATTTTGGTAGGACAGGTTTGAACCTTTGATTAACAGGTGTATCTAACGGTGGAGAATGCATAGCTCATGAATCATAGTATTATATAATAGGGTTAGATCTTCATAGCTTGTGTACAAGACCTGTAAATGTGAATCAATCCAAGTGTTGGAGTTGGTTGTAATTGAGAGAGAAAACTCTTGAGGGAAAGAGATCTGTACATCTGAGAGGTGTGAGAAGAAAGTGTGATTTCTTCATTATATTTCCTTTTGGAAGAGTTTAATACAAGTTTTTGGGTTGTTTCTTATATCTCATATTCTTTGCTGATTCTGATTTCTAGTTACTTATTATTTCTGGTTTAATTTTGTGTTTAGTTGCTTACAAGAAAGTAATCAATTATGTTGTAAGATCCCAATAGGTGGAGGTGGATTATGTTGAAGAAAGGGGTCTTTGTAGATTCCCATATCTTGATTTGTGTCCTGATTAGGTGCCATCTTAATTTCTAGTTCACAACTTTCAATAAAGTCCTCAATAATGTGTTGTAATTAGATGCAACAATATGCACCATGACCAATAACATGATGGAAGTTGCACCATTCATTCTCCTTGTACCATTCTAGTTTTGGTTGATCTTGAGGAAATGTCCTTGATACTAGCCATATAATCAAATTAGCCATGATGAGATTTTTTAACACTATTTCAATTGATTCTCCTAATTTGATAAAGACCCTAAAATTGTTATGAAATGTTCTTCGTAGAGG
The DNA here is from genome assembly GCA_037957365.1 of Torreya grandis. Lineage (NCBI taxonomy): Eukaryota > Viridiplantae > Streptophyta > Pinopsida > Cupressales > Taxaceae > Torreya > Torreya grandis. Next base: position 4,522,462 of record JARHVA010000049.1, read on the forward strand.
TTGTATTTTCAAAGTAAGTGGTTGATTTGGGGGAGTTAATTGTATATTTGGGGGAGGCATAACCTACACCATTTGTATGTTCCTTGTTTTAATTACCCAATTTAGAACCATGTTCTTATTTTTTGTTAAAGCCCTTAGGCTTGTCTTGCACAACCATTTGAACCAGTGATTGAGTCAGTTTAGATGTCTGACCCTACACAAAAATATTGACAAGATCTTTAGCAATAAGATATTTCTCAATAATTTATTTAAATGAGTTAGCACAAGCTAGCCATAGATTATGTGTGAATTCAAGATGTAAGTTCTATGGAAATATATCAATCAAATATTCATCTGGCAAGTTATGTTGAAAGTGGCCTACCAATGCTCTCCATCTTTGTAGATATGCAATAAAACTTTCACCATCATGTTGTTTGGCTTTGCACAAGTCAAAAATGATCAATTCATGTTCTATTTTATATGATAAATGGTTAACAAACTTTTTTGACAAGTCATTCTAATCTAAAACCAATCCTTTAGGTAGTTTAAGTAGTGAATCCAAAGCCTATCTTGTTAAATTCTATAGAAATAGTTGAAGTACTCACTACTATAAGCAACCTCTTGACATAAGATAAAGAATGCATGTATGTGCTCACATGGAACTCCCTTTCCTTTGTACTTATCAAATTTAGGTGCCTCAAATGAGGTGGAAAAGGGTTTTGGAGAATAGATAAATCAAATGGATATCGACATATCTCATCAAATTTGTACTTTTTAACTCTATTATTCATCTCCAATCTCTGAATAATTTCCTTCATAGAATTCCACTCTTGCGTGTTTGGTGCATTTGTGGATTGGATAAGATGTTGTTGGGGTGGAATGTGCTCATGGTTTTGTTATTGTTGGGTTGGAATGTGACCCTAGTTTTGTGTGGATCCATAGAGAATGTAAACCTTTTAATCTGTGCCTTAGTTCTGATTCACTCTTTGAGTTGATAAAATAGGCCATTGATTTTTGGATTGTAAAATGTTCCCTAAATTTGGCTGTTTAGTCCTTTGTTGATTTTGGGAAGTTATTTGTTTGTTTACCAATTTTTGTGTTGGTTGGAATGAACTAGCCAAATTATCTTGAGGGATTTCCTTAATTCAAACTGAATGTTTAGGTCTTTGATTTTTCAAAGTAACAAGAGGTTCTTGACGATTGAAGAATGTATTCTCCATGTCAAATGAATTTTTTTAAAGATCTCTTGTGACTTCGACAATTTGTGTAGGTTACCTTGATCCATTATGGTTATGTTCTCATCAAATATTTGTTACATACTTTCAATCACATTTCCCTATTCTTTTGAAACATCATTATGAATTAAAGTGGTAACTAATGAGTCAGTTAATTCTGTGATAAGTTGATCCACATATTATTGACTTATTATCTTGATCTTAACTATAAGATCTAGATTTGTGGGTTTTGACTCTATTTGTATTTATTTTCCTTTGTTAGAAGAAGAAGGTATGTCTATCTATGAAATTTTTTTATCTTGTCATCATTATTCTCCTTCTCTAACTAAAGTATGCAATTGTTTTTTAGGAAAGTCTAAAATTAGTCTAGCACCTGATTCTATCAACCTAAGAAGTGCTTTATCTTGATCTCCTTGGGGTTGATATTCATTGTAATAATATTTGGATCCTACTATTGTAGGAATGTCATAACAAACAATGGGGGTATCTTGACCATCATAAAATTGCTCATCCTCATAGCTAAGGCCATAAAAGGCCCCACTATGAGTGAACCTTTGAGTCATGTCTAAAAAGAATTATTCTCTACACACAACTAGATTTGGATTAATGTTTTTTCAAATGTTAAAATAAATTATGCTTTAGTTCTCTTTAAACAAATAACTAAGGTACCAAAGAGGAAATAAAGGAGAGTTGCTTAGAACCACACACAATTTGAAGATTTGGTTCACAAATTTACTCAACTTTTGGTAGAGATGAAATCATATAGATTGGAAGAGGGTAAGGTGACTCAAAGAACCAAGGTAAAAACTATTACACCAAATCCTAGATCTTTGTGATACACCTATACCATAAAATATAGTTCCAACTTCAATGAGTTGACCCTAGAAAATTATAGGAAATCTCTCTCGATTATGAAGAAGACAAAATGAACTAACTCAAGATGTAAAAACATGCGCAAATCACTTAGTACAAAACTAGGGCCAAATGGGTGGTACAAAATTACAACATGGTTATAATAGGATACAATATATTTTAGGACTCAAAGCATGAGTGATACTCAAGATGACTTGAGTCCACCTAGATGATAATGTGATTTTGAGTCTAATAAATGACCCTCAATCCAACTAGAAAATTGAACCCAAGTTAGAACAAGTTTAGTGTGCAAATGAAAAACCCAGTTTAGGACACCAACCTTTAAAACTCAAAAAGGTTCAATTTCAAATGTGAATTATAAATGTGGGACTTTAAAAAAATTGGGTAAAAGGTCTAGACTTAATTGGGTAGAATGACTGCGCCAAAGTGAATGACATGACATAAAAGATTTTGATAATAATTTGAACAAGGAAAAGATAAATTTTCCAATTGGATAAAGTAATGCCTCCCTTACTCAAGAAAATTGAGGAAAAAGTTCTTTGGTTAAGTTCATTGAGTTAACAAGAAGTTTTACACACAAATCAAGACCATGTAAGCTAATGACAAAAAATAATCAACTTAAGTCTAATTGATAAGGTATGGCAAAGTGGGGTCAACTAAACTAGTAAGTTTTCAAATGTTTCTAGGGGAATCAATTACACAATGAATTTCATGTCACGATGCAAAATAAAATCATGTAATTGGGTTTTTGTGGCACTTAGATTGTTGTAAAAAGGTCTAGTCCTTTTTGTAACCACTACAACATATTGTTCATTCAGTGTAGTGCGATGTCCAAAGTGCAGATACGTCTCATGTACAACTCCATCACTAGAAGGTGGTTTAACTACTTAAACCTATGATCCTAATGGGAGTGGATGAAGTCAATGCTGGGAGGTGATATCTTGGGTTAAAGCTTCCCTAAAGAAATCATTGGAGGTAATGAAGTCCCCCTCACAAGCCAAGTTTGCATATAAAAACATAAAATAGAAAGACTTTAGGGCCATTTTCAGGATCACCCAAACTATTAAAAGTTTTGGGGAGTGCTTTAGATGACATTATTTCTAAGCCTTGGACTAAGATTTTTTCAATAAAGATGGGCAATTTTGATTCTAAGTGTTCCCTAAAGGGTACAAGGGAAAAGAATACACATGACATCCCTCTCTTTGCCAAACAAAAAATAATTCAAATAACTATTGAATGCAAAAACTTGGAAAAATGATTTCATTTTTAAGCACCAATTTGAAATATTGAGTGGTGTTATTTTTGGCCCTTGGCCTTAATTAATAAAATGGTAAAATATTGCACAAAAAAAATTCCACATGAAAAAATAAATACTTAAGTTAATTTTAAGCCCAAATTGAAGATGCAAGACTTAGTCGAGATTGATGATTAAAACACCAATTTTAAAATGTTGCAAGAGTTATGATATGTTTTAAACACTAAATGAAATGTATGTAAGAATTAGCTGAATCTTAGGTTCATTTTAAGTACTAATTCAAATGTGTGAAATCAAGCATGTTCATTTTAAACCCAAAAGAAAATGTGTTTGGTTGGTCAAAAGCGTTGAAACCAACTTCAAAACTACCCCTTTAACTTGAAAAAACATAATTGTAATAGCCTCCTTTGAAGAACTTAAGAGTTTGAACAAATGACATTAAGAATTTGATTCTCGAGTTGACAGTAGAGTTAGGTTGAGAGGCAAGTTGGGTTGACAGGGAAGCTAGGTTGATAGGCAAGCTAGGTTGATAGGCGAGTTGGTTTGACAGGCGAGTTGGGTTGACAGGCGAGTTAGGTTTATAGGTGAGTTGGGATAAATAGGGAAGCTAAGTTGGATAGGCAAAATAGAGCTAAGTCACGGATATCCAAAGCTAAGTTAGGCTAAGTCAGAGCTGAGTTGAGCCAAGATGGAGCCAAGTTAGGGTGATCTAGAGCTAAGTTAAGCCAATCTAGAGCCAAGTTAGGGTGATCCATAGCTAAGTTGGGCTGAACTAGAGCTGAGTCAGACCTAACTAGAGTCAAGTGGCACTGAGCTAGAACTGAGTGGGGCTGAGCCAGAGCCAAGTTAGGCTAAGTTAGAGCTAAGTTAGGTTGAGTTAGAGCTGAGTTGGGATGAGACAGAGCCGAGTCAGGGTGATCTAGAGCTGAGTTAGGCCTAGTTGATAGTCTTGATAACAAAATTATGGTTTATAAAAATGGACATTTTTGCTCAAATTTTTGCTTTCTTTGCTTCCATACTCAAGATCCTACATGACAATGGTTAGTAGGTTGCTTATAGAGGCTTTGTGAAAAAATTTATGGGTTGCGGTCCCACCAAGCATGCTAAAATGTAGAGAGAATTACATAACATGATTAGTCAAGCATTAGTATAATAAATTAAAGGAATAATGCATAAGAATAAATTGAATTAAGCCTATTTATTCATGTGGGAATTAAAAAGGATAACATGAAACAAATTGAAAGAAAACAACAACATATTACCTTCCAAAATGGATCCACCATACCAATGTAGCTCAAAATCATGTTATCCCTTGACCAAGAGCTCTTTTCTTTAACAAAAATGGTGGCCAACTCCTCTAATGTCTCAAGAACTCCTTGTAAAAACTAGGCTCATGATTTAGAATCACTAAACTAGCCTATCAATAAAGCTTGCATACAAATTCAATGATCAAATGTAAAGGATTGTGGAGACAATTTAACATAATAACTTTATAGAAATCAATTGTAAAAATGATGTTCATGGTCTCTCTATTTATAGATTTTTTAGATTGGTCAGGATCAACCATGATCATCCATCTCAAGATTGAGATGTGTGGTCATTGATTAATCCAATTATATAATTAAAATACATTAATATCCCTGATAATGATGTCGTAAGAAGGGGAATTTAAGAGGCATGGAGAGTCTTAATAAGGCATGGGAGGCCATGATTCATATATTTTATACATTTATGGCCTAAGGATGCCTTTCCATGAAATGATGTCATTAGGTGATGCAGTTAATAGAAAACTATTTACAAAAATAAATAATCAACAAATCTCATGGAAAATCCACTTAAGCTCTTGATTTGGATTAATTAGTGTTAAACAAGGTTAATCAATATTTTTTTAATTATTTGGAAATTATCCCTCAATTAATCAAAATGGTCATAAAGTCATATTACTGAGTCATAATTTGACTCGAGAAGAATTTAAAGGTGACATTAGATGTATTGGAACCATATTCCCATTTAGGATGTTGCCAACACAAAATAACAAAGGCATGTGACATGTACTAATGAATTATAATAAAAAAGTGATCCAGATCACAAAAGGTGAAATCATCATTTTGACTTGAAATGAATTGATCAAAGTTAGATACTTCATAAATTGCATTGCCCCATTTAGGGATACAATATCCTAAATTCGCACTTTTAAATGACAAGTTCAAACCATATAGGGTGTGTTAATGATTTTGATCTAAAATATGCAATTGAGTGTAATTCAAGTAAGATTGATAATTTAAACACAAATGGTATTAGGAATTAGATGTCTACATAAAGTTGTGCAGATGTTGAAAAACATGCAACATTAGCAGACTACTGATGGTGATACTTCAATAATCAACATGAATATGTATGACCAAATCATGCACATTTTGCATCAAAATGGAGTTGTCACTATGCTCATAGATTTATTGAATCTATTAAGTACATTACATAATGAGGATGTATTTTAGAACATCATGAATCTATTGCATAATCTAATAGAATGTATGTAGAGTGACCAACAAAAGATAGAAAAATTGGTCTAGTATGTCAAGATAAAAAAATCCCTTGGATGTTGATACACTAATTGATATTGAGGTTATTGGTTAAGAGATTCCAAATGTTATCTTTCACTTTGAGAGTGGTGTCACTCAAAAGTTTACACATAGAATTTTGTGATACCCCTATTGAAATTTTTGCCTTTTATCTTTTATGAGTTAGTTTTTCTTGTTAAAACTAATTCCCATGAATAAGACATAATATTTAGTTGTTTTTATTATGATTTCTTTCATTTTTAATTATTTCAAATTACTCTAGAAGGTTAGAATTATCTGCCTAGGTCATTCTCATAAAACCCATTTTATCCATCTTTCCAAGAGATTAAAAAAACTTAGTGTTAGGACTCATTGCTAGGCCAATTCAGGTTCTCAAAGTTGCTTTAATTATGAATTTTCAAGTAATTTCTCTTAATAAACTTGAATTACACCATCTAGATCAAACTAGAATTGAGTAATGACTTTGCTTCTAGTAAAAGCTAAATCAAAGTGGTTTCGTAAACCTACAAAGCAAAGCACTACTTATAACAACTTAGGGTTTCAAAGTTACTTCACTTGAGTAAATTCATAATTAAAAACAATTATAATTTTCAATTTTTAAGCCTTCACAAGCATTAGACCAAACTAGGGTTTCAAAGGTACTTGACTTCAAAGACCAACTCAAGTAAAGCAATCTGTGAAACCTGATAAACTTCAAAGTACTTATGTGTATTTCTTCTCGCATGTCACTTAGTTATCATAAATGCAAGGGTTAATATAAATATTTAAGAATACACCTCATTTCCTACTTGTCATTCAAGTTGTTTGACCTAACTACTACCCTTGTGAACCCTGAGCCACACCATTTGAGCCTTTGGAGCATTTTTTGAGCAATTTCTTCTCGACCCATTTACATTTGAGGTATGTAGATTATTTCAATTTTGGTTGAATGTTTCAATTTTGTATGTTCATATCATTTTTCTTTTGGTAATTTTTTTTCCACCTTAAAAAGGTTTTTCTATCATTTTCTTGTTTTTCTTGCAATTGTTTGTCTTTTCTACATGCATTGATATTTTTAAACCTTATAAAATCCTAGAAAATACTTGGCATGAGAAAACCATAAACAAGATCTCAAAAACATTTATTTTTCATGTAATATGCCCTAGCCTTTGACCTAGCATGTTTTGCCCAGGTTCTTCACAACTTCTCACTTGCTTAGAGTTTCAAACCCCAGTAGCTAGTCCTTAGAAACCTGAAGCTCTCAAAGAACATCTTACTTGGATTCTCAACACCTACTTGATATGGTTTTAATTACTCACTAATTATACTTTCTTAAATTTTCAAACCTAATCAACTTGGCCACACAAACCTGAGTGACCTACTCAAAGAGACCCTAGATTGTAAATACTTGTTACTCACTCAAGATTTTTGAGACTGAATGTTTGTAAATTTCTAGACCTTCCTCGTGTTTTGACACAATATTACTTTGAATGAGTTACCCATAGTTTTCAAAGATTTCTAATGCTATGATTTCCTTATAACCTGAAGCTTTTTTAATATTATTACTCAAGACAATAACCTAACTTAGTTGTTCAAACATTCCTAAATTAGTAGGAGTAATTACTGAGTTCTCAAGAGCATTCACCAAAACTTTTAGGTATCAATCACAACAAATGTTAGGATTATAATAAGAAGAAACTAGAGTATAATAAGTAGTAACTCTAATTGAAGAATTTCTTGATCTAGCTATAAAAGAAGTACGAAGACTGAGTAGAAGAGGGAAGACTAAGACAAAGAGAGTTGAAAAGCCAAAGGAAACAAACATAAAAAAAATGAGTATAAAGGATATCCTATTGAGTCTTGTATTACTTCTAAGTTGTATGAGATAAGTGATACTAACATGGGATACATTGCTTAACTAATCTATTAGAAAGATCAAAAGCTATTATCAAGAGTCAACAAGATGTCAAGAGGCTAGAACCTAGACTTGAGAAGGTGAAAGATTATTACAAGAAGATGGAAAGGGAGCTCTTGAGATATGAAATTGAAAGGAAATCAATTGCTAAATCAAATTATTCAGTAATCTAGTTCATGATGTATCAACGTATCAAATATAGATAAAATTGTAGATTTGAAGTTCACAACTTGGAATGATTGTTATTGCTTCTCTTCTCAACAACTTCTTCTTTCTTATTCTATTTTCTTCTATTTTATTCAAGTAATGTAGTTGAAGTAATTTTGTTTTAAGTAATTAATTTTTAAGTAATATCATTTGGTGAAGTTACTTTTAAAAGTAAGTTAATTTGTAAAATGTAAGACTCAAGTAACTAGGCCAAACACCATTACTTGAAGTCATTTTGTAAAAGAAAAGTAATTGAGAAATATTTGTGTTGCATGCAAAGGGATTATTTTTTATTCAAAAAATAAAATTGATAAGTGCTACATGTCATTGGCCATTTCATGCCACATATGAGAAAGTCTAGGAGGATGCCTCTCAATGGTTTTTAGTTTTTAACATAGCACGTGAGAATTGAAGGAGTTGTCTCCTAATAGATTTTTATATCTGAATTAGTATAAGTAATAGTGAAGGCCTATGTGCCAAAGGATGGTAATTTTTGGAAAAAAAATGTAACTAAAGGAAGAGAGTTTAGGCAATCTAAAACTTTACATTTAGATTTTAGATTTTGTATGAAATTGGTTCAAAGTGAATAAGAAGGAAGTTAATTTTTGTGCAACTTTACATCTAAGGAGATCATTTGGTGCATTTCTAAAGATTAAAATGATAAACTTTATATTACATTCAAATATAAATATGAATTCCAATCTTTCTTAATCATTTACTGAAAGGATTATCATCTCTTGAATGTTTGTTTACTTGTACATACTCAATAAGCTCTGTAAAACTAATTATTGTGAAGTGCAATTTCTTTCTTCTCACATATTCTAGTCTTTTCATTTTATATTTCTTGAAAATTCTTTACACATTCTCTAAAACAACTACTTACTTTCTACAAAATCAATCTATTATGGTTTATGAACTTTGTGATTAAAGTAATACTCAAAACTAAGATGACTTGTGCATATCCTATGAATAATCTATATAAATTGTGAATAATTAAAAGTTATGAATAGTTAGAAGTAGATAGACATAAAACATATAGGTACTTCACCATTAAATGAAGGGGATTTAATCCCATGACTACCTCAGTACTTTTACTAACCTAAAAAATATCTAGCCAATAATTTTTACTGACTCTATTTGGGAACATGAACTTAACTAGAGCTTAAATTATGTTAACCACTCTAGAGTAAGATAGATGAATTTAATTTTTAGTTTTCTAAAACTACATGTTTTCTACATTACCGTATAGGAAGTTGCATGAAAAATTTAAGGTGCATTTGTGATTTGAAATGCACATTTTGTTGAATATAGCTTTACTTGCTAAGTAATTACTTTGATTTTCTTGAGTTGATTTACTTGTCAAGAAGATGATTTCCTTGAGTTGTTGCATGTCAAGAAAATGCTTTGCTTGAGATGCTACATGTGAAATTGAATTTTTTGCTTGCCTTAAGTCACTACATGCCAAGTAATTACTTCCTAAACCTTTTCTTATACATATGAATTAATCTAAACAAATCCTTAGAAAAGCTTAGGCATTTCAATCTGGCTAATTGACCTTTCACTAGAGCAAGAAGAGCTCAAGGCTAAATCAATGACTTCTTTCAGTTGCAAGAATAGTTTGATTTCAGCTTTCCTCCTCAAACCATAACTAGAAGAGTGGGTATTTCACCTTTGAGATAAGTGCAAACTCCTGTGAATCAACTGGAACATAATTATTTAGGAATAATTCAACCCACTAATCCTTAGTTTTTTATTCTCAGAAGAATGGCACAACAATCCATGTTCCTTGGGGGGTAGTGATTGGCCCATTAAATTGAATGCCTCCTATTCATGACTTACGTAAGGAGTCAAGAAATAACTTTCTTAGGTTCACAGGTGATGGAAAATAGAGTGTAGATGAGCATCTAGTTTCCTTCTTTGTAGCCTATGGAGTGATTAGTGTTGTGTATGAAGACATCACATTCATAATCTTTATTGAAACCTTGCATGACTTAGTTACACAATGGTTTTACCATTTGGAACTTGACACCATAATTAATTGGGCTACTATGAATGAGCAATTTTAAAAGATATTTAAATCTACATATGACTCACATATATTGCTCACCTAATTAATTTAGCTTGAAAAAGATCCACATGAGCACATACAAGATTTCATTTCTAAGTTTAATACAATACTCTACAAAATACCTCAAGTTGATCAACCCACTGATGCTAACCAGAAATGATTTTTAATCAATGCTTAATTACTAGAGGTTAGTTACTAATTACGTAGATCACATCTTGCTAATTTAGAAACTACTCAAAACATTGTTACAAAGGTTGAAAATGATATTATTATGGTTGGGAAGATAAAGAAGACAACTTAAAAGGTGGATAGTTTTACTTTGACTACCATATAAACCATAATGAATCCTCTGCTATAGGAACTTGCTAATGACTTGTTATAAGTTAAAAGGAAAATTGATCAAGGTGCTCATGTTGCTCTTGTTAGGAATGTACCTTCATGCAATTTCAATAATAAAAATCATAATCATAATGTTGGACCTCCACAAAGACTAGAAATTAAAGATGCTCCTAAGAATTATGTTGAAAAGAATGAAGAAGACCATATCGCTGTTAACCTTGATCAAAGTTTTTTTTATAAAGATGACTTTGTATATCATGTTGATGACTCCAACATAAGCTACCTTGATTATCAATAAGAAAATGATTATGAAAAATCATTTGAATAAGATTATAGTCACTCTTTTTCAGTATTTACAAGGTCACAAACTCAGCAAGATGGTGAAAGACCTTGCAAAGAACAAAGGAAAGATAAGGAAGACTTGAGGTCATATGTTAGCATTCTAAAAATAGGTAGTCATTTATGCACTTCTCTTTCTATAAAAGATAAAAATTCAGCATCCTCTTCTTCACAACCTCATAAACTATTTAATCACACTTTTGAATCCAATCCAACTTTATCTACATCTATCCCTTCTTTTGACATTGTTGATCACATCAAGAAAACCAATATTCAAATGTCATAAGCTAAATACTTGAGGTGTACTCATATCAATTGAATAGACTAGTCACATATGTACAAAGGAAAAAGATCAAACAATACAACCAATGTTTGAAAGGTATCTTACCTACTCCCAAACAAGTTTCTTTCCAAAATAATGATGTAACTACTTTTTCCACGTCTGCTTCCACATCTGAATGAATGGATCTATTTTGTGTGTCTCTCTTGATCAATGGGTTCAAATTGAGTAACTATATCCTGGACTTTGCAGCTCATGATAATGTCATGCCAGCCAAAGTATCTAATGCACTTGGCCTCAATTTAACTAAGACAATAGGGAGATGTTACTCAATGGAAAGACAAGTTCCCTTGATTGTAAAAATCAAAGATGCTCAAGATATTTTGGTAGACTTTTTAGATAAGACTTAAAATAATAATTTTTGTTGTAGATATTCCTATTTCTTATAAGATGTTGTTATGTAGAAACTTCTACAAATATCTTGGTAGAGAATTCAATATGGATTGGTCATGTTCTCACATTCCAGTCAAAGGAGTAAATCATAAACTTGAGCTTGAAAATAAATCCAAATATAAAGTCTCCAAGTCTAATGATCCAAGATCATGGATTTTTTTTGAAGAATCAGATCATGGAGTCTATTACCTTGAATCAGACAAAGAAATATAAAAACTAGACATACAAGAGGAAGAAGAGAAAATATGGATGCTATAATTTGATGGTAGTTGTTATTTTCTTGGTTCAGGTGCTGAAGTTATACTGATATCATTAGATGGTAAGGTATATCCTTAATATTATAAACTTATGTTTGAAAATACTAACAACATATCAAAGTATGAAGCATTGTTGTTAGGACTAGAACAAGTAAAAGAAAAAAGAGTGAGACTTCTTAAAGCATAAACAGATGTTAAGTTAATTGTAAGACAAATTTGAAAGCAATACCAGGTGAAGAAAGGCAAGCTAAGGCACTATTATGATCAAATTCTGAGTGCAACACTTGATTTTGTAACCTTCTTGATCAATTTTTTTCCTCATAATCAAAACTCTAGAACTAATTCTCTTATAGTTACCTTAGATTTGGTTAGGCTAGATCAACTGCCCAATATTTTTTGAGAAGGTGAATATAGAGAAAAGATTGTTTTATATCCAAAAGTTATAGATAATGTCAAGTAGTGGAAACTCTTCAATAATGAAAAATTGATAGTTGCTTTCCTTGTGAAACAAGACAATATTGAAGAATTATATTTTGAAGGAATTAGTTCACTTCCATCCCAGACAACAAACGTATTAATAATCCTAAACATGATGATAATAAAGAGGTAATTCAATTAAAGGGAAATAAGATCCCTAAAGGGTTAGTTTCTTTAGAAGAAATTTTTGATAAAAATGATCAGTTTCTAAAGAAAAAGAAAGAGTATGGTGAGAGTTCTTCTCTAGAAGTACAACATGTTAACTTGGGTATTAGAGAAGATCTCAAGAAGGTCAACACTAGAAAATGTTGTTCCCAAGAGGAAAAATAAAAATTCATCAAGATTTTTAGAAAATACATGGATTTACTTGCCTAGTCCTAAAAAGACTTGAAGACCTTTTAGCTAAAAGAAGTACAACACTACATTCCACTTCAGCCAAAAGTGAAGCCTTTTAGGTAAAAGCTTCACCATCATAATCACACAATCTCAAGTATTATATTTTCTGAAATTTAGAAGCTACTTGATGCTAAAATCATTTATACCATTCATCATTTAGAATGGCTAGCTAATATTTTCCTATTAAGAAAGAAAAATGGAGAAATACATTTGTGTGTTGATTTCTATAATTTGAATCAAGCTTCTTTGAAAGATAAATATCCATTGGCAATCAGGGATCATACCTTACAAGTAGTTATAGGCTCAAAGATATTGTCGATGTTAAATAGATTTTCAAGATATCATTAGATAAAATTAGTGGAATAAAATAAATACAAGATGACATTCACAACACCACGAGGGACATTTTCCTATCAGAAGATGCCCTTTGGGATGGTTAATGCTGGAACAAATTTTTGATGAGTAATAGACCTAGTATTTAGACATATAAAAGAAAAGAGCATTATTTTATACCTTGATGACTTGACAGTCTTCTCTAAGAAGAGAAGTAATCAGTTGGTTGATTTAGAAGTACTCATCTAGTATAGGAAACATGGGGTTTCTTTGAATCCAAAGAAATCAATATTTTCTATGATTGAAGGCAAGCTTCTTGGTCACATCATATCAAAGGAGGGAACAAAGATTGATCTAAAAAATATGAAATATATTCAAAGTTTACCTATGCCTACGTCTAAGAAAGGAGTACATTAATTCTTTGGTAAGGTCAACTTTCTCAAAAGATTCATTCCTCACTTTACTGAGTTGACTCACCATATTTCTGATATGATGAAAAGAAAACAAGACTTCAAGTGGAATGCTAAAGGTAAGTTTGCATTTGAAAGTATTAAAGTGGATATAGCTCAAGCTCTAGTGCTAGTTTTTTTTAATTTTAGTAAGGAATTCATCCTCTATTTTTATTTTTCTAAGCATACCATGCCAGCCATACTTCTACAAAATAATGATGAAGGTATTGAATCTCCTATAAATTTCATGAGCTAACCATTAAAAATTTATGAGCTAAAGTATATAAAGATGGAAAAACATGCCTTTGATATAGGAAATGCATTCAAAGCCTTTAGGTACTATATTTTGTTTTCACATACTAAAGTCTATGTACTTAATACTATAGTGAAATATATTCTAAAACAATAGGAGTTGGGATTACTGAGAAGCACTTGAGTAGCCAAGGTTTAAGATTTTGATATTGACATAAAAAAAAAAGATAGTAAGAAGAAGAGGCTTGTGCCATCTAATGACAAAATGTAAACTAGATGACACAGATACGTTGGTGTCCTTACTTCAAGATGAATCAATTGAATATTTACCCATGGTTCTTTTTGTTGATCTTGTTGATGAATGGTACAATAATATTGCTTTCTTCTTAACTTATAGAGAATGTCTAGACCATCTTATAGATAAGGAAATATGAACCATTAAGATGAATTTTAATGACTATGTCCTTTGGGATAATGGTTTGTATAAAATAAAAATTGATGGTGTTTTCCTCCATTGTGTGTATAAAAAATAACAAAAGAGATTTCTAGAGTAGTTCCATGATAGAGCATGTAGAGGTCACCTTTAGCATGAGTTATAACACATACGATCCTCTAATAAAAATACTATTGGCCCGCTCTTTTTTATGATACTTTAGATTAGGCTTCTAAATGTCAATCATGTCAGCATTTTGTGAGATGTCCAAAGTTGTCAGCATTACCTCTAAAACTAGTCATAATCAATGAACCATTCTACTAGTGGGCATAGATTTTACTAGTATATTTAATCCTTCTTAAATTGCTAGCCATTATTATATTTTAACAACTAATGATTAATTTGGCATGTGGATAGAATCCATTCCTATCAAGCATGCCCCTTATGAAGTTGTATGCTATTTTATCAATGAAAACATTGTAGTGAGGTTTGGCGTTCCTCTTAAGATAGTAATGAATGATAAAACTAATTTTTATTTAGATGAACTAAGTCACTTCTATTACTTACATGGAATATAACTAGTTCAACCTTCAAATTATTATCATTAGGGAAATGTCCAAGTTAAATCAAGTAATAAAAACTTGATGACAATCATTCACAAGCTAGTGGATGATAATCAATGTATGGCAGAAGAAATTATTTGATGCATTATGAGATAAAAAAATCACTCCAAAGAAATCCATTAACATGTCACCATTTTAGTTTTTATATGGAATAGATGATGAAATACCCATCATAAGAGAGTTGCCTACTTTACAACTATCTAAGGCCATTGAAGATGCAACTTATAAAGATTATTTGGATAAGAGGATTATGTTTTTTTCTAAACTACAATAAGTGTGTGTTCAATTTTTTGATCATTTAGATGATCATCAAATGAAATTGAAGAGGATTTTTGACAAATAGGCTAAAGAAAGAAATTTTGAAGTTGGTGACCTGGTCTTACTGTGGGATAAGTGACATGAACCAAAAGGGATCATGGAAAATTTGATTTCTTGTGGAAAGGGCCTTTCAAAATAAATAAACTTGCTAGAAAATATAGATTCATCCTAGCTTATTAGGATGGAATTGAACTACCATTTCCTTATAATGGGAAACACTTGAATCTCTACAAGAATTGAGTAGTAGGGTAACACATGTATGTATATAAATCCTCAGTCTTTTTTTTTAGCTATTTTTGTTTATTTGTTTTATAATTTTTTGTGATTAAGTTTTTACATGACTTCATACCCAATAGATAAGACTCAAAAGTAAATATACTAGGATCTCATCCTTGTTTATTTCTTTATGATTGAAATAAATATGTCCCCAATTAGAGCTAGTTGGCGTCACCCAAAATTTTACACATAGAATTTTGGGATAACCCTATTGAAATTTTTGTCTTATATCTTTTGTGAGTTAGTTGTTCTTATTAAAAATTATTTCCCTAAATAATACTTAGCATTTAGTTATTTTCATTATGATTTATTTCATTCTTAATTATTTCAAATTGATCCAGAAGGTTATAATTGTCTACTTGGTTCATTCTCATAAAACCCATTTTATCCACTTTTCAAGAGATTAAAAAAAAACTAAGTGTTGGGACTCATTTTTAGGCCCATTTGGTTTCTCAAATTTTCTTTACTTATGCCCTTTAAAGTAAGTTGTCTTAATAAACCTAATTTACACCATCTAGATCAAACCAAAATTGAGTAATGACTTTACTTCTAGTAAATGTTGAAGCAAAGTAGTTTCATAAACTTGCAAAGTAAATAACTACTTATAACAACTTGGGGTTTCGAAGTTACTTCACTTACCTAAATTCATAAGTAAAATTAGTCAAATTTCACAAGCATGAAGCCTTCATAAGCATAGACCAAATAGGGGTTTTAAAGGTGCTTGACTTCAAAGACCAACTCAAGTAAAGTAGTTCATGAAACCTGATGAACTTCAAAATGCTTATGTGGATTTCTTCCCATGTTTCACTTAGTTATCATAAATTCAAGATCCCATATAAATATTGAAAACTCCACCTCACTTCCTACATGGTGTTCAAGTTTCTTGACCTAGCTACTACCCCTATGAACCTTGAGCGACATTGTTTGAGCCTATGGAGCAATTTTTGAGAAATTTATTTTCCACCCATTTGTATTCAAGGTATATAGATTATTTCCCTTTCAATTGCATGTTTCTATTTTGGATGTTCATATCATTTTTCTTTTGGTAAGTTTTAGTTTTCCACCTCAAAGACTTTTCTATCATTTTCTTATTTTTCTTTAAATTATTTTTCTTTTTTGTATGCATTATTGTTGTTAAAACTTGTAAAATCCTCATAAATACTTGGCATGAGAAAAACCTAAACAAGATCTTAAAAACATTGATTTTCCCTGGAAAATGCCATAGCCTTTGACCTAACATGTTTTTCTTGGGCTCTTCACAACTTTTTACTTGCTTAGAGTTTCAAACCCTAGTAGCTATTCCCTAGAAAGCTAAATCTCTCAAAGAACATCTTATTCAGATTATCAAAACCTACTTGCCTTGGGTTTTGATTACTCACTACTTTTACTTGCTCAAAGTTTTGAACCCAAGTAACTTGACCACACAAACCTGAGTGACTTTCTCAAAAACACCTAGGATTGTGAATGCTTGTTACTCACTTGAGATTTTTGAGACTAAAGATTTGCATATTTCTAAACCTTCTTAGGGTTTTGACACCATGTTACTTTGAATGAGTTACCCATAGTTTTTAAAGATTTATAATATTAAGAGTTCCTTATAACTTGAAGATTTTTTAAGATTGTTACCCAAGACAATAACCTAACTTAGTTGTTCAAGCATTTCCAAATTAGTAAGAGAGATTTTTGAGTTCTCAAGAGCATTCACAAAGTCTTTTAGGTATCAATCACAAAAAATGTTAGGATCAGAAGAAGAAACAAATGGGGTACAAGAAGTAGTAACTCTGATTGAAGAAGTTCTTAAGCTAGCACTAGAAGAATTACCATGACCATGTAGAAGAGGGAAGATTAAGGCAAAGAGAGTTGAGAAACCAAAGAAATCAAAGATGAAGTATGAGTATAAAGGATATCCCATTGAGTCATGTGTTTCTTCCAAGTTGTTTGAGATAAGTGATACTGACATGGGACATGTTTTCATAACTAAGTTGTTAGAAAGATCAAAGTTCATAATCAAGAGTCAATAAGAAGTCAAGAGGCTAGAACCCAAACTTGAGAAGGTGAAAGCTTATTGCAAGAAGCTATAAAGGGAGCTACTAAGATATGAAATTGAAAGTCAATCAGTTGCCAAATCAGATGATGCAATAATCTAGTTCATGATGTCTCAACATATCAAATATAAATAAAAGTGCATATATGAAGTTCATGACTTGGAATGATTTTTATTGCTTCTCTTCTCAAAAAATTCTTATTTATTCTTCCATTTTCTTCTATTTTCTTCATGTAATTTAGTTGAAGTAATTTTTGTCAAAGTAATTACTTTGTAAATAATGTCATTTGGTGAAGTTACTTGTCAAAGTAAGTTACTTTGTAAAATGTAAGACTCAAGTAATCAGGACAAATGCCATTACTTAAAGTCATTTTAAAAAGTAAACTACTTGAGCAAGATTTGTGTTTCATGCAAAGAGATTGTTTTTTATTCAAATAGTGAAACTAAAAAGTGATACATGTCATTAACCATTTCACACCACATAGGTGAAGTTTTCGGAGGACACCTCTCAATGATTTTAATTTTTTAGCATAAGACATGAGAATTCAAGGAGATATCTCCTAATTGATTTTGACATCCAAATTAGTATAAGTAATAGTGAAGGCCTGCATGCCAGAGGATGGTAATTTTTGGAAAGTAATTTTAATTAAAGTAAGGGAGTTTAAGCAATTTGAAACTTTACATTTACAATTGTAAGTTTTTCCTTTGTATGAAATTGGTTCAAGGTGAATAAGAAGGAAGTTGATTTCTATGGAATATTGCATCTAAGGAGTTCATTAGGTGCATTTGTGAAGTTTAAAATGGTAAACTTTATGCTATATTTAAATTTGAATACGAATTCTAGTCTTTCTTAATCATTTTCTAAAATGATTATCATGTCTTGAATCTTTATTTACTTGTATGGATTCAATAAGCTCTATAAAGCTACTTATTGTTAAGTGCAACTTTTTTCTTCTCACATATTCTAGTCTTTTCATTCTCTATTTCTCAAAAATTCTTTACACATTCTCTAAAACAACTACTTACTTGTTTCAAAATCATTTTGTTATGGTTCATGAACTTTGTGATTAAATTAATACACCAAAATAATATGACTTATGCATATCATGTGAATAATATGTATAGATTGTGAATAACTAAAAGTTGTGAATAGTTAGAAGTAGATAGACATAAAACATACAAGAGTTTCATCATTAAATGAAGGGGATTAAATCCCATGAATGCCTAGGTACTTTTTCTAACCTATAAAATATCTAGCCAATAGATAACATAATTAATATGGTTACTAGATCTACATGGGAAGCTATCATATGACCTCCTCTAAGTTATAGCCTAGTGACTCTAAGATTGGCTGATTATGGGAAGGTTGAGTCCATTGGCTATTGTATATTTATCTTTGCATGG
The DNA here is from genome assembly GCA_037957365.1 of Torreya grandis. Taxonomy (NCBI): domain Eukaryota; kingdom Viridiplantae; phylum Streptophyta; class Pinopsida; order Cupressales; family Taxaceae; genus Torreya; species Torreya grandis. The sequence continues at coordinate 4,541,228 of JARHVA010000049.1, forward strand.
TGACTTTGAATTCATCAACATGAAGACCAAAAAAACACATTACCTTACATTGATAGGTAATAAGTATGCTTATGATGGTCAAATGACTATCAATACAATGCACAATCAACTCAAGGCACATCAAAGTGATAAACTTATCATTCCTCTCAATAGAGCACACAAGCCTTATATAATTCTAGTTAAACTAGAATCTTCATATATTGTACAAAAACTAGTTAGATGAAGGTTAATTCTAAGGAAAACCTAAAATATTTTTGTGAAAATGCATGTAACTTTCTAGACTAGCATACCAATCCTCAGGTATAAAAACTACTCACTCATCAATTGAAGACATCAAAACAATGGAGGCCAAAATGATTAGCTATATAGTCAGTAGTAAATTAGTTTGTCATCAAAGAGTGTGTATCTATGTTAATAAAATCCCTTACTCAATCAGAAGTTGATTGCCTTTATCAAGATAATGAACACATGTAGGACTACATAGAGCTGATAAGGGAAGGCACATTTCCATGGGAAGTAGCTTCATATATCATTGGTGACTAAGACACCCACCTCCTCATTTGGGCATAAGGTGACCATGAATTCCAACTAATGCAAATGGTCTTTGTACATCAGTGAAAACTTCCTATTTATTATTCAACAAAGGACAAATAATTTCATCCTATGATTGAAAGTTTATATCCTGACCATCAATAAAAAAGTTAGCACTCTAAATTATGCCTTGAAAGGAGTTACTTCAGCATGGTGGGTAACTCATTAGGATAATCAAATGGAGTGGGATGATACCTATAAAATCATGACCAACAGCTTATAACTACCATAGTTTATCCACACTAATTAGCCATTTTTTCAAGAAGTGCCCCAAAATTCATATACATAAATATATTGAAGTCTAGAATGAGGAACACATGGCATCAAATTATTTTGTTCACATTTTCCACTATACACTTGTTCCATTAATACTAGCATGATACATACACCAAGAACATAGAAGGAAGACTAAACATTGGGCACAAGTACAGAGTGATTTTATACAAACCTTTGTGTTTGAAGATGAAAATCTACTAGTTCATAATGCAGTGTATAAAATCAAGTAATTTTTATTCTAGGGGTGCACAAAATATTTGAACACCACAACAAAATTTACTACATAGAAGAACATAGCCTCTAATCTTAACAAGGCCTTAAAAAGATATAAAGTTGATAAGAATGAATAATAAAATTTGATACATCCATGTCACTACATACAAGATGAGGCAAAAGACATTAAGGATTTAGATTTTGATGATGACTTGGATTTGAATGATTTATTTGAGCCTGAGTGACCTATAGAACCACTCAAGAACACTAGTTTAGAACCTATTAAAGAAGAAAAGATGCATAGTATCCAAATTACCAAATAGGAAGAGCAATAGAGGCTAAATGAATTTGTTGATGAAAAAAATACAACATTTATCAACAACCCCTCAAAAAGCATGTTGCAAACATTAGGATAGAGGAGTCCCCCAAGGTGGCAAACATCAATGACTATTGGATTGGAAAACATCAATGAATATTGGATGGATGATGAGATCTCTAAAGTGATGCAAATTTTGAGGGATTAGGTGTTGATCCATCTCTTACCAAGATGCACATTGAATTAAATGATTGTGCATGGCCTACAAAGAAACAACCATACAAGCTCAATTTCAATATGAAGCTCAAAGTAAAGGTGGAATTGGATAGAATGTAAGACATAAGAATCATCTATCTAATATAAAAGGTAGATTGGGTAAGCCCCATGGTAATTTATCCTAAGAAAATAGGATAAATCTAGGTATGTTAGGACTATCACATCTTGAATGATGCCTACGTAAATGATTCATTTCCAATTCCTTTTACAAACAAAGTTTTAGAGTCTATCATAGGACAAGAAATTTATTTTTCATTGATGGTTTCAGTGGATATCATCATATACTAATCACAAAATAAGATAGAGACCAAAAAACATTTGTAATAGAATGGGGTTATTTTACATACGAGGTCATGCCTTTTGGCATAAAGAATGCACTATGGTGTTTTCTTGCATAATGTTTATGAAATTCAAGGATTTCATTCATGACTTTTTAGAAGTTTACCTTGATGATTGGGTAGTATTCTCCTTATTCAAAGACTATTTGTCTAAACTACATTTAATTTTAGAATAATGCCAAACCCTATGCATTACTTTGAATATGAAGAAATGTTTATTTTTCACACCATTTTGTGTTTTTCTAGGATGCATAGTATACAATGAAGGCATTCTAGTAGATTAGACAAAAATCATTGTCATCCTGAGTATGCCTCTACCTATTAGTTCCATCAAACTGAACTCTTTTTTAGGTTATACAAGTTACTATTGTAAATTTATCAAAGGCTAAGTATATATTTCATCTCCACTAGAAAATTTGTTGGACATGGTCATTGATGTCTTAAGTTGTCATTGATGTCAAAGAGAACATGTTGTTCTAATACATGAATGACAAAGTGATCAGATTAAGAGGTTGAAGAGATATGGCACTTGTACAGGTCTATAAGGATAAAAAGAGGTTTTGAGGCATCCATAAATGCCTTGGAGGAGATATACTATGTTTTGTGGTCATTTAAAATGATTAAACTGCATCTTCTAGATTAATAGAAGCCAAACCATCACTACACATCATGTAGATATGGAAGATCTAGCAAGTTTGAGCTTTTATTTTATGTACATAAAAAGTCAATATTGGTCAAAAGATTTCATGAATATGTTGTCTATAGGTCCAAGAAGCTATCTTAAAAATTTGAAGTATTGAAGTATTATCTATCTCAATTTATAAAGCTTCAAATTTTCTCTAGTAGATTGTGATGGGTCAGAGACTGTCAAGTTTAACCATGTCAAATATTGAGGTCATTGGTCTAGAAGATCTAATGGTGAGTAATTAATTATACATATTAATAATAATGATTAATATGAATTTAACATGTCAAAAGTTTTATGCATAGGTGACAAGTGTCACAAGCTCATTAGTCTGGTAGAATATCAATGATGAGTGGCAGTTCATACTGATGAACATCAACGGTGTGGGACAAGTCAAAGAGTCAACAATGCACGTGAGACTACCAAGTGGAACAAGCATTAGGGACTATTAGTAAAGTACTTATAAGGCATGTGAGGGTATAAAATATCATAATCTCAAGAGTTTTGATCAAGATCTAATGGTGAGCATTGCAAGATAAAGACCAGGCTACTCAATAGAGATCAATGGTGTATATGTGGTCAAGATTACTAGAAAGCATGAGATGAGGTAAACATGTTTGAGGTTTAATATTTATATATTGGATCACTACAAGTTAAAGTTCAAGATACTTTTGAATAATATTGATGATGTCATTTTAGTGAGTTGAGCTAAGAGCATGAGATGTGTTCTAAGTGACTGAGGTTTAACTATGACCGTCTAGATTTAAATATTTAAATTTAATGAAGGAAAGATCAGTGCTTAGTTTTTAATCCATAACTTTTGATCTAAGCAAAATTTGATGTTACATTAAAAATAAATTTGGAGAGGAATTTAAGGTGCATATGGTAGTATTCATTTTAAGGTCTAAATGTTTGTACAATCAAAGTTATTGAACTCCAAAGTTGATTGTGTGTTCATTCATGATCTACAAGTAACTTAAGAAGGGTAATAGAGTTTTTCTTGATGGTATTTTGATTTTTTGAGATTATATAAATGTTAAAGAGTGTTTTAGACTCTATGAGTAACATTTGTCTAGATTATAAAGGTTTGATCAATCATATTTAGTATGATCAAAGGATTATAAGGTGACTATGTGTTCGTTTATGGTGGTTGTGTATACAAAATGTTGTTTGAGCAAATTGAGATTTGGTAGAAGGGTGTTGTGATGGTTTTTATCACTTAAGGAGGACCTATATAATGTTTGGAATGGGTCTATATATTTTAAAGTGTTTCTTTGTTCTTAGTTTGATCGAAGAAGTGTCAAAGAGGTGAATGGGTCTTCATAGGACCCAAAAGGTGAATTAGGCTTATTTGAAAGAGGTTTTTTCTTAAAGGTGACCCATGTTAGATACCTTAAGGGTGAAGTCATGTGTTGTGGCCAATAAGGAAGGTTGTGATCATAATAATTATCAATGGTCTTTAAAATGTGAAACCAAATGTGATGGTTTTTAGGCTTGTTGGATAAACTTGTGAGACTTGTGAGAAGAGGTGTATGTGAGAGTTGAAGAGTGAAGGAAAGGGTGTGTGCCCACTAGATGGGTTGTAGAGTAGAGTAGGTTGATAATTGTGTGTACAAATTGTAGGTTATATTTATGATGTCAAAGATAGTGCTCTTATAGATTTGAATATTGAGGATGAGTGAAGGATAGATGATGTCTATGTGAGATTAGTGGTTGATTTAAGAGGCATATTAGAGTGTGGATTGTATAGTGTGGAAATTTGAAGAGAGCTAATATAAATTGTATCTCAATTATATTGGAAGGAAATAAATGATCAGGAGATGCTCATTTCATAAGTGTTGGGAGTGTACTCAAAATTTAGGTCAAAAAGACATGACCAATAGGTGGTTAGAAGGACATGATCATCTTAAGGGCAGGTGCTCCTTGTGAAATAAGTGTTTAACCAAAGTTGATCAGATGGATTTAAACCAATAGGTGGTTATAAGGACTTGATCGTCTTTGGGGTAGGTGCTCCTTATGATATAGGTGTTTCACTAAAGCTAATTTTAAGGGCTTGACTAATAGGTTGTTAGAAGGACTTGATCATCCTAGGGGTAAGTGCTCCTTGTAAAATAGGTGTTTCACTAAATTTTGGTCAAAAGGACTTGACCAATCTCATGTTTGTGATCATCTTAAAGGATAAGTAGTACATGTGTTTGTAGGCTTCAGAGTGGGTTTTATTCCCCAAGAGGGTTTTGACATAGATATTGTGTTATATGTGTGATCTTGAATTATCTTCATTATTCATTGTTATAAACATCTTGTATGCTTCATGAATGGTTGTATTGAATGCTTAAGTGTTTGAAGAATTTATAAATTGAATTGAATTATTTTCCACCATAGATTCAGCTCCCCAATCTTAGTGGTTTATAACCTTTAATAATTTGTATCAGAGTAGGTCCTTTGGTAAAGGCTTGACAACTTGAAGGAGATCTAAGGTACAATATGGGTAGCCATCAAATGAAAGTAGGTTTTTTCACTAAGAAAATACCAATGCTTAATAGATCCAATTATGATTTTTTGAGTACAAGGATGAGGACCTACATAATGTCACTAGGGTTTGGCACTTGGCAATCTATTGTGGATGGTTATTTTGCACCACTATTCCTCCATGCAATGTTGTAGATAAGAAGTTATTTGAGAACAATTCTAAGGTAATGAATGCTAACACTTTTGGTATTTCAGAGATTGAATACACCATGGTAGTCCATTTCATATTTTCCAATGAAATGTGGGATAAATTGAAGACTATTCATGAAGGAGATTCAAAGGTTAAGTTTGCAAAGTTTTAGACTCACCGAAGATAATTTGAGTCTTAAGATGAATGTAGAATATTCTATGGCATATTTTCTATACAGAATTGATGAGATTGTGAACATCATTAAAGGTCTTGGAAAGAATCTCAAAGAATATACTATAGTTCAAAAGGTATTAATGTCTGTCTCTTATCAATTTTTATTCTAAAGTATCTAATTTAGAAGAAATTCATGATCTTACTTAGTTGAAGATGGATGAATTACATGGCATTTTTACTGCCTATGAGATGAGAGTAAATGATGATATACAAAAAAATAAGGAAGCAACATTTAAGATAAAAAAATTCCAAAGAAGAATTTCCAAGTTAATAAACTCAAGGAGGATGACATATCTGATATTGATGAATAGGAACTAATTGCTTTGTTTATAAGGCAATTGGAAACAGGCTTAGGGAAATATAAGGGTAAACTACCCTTCAAATGTTTCCATTATGAAGAAGTAGGACACTCTGATAACAAGTGCCCTCATATGCATAAGAATAATGATGATGAAAAGCATCATAAATATTAAGATGAGGATAAGAAGACATACACGTCTGATAAAAATAAGAAAGAATTCAAAAATTATGATAACAAGAAGTCCTTCAAGATTAAGAAGAGTCTCTACAATAAAGATTTTAACTCATCATATGAGAGTGAAGATAGTGACTCTAAGTTTGACAATGAAGATGATGGTCCTTTTGAAGATAAATCCCTCTTCATGATTGAAGAAGGAAGTTGCTCATATTAAAAGGAGTCTACTTGGATTGATTCCAATGATGATACAAATGAGGTGGATTATGAGACTAAATTAATGAATGATTTGGAAGAACTGAAGATTGAGAAGAAGATTAACAAGAAGATAAAGTTTCAAATCAAGGACTATGCAGAGTAATTCAATGTGTTTAAGGAAAGAATGAATGAAGACACCAAAGATCACGAAGATATAGTCAATCATCTCAATTGTCAATTAGAAATCATATCTACAAGCCTAAAATCTAAAGAAGATGAATGTTTAAGATATGTAATTGAAAATGAGTCATTAAAATCTAAGTTAGAGAAGACATCTAGTAAGATGTAGTCATTTTTGAGATTTGAAAAGATATCATGTGATCTAGACAATATTCTAAGTGGTCAAAAGCATGCAAGTGATAGAAATGGTCATAAATACAAAGAAGAACCAGAAAATACAACTCAAGATGAGATGAAAACTAATGTAAATCAAACCTTGAAGTTCAAAAATCAGTCAAGGAATTAAGATGATGGTGATTCTTCTTTAAAAGGAGTAGTTTGTTTCAATTGTAAAAATAATAGACATATTACAAGATTTTTTTCTAATCATGAAAGGTAGGACAAGCTTCTTGAAAAAGGTATAATTTGCTTCAAATATCAAGAGAGAGGTCGCATTGCTATATTCTGTAAGCAAAGGCCTACAAGATAGAATAGGTTTAATCAGGCTCCTAGAGTGTGAAAAATAAGGCAAGTTAACTCATGGAAATCAAAGGTGGTAAGTGTGAGTCATGATGAGTTTATAGGTCCAAGTAATCTATTTTATATGGTTGATAATGCTATAGAAGTTGAAGAGTGCCAAGGTCTCTAATTGTATATTCATGTTGTGAATGAAGAGACCAAATTCAAGGAGAAGACCAAGGTACTAGTTGAGGATAGTTATAAGGTGTGTATAGATTCAAGTAAACATCTTTTTGTTGTTGAGCAAGTTTCATGAAAAGAAAATTAGTTGTCAATACCTAGTGATGAGGTTACAAACTACAAGAAAGATTATTCAACTAAAAAGGTATGTCATGAATCTATGTTATCCTCATGTATTATCAATATAGTATTATAAGAGAAGGAGAATGTTGTAATGGATGAGAAATTTATTTGTCTTAAGCTTAAGAAGAAGAAGAAGAAGAACTATCAGTATCAAATGATCAAGAAGGAGAAGGAATATGAGGAGTTGTAGGCAAATGCTGATTTCACATTGTTCTAAGGAACCATGTGAAGTAGGGTGTCTCTACCTATGCTTCTTAGGAGACATATTTATTATGGAGAAGTAAGTATGTGTGTTCAAGGTGTATTCATAGACATTGGTCCTAAATTTGGAGTAGTCTGTAGTGTCATATTGAAGGTTTTCAGGTCGCATAATGAGATTTATAGATTGTCAAGAAAATTTTGGTGCTTGAGAAGGTTTGTACACTTATTTATGATGTGTTCCAGGTGGTTTTGTGTCTTGATGATCTTGTTTGTGCCTTTTGGAGGTTTTTATGTGCTCCTAGGTTTATCTTTCTTGTTATAAATCAAATCCATGGTATAGGAAGGCAAGGTTCCCAAAGGTTTTAAGGTTAAAATATTGGTCCAAAAGTGTGTGATGGTTGTCTCTAGGTGTGTAAGAAGTGTTAGAGGTGGGTGTTGACCAGAAGGAGGTTTATTAACCTTATTTATTTTAAGATTATAGAGTTTTAGGCTATGTTAGAAAAGTGAGTTTCCTTAATAATTGAGGTCAGGGGATTATTAATAGTTTGAATAGGATTAATGGGTTATCAAATAAATCTTCATAGAGATTTGAAGCTTTGTGTTTTCAAATTATTCAAGTTTTTGTCAAAATGAAGGCCTAATTAGTTAGTAGATTTGTGAAAGAAGTATGTTTAATATGAGGAGATAGGTGATGAGAATTTTTGTGCTTAAGTGAAAATATAAGAGTGCTCTAGATATGAAGTTTTAGGTCTTGAAATTATGTCTACTGAAAGTTGTGGGCTCTACAAGTTCTAGGTAGGGATATAAGGAGTCTATACAGGCTTAATGTGAAGATTTAATGTTTTTGATTAGTTTATCAAAAATATAAAGGCATAAGTGTTTCAAGGTGAGTTATTAGGTTTATTTAGATCATGTATATTGTTTGGTGAGTGCCATGAATTTTTGTTGGTAGTCCTTGAGGTGGCTTGAGAAAGAAGGCTAATAAGCATGTGTGGTGGTTCTTCATTGTGTGTGAAGATCTGAAGATGCTCAAGTGGTGAAAAGGCTCAAATATATTAAAGGGAGTCCCTATTAGAAGTTTATTAGTGATTTCCATCATATTTTATTTCTTTTGTGTGTTCTTTCTTCATTGGTTGTAGTGCTTGGTTGAAGAGAGTGTTAGCATGTAGCAAGAGGAAGTTATCAAGGCAAGAAGTGGTATGTACAATGTTAAGGGGAGTTTGTATAATCTATTAAATGTGGTCCTTTCCTATTGTTGGTATTTAAATATTTTTTCATATTAATGTATAGAAAAGATAAGATGACATGAGATGGATCATAGGGTTAGGGGATATTTTTAAGCTCTATGGGTAGCTTATCAGGTCCAAAGATTAGAGAAGTCCTAGTTCATATGGACGCATGTCAAAGGGGGATCCATTGGTTCATTTACCTAAAAGTATGAAAGTATCTTGATCATATTAAAATAGTATGTTGAATTCATACATGTTTTTAAGAAATGATTATTAGCATGTTGAGGAAGAGATCCTTTGTCATTAATGTCAAAGGGGGAGAAAGATTCAAATGGATAATTGTTCAGTATGAGAGAAGACATTTTGAGTGTGGTTTGACATCAATGACAAAGGAGAGATTGTTTTACATGGTCATTTATGTCTTAAGTTGTCATTAATGTCAAAGAGAGCATGTTGTATTAATAATGAATGACAAAGTGACCATATTGAGATCTTGAAGATATATGGCACTTGTACAAGTCTATAAGGATAGAGAAGAGGTTGTGAGGCATCCATATATGTCTTAGAGGAGCTCTGGTATGTTTTTTGATCATTTGGATTGAGTAAAATACATCTCTTATCTTAATATAAGCCATACCATCACTCCACATCATGAAGATATGAAAGATCCAATAAGTTTGAGCATTTATTTTAGGTATACAAAAATTCAATATTGGTCAAAGGATTACATAGAGATGTTCTCTATAGTGCCAAAAATCTACCCTACAATTTTAGAGTCTTGAAGTATTGTCTAACTCAAGTTATAAAGATTCAAAGTTGATCTAGCATATTGTGATGGATCAAAGACCATCAAGTTTAACCACATCAAATACTGAGGTCATTAGTCTAGAAGATATAATGGTGAGAACTTAATCATACATACTAAGATCAATGGTGCATATGATGTCAAAATGTCAAAGGTTTCATGCACAAGTGACAAGTATCACAAGCTCACTAGTCTGATAGAATATCGATGGTAAGCATCAGTTCGTATTGATGAAGAACAATGGTATGGGATAAGTCAAAGAGTCAATAATACATGTGAGACTTCCAAGTGGCACAAGTACAAGGGAATATTAGTTAATTTCTCAAAATGCATGCAAGGGTGCCAAGTTTCATAATCTCAAGAGTTTTTAACAAGATCTAATGGTGAATGATGCAAGATAAAGACCAGGCTACTAAATAGAGATTGATGATGCATATGTGTTCAAGATTTCTAGAAAGCACGAGATGAGGTCAACATGTTCAAAGTTTAACATTTGGAAAATGGATCATTGTGAGTTAAATTTTGAGCTACTTTCAAAGGAGATCAATGGTGTGAGGTTATCAAAGAGAACAAAATGTGTTCTAAGTGACCAAGGTTTAACTATGATGGTTTGGATTTAAATATTCATGTTTAATGAAGGAAAGACCAATGCTTAGGTTTTGAGACATAAATTTAAATCTATGCAAAATTTGATGTTATAGTAAAAATCAAAGTTGTATAGGACTTCAAGATGCATATGAAAATATTCATTTGAAGGTCTAAATGTTTGTATAGTCAAAGTTATTGAGCTCCAAATTAACATGTGTGTTTATTCATGCTCTACAAGTAACCTGAGAAGGGTAATAGATTTATTCTTGATGGTATTTAAATGTTTCAAGATGATATAACTATTAAAGAGTCTTGTAGACACCATGAGGACTATTTATGTGAATTATGAAAGTCTGATCAATCATATTTAGTATGATCAAAGGCTTAGAAGGTGATTGTGTGTTTGTTCATGGTGGTTGTGTGCACAAAATGTTGTTTGAATGAATTGAGATTTAGCAGAAGGGTGATGTGATAGTTGTTATCACTTAAGGAAGACCTATATATCATGTGTCATGGGTCCATAATTTTAAAAGTTTTCCTATATTCTTAGTTTTCTTGGAGAAGTGTCAAAGAGGTGAATGGGTCTTTCTAAGACCTAAAAGGTGACTTAGGCCTATTTGAAATAGGGTTGTACTTAAAGGTGACCCATGTTAGATTCATTAAGGTTGAAGCCATGTGTTGTGGCTGACAAAGAAGGTTATGATCATAATAATCATGAAGACTTTATAAAAGGTGAAAACAAATGTGATGGTTTCTAGGCTTGTTGGATAGACTTGTGAGAAGAGGTGTATGTGAGAGTTGAATAGAGAAGGAAAGGGTGTGTGCTTAATGGATAGGTTATAGAATAAAGAAAGTTAATGACTGTGTATGACCTATAGGTTATATTTTCAATGTCAAAGATAGTGCTCTTTTAAGTTTGAATATTAAGGATGAGTGAAGGATAGATGATGTCTATGTGAGATTGGTGGTCGATTTGAGAGGCATATTAGAGTGTGAATTGTATAGTGTGTAGAGTTGAAGAGAGATAATATGCATTATATCTCTATTATATTGGAAGTTAATTAGTGATCAAGAGATGTTTATTTCATAGGTGTTGGGAGGATGCTCAACATATAGGTTAGAAATACTTGACCAATAGGTGGTCATAAGGACTTGATCATCTTAAGGGTAGGTGCTCCTTTTAAAATAGGTGCTTCACTATAGTGGGTCAAATATAATTGACCAATAGGTGTTCCTAAGGACTTGATAATCCTAGGGGTAGGTGCTCCTTATGAAATAGGTGTTTCAATAAATTTTGGTCAGAAGGACTTGATTAATTTCATGTTTGTGATCATCTTATAGGACAAGTAGTCCATGTGTTTGTAGGATTTAGAGTGGGTTTTATTCCCAAAGAGGGTTTCCCACATATATCTTGTGTTGTATGTGTTATCTTACATTATCTTCATTATTTATTTATATAAACATCTTGTATACTTCATGAATGGTCATAAGGATTTTGAAATTGAATTGGATTGTTTACAACCACCAATTCAGCCCCATCTCATTAGTTTGTACCTCTAAAAAACTTTACTACGTAAAAATATGAAGTTTTTTTATACTTCAAAATGCCAAAAAACTTTCATTGGACTGAAATAATGACTAGTTACTGCACCCATACTTGTCTTCTAGACTAGAGCAAGCTTTTTCACATACATATGGATGCTTTGGGTATTATATTTGGTGGTGTTATTTTATAGTCAAGATATGGTGGGCTTGACCATCCTATTGATTTCTCTAGCTAGAAACTATCCGATGTAGAGAAAAATTATACAACCATGGAATGGTAATTATTCACCATTATGTTGACACTTTAGAAATTTTGGTACTATCTACTAGTGACACCATTCAAATTCTTCACTAATCATCAAGCCTTGAGATACCTTGTCAACAAGTTGATGTTAGGAGGATGCATCTCTTGATGTTTGATGTTATTTTAGGAGTTTAAATTATATATAAATGTAAAGTCAGGAAGGGAGAATGTAGGACCAGACCATCTCAACTACATACTAAATGGGGAATATCTAGAATAATTAAAAATAAACTCTCCTGATGCTAATCTTTTTCATGTCTCTATGATTCCTAAGAATTTTAAAGACATTACAGGCTTATTCAAATAAGGAGTCTTCTTTGTGCACTTTCAAGAGCACGATAAGAAGCAATTTGTGACTAGATCACTACCATATACCATCATTAATGGGTTTCTATATCACTTGGGCAAGGATGAAATCCTATGTAGGGTTATTTTGGAATATGAACAACCTTAACTCTTAGAGGAAGCTGATCAAGGAGTCATAGGAGGAAATTTTACAAGAGAAGCCATGGCTAGAAATTTTTTATAAAGTAGATTATGGTGGCCAATTTTGTTCCAAGATGCACATAGATTTGTACAACACTATGATGTCTACCAGCGTATTTGTAAATTTATATAGAAAGATGAGATGCCTTTGCAGCCTCTGTTAGCTAATCAACCTTTTGAATAATGGGGCATTGATTTTGTCAAAGTAATCAACCCACCAAACAAGCATAGTAAATAAAGGTACATCATTACTATGACTGACTATTTTACTAAGTGGGTTGAAGCTACTATAACACCTAGCTATGGTGTGAAGGATGTAAAAAAGTTTCTACATGAAAATATCATTACAAGGTTTAGATGACCTATAAAATTAGTTAGTGATAGAGGAATTCAATTTATAAACAATACCATCAAGGCTCTGAGTGAATAATTTATGATCTCTCATTACAAAAGCACTACGTATCATCTACAGAATAATGGCTATGTTGAAGCATCCAATAAAGTACTAGGTAAAATGTTGACAAAGAGCTATGATGTCAAGTGGGATGATTTAGAGGATCACATTCATACGATTTCATCAACATATTACACACATTATAAAAGGGGTATAATATTTACACCGTTCTAGTTGGTGTATAGTCTAGAAGTAGTCATGCTGATGGAATACTTATTATCAAGCTTGCACATTGCCATGGTCATGTAACATAAAGATTGTGAGTCTCTTAATAACCAATTCATTGAGATAAATCAAATGGATGAGTTTAGATGTAGAGGAGCCTAGATGTAGGAAGTTTACAAGTTGATCTATAAAGTGTGGCATGATAGAAAATTGTGGCAAAAAGAATTTCATAAAAATTAGCCAGTCTTATTGTATGATAGTCATTTTAAAGCATTCCTGAGAAAGCTACAAATACGATGGAAAGGGCCTTAAACTATACATGAATTAACATATTAAGGAACCATGGTTTAAATATATATGTAGGGAACCATGTTACCAAGGTGGGTAAATGGTTGTAGGTTTAAGCCCTACTACCAATAGTCTATGGGTCTCATTTTGTAAGTTAAGTAGATGCTAAGTAGTACCATGTAGATTAGGATTTATATATTTTTGCATGTTTTGTGCATGTATTTTTATATTTTTTATTTTTATATGATCTCAATAACAAAATTCATAAGTTACAAATCCCAAGCATCGCATGTATCATATGTGTGTAGGAAGATCCATGTGTGCTATCAAAAAAGTCAAAGAGGAGTGACTAAATTTTTTTAAGTTTGGGAAAGGTAAAAAACATCACATCAATAAGACATCCATCAGATAACAACCATCCACCAAAAGTAAATGCTATATCCAAGGGTTGATGGATGTTATCTTCAACAAATTATTGGCTTGTCAATATTAGCTTATTGTACCCCTGTACGGATACCAAAGAACATAATAGTGTAAATCCACACATATGCCAATGACTAACTACTTTAATGGCCATATTAGATATCAATTTACCACACCTACCATTATATTTAAGATGAGTGGACAACCAAGCATGGTTTTGATGTGGACTCTAATAGGCATAAATTCTATAAAATATAAGTTTGAATACTAATTCAACATTTCATCCTTGAGCATATTTTTCATGAGCTATAACTATCAAAGACCTGAGATATTTTCTTGTATACAAAATAGAGATAATTTTTATTTTGGCATTCATGTAGTTGTGGATACTTCACTACTGATAAGGGCTCTCACTGATGCATGAAAAAATTTATGGGTGTCAACATGGTGCTTCAGCAAATAAAGTATAATGATTAAGATCCATTTGAATACCTCCACCAAGCTAAGCAAAAGTTATTCTACCCTGATCCTATTGATTCTACATAACCACTTGTCCTCATAGCTCCCCATTGATTCTAGAAGATACACGATGAGCATCTAATACATATGCCTACCTTTGGTGACTTAGGAGAGACCGTGCAAGTATTTATTGGGTGATACAATGAGGGTAGAATCTATTTGGGCCTAGATAAGACTATTGTCATTAACACATAAGACATGGCCTTAGCTCTAGGTATGCCTACACATGGGAATTCATTGCTACCATAAAAGATAAAAACACCTCCCATTTTACAAGAAGTTTAGGATCTATATGTGTGGGGAAACCAAGTAATCCCCATTAATGAAATTCTAGATGAGCCAATATGCATCCTCATGGAATGTATCACTAGATGATATTGATAGATGACTAACTCTACTAATAAAATTCCCAAGGGCATCATAGACATCACTTATTAGATGATCCACTAGAATGAACACTTTAATTCACTAGAGTACTTCATCTAAGAGCTACTCACAAATATTGAGAAATGTTATACCTACCCCAAGTAAACATTCTAGTATTAGTTCTTGACTCTCCTTTTCTTCGTATAGAAAAAGTCACCAGAGGGTGAAGTGCACCCAAATACAAACTATTATAAGGCATAATAATTCAGCAATATCATCTAGATACAGGACCATGGAACTCTCATATATGAGGGCAAGTTTAAATCTTTGCTGGAGGAGTGTCTGGATCTCATCACCACACATCCTAGAGTGCCACCTGATGCCATGAAGTACCTAATCCATTACACATCCACCACTTTAATAATTAAGGGTGTCTTCATCACCATCCATGAGATACCATGGTCAATATTTAAACTACTTCATTTCTTTGTGATAATGGATATGGAATGGGCTAAAGTGGCCTAACAAAAAGAATTCATAGCCAATCATGCAACCCCTTTAAACTACATACCACCTGGCACATATATTCTTGATGTGTAATAATCAGAGCTAGAATCCATCTTGAAGTCACATAAAGGGAAGTGTAAAGTAGATCCTCATTTAATGTCCCTTCCTTCAAATTGAACAACACACAACACTTCAACCTAGAAGGATGATCTCAAGGTGCCATAAATTGTGAGCTCATGTGACCTCATCTAGATGGGTATAGATGAGTAGGAAGTCTACCAGGTCATGATGGTAGACATGGTTAGAGATTACTATGGTGAGGAAGAAATAGAGTTCTTCTTTTGGAAGGCAATGTGCATAGTGCAAGTCTTCAAGTAGGTTCATTTGGAGCTATGGGTGGACCTCCCATCCTGTTTACCTTATATCATCATGGAAAAAACTTGAGAAGAAGTGGAGAAGCTCTAGCATAGAATAGACTTCTTTTAGTCTTCAACTATTCCAACATTCATAGCTAACATTTTTTTCCATCCCTACTAAAGAGTACACCTAAATAATTAGTGCATAGGCCCCACACATAGAGGGAGGCATGAGTCTAACCTACCTTGGAATAACACACATTTAGAGACCAATGACTATGTATGAAGCATAACCTACTCTAAATCCACTGCACCACCACCCAAATGTATACTAGTCATGATTGGGAGGAGGAAGTAATAGGTTTGAAGATCACAGGTGTGACTAGCCAATTAACCATCATCCCCATAGGCTCAAGATATTAAGGAGATTGTAATGGAACATCCAACACCAAGGAGAAATAGGCCACCAGGGAAGAATTTACTCATGTAGTTGAATTTAGAATCAGGAAGGATGAAAAGAAGAGAAAGAAAGAAGGGTAGAAACAACATGATATTCAATAAGATGAAGAAGCTAAGGCCACAAAAAGGGCCAAGGATGTAGAGGCAGACATTTAGAGGGCCACAAATGTGGAAAATTAGGACTAAGAAGTAGCGGATGTAGTAAAAATAAGATCAAGAGGAGAGAGGAGTAAAAGGAAGAAAAAGAAAAAAGGAAATAATATGTAGTAGTTTAGGCACAACAACAGGCAAAGAAAGATATCAAGAAGAAGGAAGAGGACAATGAATCCCTATGACAATAGAAATTATAGGCATAAGCATAGGCATAGGCATAGGCATAGGCCCAAGATGTGTAAGAGAAAGCTAAGGCTATAGCCCTGGTAATAGAAAAGAAAAAGACAAAAGAAGAAGAGTAGAGGAAAAAAAAGATCAAGAGAAAAAGAAGAAAGATGAAGAAGAAGAGAAAAAGAAGAGGAAGAAAATAATAAGACAAAAGAGGAAAAGAAGAGAAAGAAAGAGGAAGAGGATGAGAAAATGAAGAGGGAGGAGGAAGTGTATAAGAAGTAAAAGGAGGAGGTCAAATGAAATATGGCTAAAGATGCTACACAATAAAGTAAGTTGACAGTAGAGGCCACAACATAGCCAAAAGCACTAATGACCACATAGATAGTTTTATAGTTATAAAAAATACCACTTTCAAGCATATGGTTTTGGGATGTTCCTATAGTGGGTGTTTAGCACCCCACCTTCTCCCTTTAATTTGCTACCATGCTGCACCATGACCCTCTAGCATAAACACACACATTAGCTACATTCTTAGTCAAGAAAGAGGCCTCTTTTGATGTTTCCCACATACCTTTGAAGAAACAAATATAGGGTGATGTATCTTTCCAAGAGTCAATCACATAGAAGGCTACCTCTCTAGAGTAAGAATGGGATCAGTCAAAGGTATAGAATGTGGATATCAGGGCTTACTTTTAAGAAGAGGTGAAGATGATTGAAGACATTTGCCCTGACTTGGATTCTCAAGTAATCAGGGACCAAGTGATGTCATATTATAGTAGGCTAAAGACCTTGGTCTCAGAGCTCATAAAGGACTAGTGTACAACCCAACAACTTCATGTAGTTGGGACTTTGGGATAGAGTATGAACATTGAGACCAATACTTTTATTACTCTATTGGAGGAGTATCAAAACATGATTGACATTACACCACGCTAATCCTATCAGGTTTCATGTAGTCTTCTAGACTAAAAGTAATAGCTCGATAATTCTCTCACTATCTCTAGTGTATATTTTAACATAGCTACAACCACCAAAGTAACCATGAATCATCTAACTACATTGGTGGATCTGAATAACATTTCTCTCCAAGAATAATTCATCACTAGGGACAATGTGCTTGATGAAATCTAGGAATAATACCATCATGAAACATTAGACCAAATGAGCAATGAAATATAAATAAGGGTCAATAACACAAAAGTAGACATGAGTATCACTGATGATTTAGACCTAAAAAACTCATTGGAAATCACACACCAATGCATGTCCTAATCTGTATGGTATAGGAAGTGATCCTTGATTGGCATACCTATAAAACTAACCTCGTTCCATTCTATAGAGAGGTGGCTTAGGTTATCAATGTTTTAGTTTAACATCCACCACCTGAGCTCTAATTATCAATGTTTTAGTTTACAAGCCACCCCCTAAGATCCAACAAGTCATTGCATAGTGTAAGGCTACATAGTCTGGGGCTAAGGATCATGTGGGATAGTCCTCTTCCACAATAATGCCACCTCCTTTAAGTTGAGTATTGTGAAATGCATTATTTTTGAAAAAAATTGCACACATTTTATTTTAGGATGATTAGTAAGATGAGTGGGGCCAAGATGGTTGAAAACCCATAAAGGGTGGCCACTTGGTTAAATCAGCCTATTAAAAACTTTAAGGGGTGGGAGGTTTGTATGCTTCTTAGTTAAAAACTTGAAACAGTGGTTAAGTACTGCATAAGAGGTGAAAAATGGAAACAGTGCCTTGAACGATTACTATGACTCTTGCTAGTCTACCAAAATTTTCACTTCTACCTTGAGTACACCATTAGATGATCCTATGATGTTTTCCTAGGATAAGAAACACTTTAAGTTTGGTAAAGTGTTGAGATAAGAAAAAAAATAAGTAAAGCTACACATGATATTCTTTGGATATTCATGCATTCTGTAAGTAGTTATCATCATATGTATTTTATCATATCTTGCATAACTTGTAAAAGGATATAAGATGAAAAGTATCCTATTTTGACACCATAGTATGAGAATAATTTGAATATTCAAGAACTATAAATGAATATAAATATTTATGCTTATATGAATAAAATAATGAACATTTGTTGAGATCAATATAAACTATGTGGGTATGGTTACCTACTATATTTATTATGTTTGTTCTTTACATGTGATGTCTTGTTAATACTAAGATTAATTCCATATAAAATACTCTAAATACTCTATGAACTTTCATGAGTCACTAGTTAATCTTAATTCCTTCCTATCACATGATAATTCATAGCTATCATACTTCTATTAAATATGAATTCTCTACACTATCATGCGTACTAAGGTAAAAATTAACTATCCTCATCCTTGGAATGTTTTTTTATATTAATAAACTTTACTAACAAAACTACTTAACGTCCTTCATATGTCTTGACAATAGCTCATGATTCCTTAATAGGTTAGGCAAGGTCTAGAGGTGGTCTAGGTGCAGACTAGGTTTGAAGGTCCTATCCCTATAGGCTCACCCTAAGACTCTCATGATATCTCTAATGCCTCACATACATGTTAAAATAACCTCATACATATTATTATGCCTTTGTGTATCCATCTCACCAAACCACCATGCTCAAACCTTCTCACTAGGACTTTACATGCCATGACTAGTGTACTTTACATACCATGACTAATGCCATGACTAGGCTTCTCAACCACTTGAAACTCGATAACTGACCTTGAAACACTTCTTGATGTTTATATACATTTCTCACATACCTTACATTCTAATCAAATGATGCCATACATCTACACATACCTCTTCATTCTCACCATGCATATTCTCATGATATGACTATGCTTATCAAGACACTTTGTACTCAAGGATTAACACTCAAACATGATTAAATTGTACTCAATATTTATAACTATAACACCACTATAACAAACTCAAAATTATCCATCAAAATAACTATTAAGTTGCCTTCAAATTCTCTCTTGGATTTAAACCTTGACATCAATGACATCAACCATGACATCAATGACAACACTATGCCAACAAACTCCTATTGGAAGTAGCTACTAAAAGGGGGAGATGAATTAGTTGAAAAATAATGTATATTTAATTTCAAACACCATTTCATGGAGCATACATAAGATATCAATACATAAGCAAACAATCACACAACTACATCACAAGATAACACAAGATATTATGTGGAAAACCCTCATAAGGGAGAAAACCCATTAAAAATAACTTTTGACTACTATCCTATAAATTTATTACTTAAATTTAGACCAGAACCAATTGATCAAAGAGTACCCACCCCTCAATTTAATCAAGAACCCACTTGAGATTTAGCTAGCACCAACTATTAAGGAGGCTACAATCCCCTAGATGACCAAGTACCAACTCAATCATCTCCAAATTGATCTCCACCTATGATCTGATGTCTAACACACTTAATGATTTAATTCTCTTGCTTTAACACTTGTAAACTTGCATCTCTATGTCATACAAGCCACTTAGGCTCCTTCATTCAATATGCCTATTCTAGGCTTATTAAGTCCAATGACCTGTGTATCCAATTGTATCAACATGATGGATCCTATTCACCCTAGGATGTTACTTAATGACCTACCTCTTCTCTTTTATTGAGCTATACTCTTTGCTTTAGTCCTTATCCACTCAACTAGTCAAAATAGGCCAATTAGGCCTTGTCTTTATATTTAAACTCACTCAAGAAACTCTCCCTATCAGCCAAATCACATTACATACTTGAACCAACACTAAGATATTTCTTATGACATGTTACATATCCTAACCAAATCTTATCTAGGTCAGCCATACTTCAAATGGCTCAAACCAACATTCTAAGCTTAGACTAGGCCTAATTAGAACTTATTAGGTCACACGTTACATGTAGACCTTTTACAATGCCAATAAAAATTAAAAATATGGAAACCTTTAAAACACTTTAATATCAACATATATGAACCTTATCCATTCTTAATAAACATTAGATCATTCACTCATACTCTGAAACCTTTATTAGGCCTTAAAGATCTATTAGGCTTAAATAGCCCAAAAACATTGTCTCGACACATATGAGGAAAACACTTAAATATTACACATAGACATATGATTAGATAACATGGGTGGAAATTTTAGGACCTCATATTCATTTTTCCGAGCTTCAAACACTCCAACACAGGTCATAAGACCTTCAACTCATCATTATCAAATTCTCACTCAGACCTACCAAGAACCTCAAAACCTAATCTTCAAAGACAAAGCTCAAATAACCTAAATACACTTATTATAGGCATAATTCACATATTAATGGAAATATAAAAACCTTATGAACATCATTAGATACATTCTACATATTATTTCAAGTTCCATAGGCTCAAAAATAACACTGTAAGCTAGTCACTCAAAATTGTCAACAAGCACCAAAACCCAGTTAAAGAAACATTGACCTCAAACTCTAAGACATGCATAAATAAGCATAAACTTTGAATTAAAAATATCTTATTACATTTTCATAACATTATTAAAAAAAATCATAACTTCATTAAGCAAAATATTGATCTTATTGATCAATTTATTGCATTCTCTCTCTTATCTCTCATAGGCAACCCTGAGTCAACTTATTGATTACATCACATGATTAGGAACCAACTCAAAATATGAATATATGATAAAATTATTGAAAAAAAACATCAATCCATTATGTTCATTCATAAATAGTCACAACTCATCCCTAAACACATTCTCATCTTAATTATTTTTTCTCACTATTCCACCATTACTCTTTCTAGCAACTAATCAACTTGAATCTTCAAAATTTCATAGTAGAAACACTGGACCTTCTTAAAAACACATATTGTCATAAAATATAAGTCTTTAAATTTTCCATACACAAATTTAGAACCTTAGACATGGTAAACCTTTCTTGGAGCATCAAATCTCCTCAAAATAAGGGTTTTCTAGTAGGTTCTGCTCACTACCATGACAAAAAAATTCCACTTGGAGAAACTTAAAGGAGTCATATACAACATAAAATAATAAAACTTTACTTTCCAATCCATTTTAGGAACTATCCAACAATATTTCTTCAATTGGGTCATTATAAGGGTTTATAGAAGGGGTTTGACTAGTTTACATTATTAAAAAATGTTCATAAATTTATATACTTGAAACCACTAAAAATGATTATAAAAACTCTTATATCCATGTTACACCTCTACCAAAATGATAATTTCACCATTTAAACTCTACACGTGTCAATGAGCATCAAAATTTTCTTCTCGAGCTTGGAAACCTCTCATTTGCATGCATAAAGAACTTCCAATGTGATATCTTGATTTCTTGTTTAACTAATGACCTAAACTCAGTGAACATATTTAGAATAAAATATAACACCTCATTCCATTCTTACATGAGATATATTACCTTCTAAACTCACTTTAACCCTCCATTTAGACCTCACTAGGCCACTATAGACATTAGGTCTAAAACAACCAGTTATGCTTGATCCTTCAAGACTCTTGGAAACCTATTGTTTTGATCTTAACAACTCATTCAAATCTAAAATTAACTCATACCATGTTCTCAATATACCATCCATGTTCACATAGGCTTCATACTATTTATCAAGCCATCAAGCTTGTAACTACACACTAGGTCCTAGCCTTGAACTTGATACTGATGTGGATGTAATTTTCACCTCATTCACATGATTAGACATCCTTAAATATAATTTCATACTTCAATCTAATACAACATTGTATCACTTTGTTCTCATGATGCAAGCTCATTGTACCTTTCAATGTATCACTAACATCTGATACTTTATCATTCACCAAGATCTTGCTCTAACCTTGTGCTTTTCATGACAAACCCATACCTCTTACATCATCCTTTGATGAAGACATCATACTACTCATAACACTCATTCATTTATCATCAATTACATCACCACTTTGTCATTACCTTTGACATCAATGACAACACTTTTCCCAATAATCTCCCCCTTTGTCATTGATGGAACCTATTCTTATTCTCCCCCTTTGACATAATTTACAAAATGGGCTCTAAAACCTATAAATATCAAACATACTAGCTTCCTCTATCACCATGCATTCCTAAAATGAATTCAACCAACATAAGCATATATTTTTCAATGATCTTCAAATGTTCAGAGGTCACATACACTTATCACATGGTCATTTACACATCATTATTTGATCTTAGGACTTGACCAAGTAAGATTCCCCTTTGTCCATGCATTCTTCAAATAGGCTCCATAGATATTAAAAAAAAATTGTTAAGTCATTGATGCTTGATACAAATTATGACACCCTCAAATAGAACATCTCAACTACTAGATCTACATACAACTTTTTAGGCATTATTCCTTTCCACTTGATCCTTGGTCCTTTAGATTAATAGTACTAAATTAGACAACTTCTTAGTCATGGTGTAGCAATTCTCCCCCTATGAGCATGATCTTGTTTTATTTTTTCTCAACACATCATTAGCATATACTAGGACTATTTAGTCTCTATCATTTCTTAGATCTGCCTTTGATCTCCATAGCCTACTACAAGTCTTTATCTGTTCATTGACATCCTTCTATGGTATATTGTCAAAGAATCCACTTATGTTATAATATTACGCACTCTTACATCATATAAAATTACCATATAGATCTATAATTTGATGATCTCAAAGTCACCACCAACTACTTAGGACATCCTTACTCAGGGATTATTATGATAAATCTGTCATATCTAACTACTACACCATTTAATTGCTCACTTGCCTAACTAGTTCATACTTCAATATTCTCCAATTGTCTCATATTCATTTGACAAGCCATCATGTTTCTAATCTTACCAAAACATAGTCATAAATAGGTCTCTGAGACCTCATTCTCTTTGGCAATCATCTGTTATTCTTTTGATTCCTACAGCATTCTTCAAATGCTATCTATACATAGTCAAAATTTTCAATGAGAAACCCATAACTTATTCATCTTCAAAATACTATGAAATCACTCATGACAAGATCAATATGATATAAAATTACTTAAAGACCTCAAGAGGTCATTTTGACATCAAGGACCCATTACAGTTCATGAAACCATCTTGGAGATCAATATAGAAACCTTCTTTATTCAAGTCACATGTAACATGTCATGCTATAGGAGACACTCACCTACATAACATTGATGATCATCTTCATCTCATATATAATTTGTCATTCCATTCTTATATTATCACACTACCTTGGATCTTCAAACAACATCACTCTACTTTCAAAGGTATTGGTATTAAGACACCAATCTCATTGTATTATATCTCACTGTCACCATTGCATAAGGCACTTTTATTTTGGTATCTTCATTTATAGATCACTGAGATCACTTTTAAGACTTCAAAATACATGTAACCACATAACATAATGACTAGTATTGGTCTCATAGGCCAATGCATATCATATATCACTAGTTTAACTTCATATAGCTCTTCTAGGCTTATAAAGAGCTCTCAGACTTAACAAGCCATTATCAACATGAATCTCTATTATAGACACCCTGTAAGACATTATATACCTCCTTATTTATGTCTACTTAACCTCCATAGGTCATATAATAGTCATTTGCTTCAAGGAGTACATTTTAGGGTTTTAAGTCATAAATCTCCTTGAAACCCTTAACTCACTATTCTTTACAATTAAGCTTGATATTTAGTTTTGATGAACCAAACTAAACATATAAAAGGAATCCATAGAAGATATATGACTTAAATATAATTATCAACCACTCTTACCAATAATCTTGAGTGACTAGTCACCAAACAACTCAAATAAGAACCTCATATCTGCTACAGTCAAGAAATTTCACACACAATTTGCATGAAAAATTATTATACAAGAACACACTACCAGATCTTCATAAAAGCTTATAACATGACTAAAATGAGTTATCACCCTAATTTAATGCTTAAAACACCATTTTAATACCTTTAGACAAGTTTTAACCCCATTTTACTCTTCTTGAGTTCACAAGTTCAAAACCTAGTCAACTACAGTCAACTTCCACATGTAATAAATGCACTTGTACTGACATTTGGGACAAAAAATCACTTGGAGAATCTTCATCATGGAGTCTGATACAAATTTCATTTTTTACTCCATCTTCATCTGACACCTTCCATTGATTTTATAACTCATTCTTTGCTCATAGGTCTACAACACATAATTTGAATTCAAATCCCAACATCTATATTTTTTGAATTGGAAAAGTTATTTCCTGAGGCTTAATATTGATGGTCTACATCACAATTAACAAGAGAAAATTGGGAGATTTATAACTTTAGAAAGACTACACCTCAAGACACCAAACTTTTAAGGCTATTTCATGGCACATATGACCTCACTCCCATGACTTCTTTTGACCATAGTTGACTTTCTAGGTACCTACAATAAATTCTCTAAAAAATTGGTTTAAACTTTCCTTCATGATGTCTTCAGATGTTATAGACTTTATAGGCTAATCTAGTGTGTATTTTCTCTCTCAAAAAGACACATTTAGATTTAATAACCTCCTCAATGCATTTAGGGATGCCTCACAACATCCTTCATGCTCTCCAAGACCTATACTACTACCATACAAAAACCAAACATCCTTTTTCCCTCTCTAACATGCAAGTAAGTCTCTTTTCACAATCAAGACGCCAAAACTCCATGACCTTATGTGAAATTCATAAATCCTCCATTGGATCTTGTCAACTTAAGGTATGAATGCTTAATAAATACAAATTATAAAACATGCTCATACCTTTGTACTTTATGAAGATTCAGATAGACCTCAATTAGGTCTCACACTCTAGGATTCTAATCAAACCACTGCATATATTAGCTAATCAAATAGACTATATTAAATAATATCTATCATTTAACTTAGGTTTGATATTAGAATTAGCTTCAAAATAGTCCTTCAATCTTGATAACACTATCATGTAGATTTCTATGTAAATCTCAACTTTGATCTTCACAAACTTATCCATTACTATAAATAAGATGAACATTGTCCTTATCACACCTCAAACTACTTAAGATCACTTGTAGGATATAAATCCTCTTCCAAGGGTCTAAATTTTATACCTATTATTATAATTAGATACTGAGAGGGTGGGAGGAGAATCAGTCATACAATAAGTTATATTTAATTCCAAACACCATTTCATGAAGCATACATAAGAGATCAATACATAAGAAAACAATCACATAAGTACATCATAAGATAACACATAATATTATGTCAGAAAACCTAATGGGTGAGAAAACCCACTAAAATATTCCTTGGAATACTATCTATAAAATTATTTCTTCAATTTATACTAGCACCAACTGATCAAGGAGCACCCACCCCTTAATTTAGTCAAGCACTCACTTGACCTTTAGCTAGCACCAACTAGCAACGAGGCTAAAAACCCCTAGATGATCAAAAAATAAATTGAATCATATCCAAATTGATATCCACATTTGATATGATGTAGGATACACTTCCTGATGGATTTCTCTTGATTTAAGACCTACAAACCTACCTCTCTACTGCATACAAGTCACTTAGGCTCCTTCATTCAATATGCCTCTTATAGGCTTATTAGGTCTAATGACCTGTGTATCCACCTGTATTAACTTGATAATATATGAAAGACTTATTTTATTCACCCTATTATTTTCCTTAATTACCTACCTCTTCTCTTTTAATTATCTATTATCTTCACTTTAGTCCTTATCCACTCAACTAGTCAAAATAGGCCAATTAGGCCTTGCCTTTACACTTGAAACTCACATAGGAAACTCTTCTTGTCAACAAAATCACATTATATACTTGAAAAAACACTAATATTTTAATTATGACATGTTACATATCCTAACTAACCTTTCTCTATGTCGACCATACTTCAAATGGCTCAAACCAACATTATAGGCTTAGACTAGGCCTAATTAGCCCTTATTAGGTCACACATCACATGTAGACCTTTTAAAATGTAAATAACCCTTAAAAAATATGGAAATATTTTTAAAAAAATAATTTAAACCTATATGAACCTTATCCATTCTTAATAAACATTATATCATTCACTCATACTCTTAAACCTTCATTAGGCCTTAAATACCTATTAGGCCTAAATAGCTCAGAAACACTATCTCCACACATCTAAGGAAAACACTCAAATATTACACATATAAATATGATTATATCACATGGGTGGAAACTTTATTACCTCATATTCATTTCCATTATATTCATACACTCCAACATAATGCTTAAGACCTCCAACTCATCATTTTCAAATGCACACTCACACCTACTAAGAACCTCAAAACCCCGTCTTCAAAGTCAAAGCTCAAATAACCTGAATACACTTAGTATAGGCATAATACACATATTAATTTAAATATAATGACCTTAGGAATATATTTATATATATTAGATATATTTTTTTAGGTTTTATATGCTAAAAAACAACACTACAAGGTGGTCACTCACAACTGTCAACAAGTACCAAAAACTAGTCAAAGTAACTTTGACCTCAAACACTAAGAAATGAAAAAAAGAATAATTTATGCATTAAAAATATATTATTAAACCTTTATAACATAATACAACAAAAAAAATCATAACTTCATTAAGTAAAATATTGATCTTGTTGATCAATCCATGACATTCTCTCTCTTAGCTCACACAGTCAACCTTGAGTCAAATTATTGACTACACCACATGATTAGGAACAAAATAAAACATAAGAATAGATTATAAAAGTATTAAATAATTAAATAAATCCATTGGCATCATCCCTAAACAAAGACAACTCATCCCTCAACACACTCTCATCTTAACTATTTTTTCTCACTGTTCCACCATTACTCTTTCTAAAGACTAGTCAAATTGAATAACCATATTTTCACACTAGAAACACTATACCTTATTAGAAAAAAAATATGAGAATAAAATAAAATTCTCTACCTTTTCCATACACAAATTTATAACCTTAGAGCTGGCCAACCTTTCTTGTAGCATCAAATCTCCTATATATAAGGGTTTGTCTATAGATTTTGCTCACTGCCATGACACACCGATTCCACTTGGATACACCTTAAGGAATAATATAAAAAATCCAGTCATAAAAATTTACTTTACAATCCATTATATTCCCTATCCAATAATATTTTTTTCAATCAAGTCACTATAAGGGGTTATAGAAGGGTTTTGACCAGTTTACATTGTTAACAAATATTCATAAATATCTATACCTAAAACCACTAAAAAATGATTATAAAAAATTATTATAACCATATTACACCTCTAAAAAATGTATCAATTCACCATGAAAACTCTACACATGCCAATGATCATCAAAACTTTCTTCTGGAGCTTGAAAACCTCTAATTTGCATGCATATGAGAACTTCCAATGTGATATCTTTCTTTATTTTTCAACTAATGACTTAAAACTTGGTCAAAATATTTATAACACCATATAACACATTGCATGATTATATGGGATCTATTTCCTTGGAAACTCACCTTGACCCTCCATTTGGACCTTTTTAAGCCATTATGCATATTAGGTCTAGAACCACCAATTATGCTTGATCTTTAAAGACACTTGATAACATCTTTTTATACTATTAACAACTCATTCAAATCTAAAGTACACTAATAATAGTTCTCAATCTAATATCCATGTTCACATAGGTCTCATACTATTCACCAAGCTACCAAGCCTGTAACTTCACACTCAGTCTCTCAATATAAATACTAGATGTCAACCTTAACCTTGTTACCAGTATGGATGTAATTTCCATTTAATTCACATGATCAAACATACTTAAATATTATCTAATACTTAAATATCATACAAAATTTTATCACCTTGTTCTCATGATTAAGCTCACTATACCTTTCAATGTATCACTAAAATCTAATACCTCATCATTCACCAAGCTCTTGCTCTGACCTTATACCTTTCATAGCAAACTAGTACCTCTGACATCATGATTTGACTAGGACATCATACTAGTCCCAACACTCATTCATTTTTAATCAATTACATCACCACTTTATCATTACCTTTGACATCAATGATAACACTTTTGCTAACAACTCCCTCTTTGTCATTGGTAGCAAAAGACACTATAGTTTGATCAATCTCTTCTCCCCCAAACTAGTATTTCTATACCTTTGACATTAATCACAAAGGGTATTCAAAAAACATATATCTGATCCTTGGATCTAAACTTCTAGAAACCACACAAATAAATTCTAACCAAATACTCACCTTAGGTTGGAACACTTAAGTTGCTCCTCAAGAAAACATGCCACTTATGTCATCTACATCTTTATTGAACTGTATGTAGAGCTCCATCTCAACTTTTGATTGTTTTTAATATCCTTATTTATTTGATATCAACCTCAAATCTACCTTCATAATGACTTAAACTTTCACATACGAACTTGATCCTTTAAAACATAGAGTTAATAAGTTTCCCCTATGCCCATACTTTCCTTTTGAGTCACACAATGAATAACAATCTCTTCTGACCTCATTCATGCTTGATTGTACCTTCAATTTTTTTCACACATAATAAATAATCTTGTAATCATCCTCTTATGTCCATAAGCCATATCTAATCCATCTACATCATGATAACCCTTCTTGTATTAGTTCATTACTCATTAGGCCTATAAAACACCTAGTTCACTATCTACCAAACTTCTATGTTGATTGATCACTTTCACCTCACACAACTAGGGAATACCAAGCATATAAACTTATGATATATGAACCAAATGCCATCTTTAAATTCCCTTACCAATCACTCTCAATGCCTATTATCATAAAACATCTCTATAATCAATACCTATCCACCATGTCTATTAGGTCTATCTATAATCAAAGATATTATTCCAAGGGAACAATTTAGTCCTCCATGTTAGAGAAAATATCACTCATGTCATTTCCATATAGTATCTTAAATTTTATTCTTTCTTTAATCAATCTCATTAATGCTTCTCAATCCACCGTGGCGTAGACCTCATCATGACATCTTCTTTGCATCATTTTATCAACTAGGTCTATACTTACATGCTTCATTATGATAGACCTCTATCATAGCTTTTATTCTTCATGATATGCAAATTGAGACTATGTTCCTTGTTCTTAAATGACCTTAAGGTCATCTTGATACACATAAAAACTCAACTCTTAATGATAATACCCAATGAATAAATCTACAATATTCTTATTGTCCTTCTTCATATCTACATCAAGCCTTTGTACCATAGAGTTATATGATCTGCTCTTGATGTTCCAAATCAAATATCTCCATATTTATATATCATGATCTATAAATTTATAACAAATTTTCAACACACCTCTGTGATGGTTCTATTTAGTGATGAATGCCTCTATTAAGCCTAATAGAAACATCTCTCTTCATAGAGCTCTAAAATAATGTGAAATCAAGAGATTCCCATATTTCCATTCTTTTCTCAACCAATTTACAATCATGAGGTTGATAGTCTTTATTTAATATCCTCTTGGTCATGATTGGCACCTCTAGCTTGATGCCTACATCATCCTTCTTATTCTCTATTTAAATTAATACCAAACACTCTTGAAATTTTACCCTAGCAATTAGTTCACCTTGATCCATAGGCTGATTATGAACAATTCTCACCTTCTTTGGTCTCCATACCATGATTTGTCTCTTAGGAGCTTCCAACATCTTGTTATGTTTTTAGGACTTATTTATTTTGATCTTACAAAATATTTCAATATGACCAACACATTGACACTCATAGAAAATAACCTTACTCTTGTTAGACATACCTCTTGATTGATGTGATCTATGATCTCTTCTTGGTAAATTGCTTCCTTTAACATAGTCCCATGAAAAATCATCTTTGGGTGACATCCTTCTACAATCTTTCACTTTTTGTCCAAACTAATAACAAGAAAAATAATGACCATGGGAGAAATTGGAATACCTTATGGTGTTAAGATGTCTTATTGGTCCTATCATATTGCTATTTATGGTGGCATTATTTTTTATTTAATCTTTCTTCTCATGACCTTTCTCAAAATTTCTCATATTGTCTATGAGCTACTCATGCTCAATCTTCAAGGAACCTAGCTCATATTTCAACAAATCACACTTAACTTTCTTTTTTTTCAAACTTTTATATAAAACCTCTAACTAATTTTTGAGTTTCTTGATGGTCTTTTTATCCCTTTTAGATTTTTTTGCCATGTCATTCTTTAGGATACATATATGCTCTTCAAGGGCCTTAACCACACATTTCAACACTTGACTCTCTTTCTTTAACTACTTCACCATCTTGTGCTTCTAGGATCACCTTTTAGATATTAGGCTTGCTCTAAAGGACCTTTCTCTGATACCAAATTTGGAAGAAAAATTATTGAGGGGGGGGGGGTGAATTAGTTTTCAAAATTGTTCTTATCAATTTTAGTTAAACAATTATGAATCATTCAAACAAGCATATATATATATATATATATATATATATATATATATATATATATATATATATCTATCTATCAAGTATAAGAGCTTATCAACATAAGTATGGAAAAAAAAACCCATAATATATGTGGTAAACCCTTAAGGGGAAGAAAAACAAGTGATATCTACAAATGGATTATAGTCTCATAATACTAACACCAAATTTAGTGAAGCACCAACTCAACTAGGTTTCAGAAAACACCAACTTGAAAGAAGGTGCCAACCCCTTAGATGAATCAGCACCAACTTAGACACATGAAAACTTTGATCACATTCATAAAACCTTATTTATCATACAATAGATGATGATCACCTTCTTCATCTCTTCTCTCTCTTTTATCCCTCTCAAATTACTTTCTAGTCTTCTTTGCTCAAATAGGTCTCGTCAAGATAGATTAGGTCATATGAAATTTATTTTCATACACAAAACCTATATAAAATCTTTGTAATAGTTCCTATATACTCCTATTATGGTCTACAATACCTCCTTCTACTTAACAAAGTGTCATCTTATTCACTTACCCTTAACAACACAAATAGGCCTATAATTACCTTATATATATCCAAGCCTCTTTCTTATATTCCTCTTAGTCATCCATATATAATTGAAAACATGGATCAGCCTTTAAATATTACTTATAACACATGTCATAAATGAATCAATAATTTAAATATGTCTTCCTCATCTTGAAATACCAAAACCTCTTTTAGGCCTTAAGGAGACCTAATTCAATTAGGCATGTACATACCTAGAAAGTATATCTTGAACAATAGGAGATTAAATGAAAATTATCTAGAAAAACATGTAAATAAATCACATATACAAAAATTAAATTAAATTAAATACATCACCATGTGATTTATACTTCTCAACTTACATCAAAAGTACTCAAACACTTCTCTGTAAATAGCCCACTCATAATTGCTAGAACACTCGATAACCTAATCATGAACAAAATGATCTTAAAAATTTGAAAGAACATTTACCATGATCACTGATACTTTAAAAATATTTTTTTAAATATATATACCAATCTCAAACATAAAACTCATAAGGTCTAATGTTAAATATTTGTCTTGCAAACCAATCTTTTGACCTCAGTACACAGTCATATCAGAACTAAATAAACCATTTTGGATTCAAAATTTCAACCAATTTCAATGACTTATAAGATTTCAAAAATTAGTATCACTAATTTAAATTCAAAAAAAATAACACCATATGTATTGGATACATCAACTCATAGCATAGATCCTCAAACCCATCATTGTAACTTGTTTAGCTACAACTCCCAGTTTACCTTAAAACATAGTCATGATTATTTAGACCTTCAACACCTAAGTAGACATATTGAATGAATTATAATGCATATAGATGATCATATGATATAATTATAATATCATCAAATATAAATATAATATGGTCAAGTCGAAATATTAGTCTTGTAAACTAATGTCATAACCTTGTTGTACATAGATCTCATTGATCTAGATAAGTCAACTTGTGAGCAAATTTTTCACTATAACCACTAAACTAAAAAAATTATATAAACCATGATCATGTCTTAAAATTCCCAAAAACCATATCCATTAACTTTTTTTCATCCCTATTTTATGATAACACATCCCTAATCTTTTCACTACTGCTAGGGTTTCTCACTATTTCCACCATTATGCCCGTTAGCAATTGGCCAACTTAGATGAAGGGTTTAGAATAATTAGGTAATATTAACTATCCATAACTATTTATGGAAATAAAATACAATTCTCAAACTTATCCATCCAATTATTTTCATACTTTGACTTGGTTAACTCTTAATACTATAACAAATCTCTGAGAAACTAACACTTTATTATAGGGCCTACTCTCACACCTGATAAACCAATCATGCCTAGAGATGCCTGGGAGAGTTAAATACATGATCCAATAACTTTTATATACATTTCAAAGTATTATGGGATGTTTTTAACAATATCTCTCACATTGGGTCATTGTTAGGGTTTTAGAGAGGGTTAACACTGTTTCTAGTGTTAATAATTGTTCATAAAGCTTAGCCCCTCATTCCAAAAAATAATGACTATAAATTTGAGATAGGAACCTTCACCATATACCATGAATATATTAGGTCCTCATGTAGAAGCTACACATGCCAACAAACACTTGAAAAACCTTTTAGGGTAGACAACTCTTCATCTTGTGCACTCAAGAGATTTTAGAACACTTTTTCAAGATTAAACTTTTAAATTTTGACCTAAAACTTGGTCAACACACCTGTAAAATATATCACACCACTAAAAATTATCAAATTCTCATTCTTATCTTTAAATCTGAATCTCATACCTCATTTGGCTTACATTCTCTCTACACCATAGTCTTCGTACCTTACTAGACTTTGAACTATCCTTCATGCCTTCTTCTATGCTCTCAACACCTCAATGTCATGATAAAAACCTCACTCTCATTCCAAAAACCTATCACAAGAAAAAACATAATAAAAAATCCTTCATATGTCTTGACAAAAATGCATGATGCCTCATTAAGTTAGGCAGGGCCTATAGGTGGTTTAGGTACAGACTAGGTCTGAAGGTCCTATCCTTATAGGCTCACCTTGAGACTTTTATGAGTGATACAATGCCTCACATACATTTTTAATAAACCCCATAAATCCTCTTATGCCTTTGTGCATCTATCTCAACAAGCCACTATGCTCAAACCTTCTCACTAGGACTTTACATGCCATGACTAATACCATGACTAGGCTTCTCAAGTACATGAAACTTGACAACTAACCTTGAATTTTTTTTTGATGATTATACACCTTGCCCACATGTATTACATTATCTTCAAATTATGTCATACCTATGCACATACCTCTTCATGCTCACCATTCATATGCTCATGATATGACTATGCTTGTTATGACTAGGCTTCTCAAGACACTTTGTACTCAAGGATTAGAACTCAAACATGCCTACCTTGTACACATCATACATCACTCTCACGCCACTAAAATAATATTTACATCAACAAATTAAGAATCATTAGGTTTCCTTCAAATTATATCTTTTATTTGAACCTTGACATCAATGACAATACTATGCCAACATTATGAACATTTTTCAACCATTAAAACACCTTTATAACTTTTTCTCATATGAATATATCCTTTTATGTTCATTATGAGCAAGTAAAAATATGGAATGTTAGACTCCAAATCAGCATAGATGGAGTCTAGAGCTTCATTGATGTACTCTAAATCTTCATTGATGGATTCTAGTAAAATAATATAATGTGTGATGAATATTGAAGTAAATAATGATGATGAATAGTAGTATTGAATAGTGATGATGAATTAGTATTAGGGTTGTTAGCGTAGATAGAGGAATAATTAGGCATTTAAGGATAATGTTAGACTATGATTATAGGATAATTAAAATGAATGCAAAATGTTTGATTTTAGGTGTCTACAATATAATATTGGAGAAGCTTTTAAAAATATACTAAATACAATTTATATATAAATAATTATGTTTCTAAGGAATTACATATATGTACAATTTTCAAAAGATTGGGTATATACACTATGTATATACTCTTGAATAAATATATCATGAAACTAATTGTCCCCTCTTATTGAGATCCATATTTAAACCTATGAATTCATGCAAGAGAATTGAAAACAAAAAAAATGAGAATTGAATTTTATTTTGCCCATAAGGAAGTTTAGGGAAAATATTTTAGAAACCTAAATCTAAGGGTGGAGATCCACCTAATCCAAGGGTGGGGATTGGACCCACCACCACTTGGGCAAGTAATAAAACTTTTTTGTCTATACTTTAATTAATTTTGATTTAATAAAATAAGTTAGTGAAATTTCCCCAAGGCCAAGTTATAAAATTTTAACCATGTTATTATAAGATTGGATCTAAAATTTGATTCCATATTTAAATTATTTAAGTAAATAAATTTTTGAATTAAGAAAATAATTTTATAGAGACCTACCTTCACTTCTCAATCTTGATTAAAAACCATATGGATTCAAGGTTAAATAAATAATCAAAATAGGAATTTATGAAACCTAAGACTAAATACTAATTTTATTAGGTTGTGGAATATGCAAAAAATATTTAGATATTTTTCAATCCTATTAGAAATTATTTTTACTATCCATTTATAGATAATGTTTTTAAGATAAAATTTGTAATTACCTTTTTTGCCTCGAAAGTCATTTCATATCTGACATAATATATATACTTAAATTTAAATTTTAAAAAATATGGGATGTAGACATGATTATTTTTTATATGAAATATGGAATCAATATTGAGATAATATTTACTCCCTTATTGAATAGTTATTTTCAGTCACTTCTGAGGGATACTTTTTGAGGTAAGATACCTTTATCTCCCTTTTGCTCCCAAAATCGATTTCGAATCAACATAAATAGAATATTAAAGAAATAGAAATTATCAAAAATAAAAGTTGTAATCAATTTATAATAACTTAAAATTGTCAATATTTTAATAAAATAAATTTTATCATAAGTTTTGCATTTTTAGAAAGGTAATTCCAAATTCAGTTTATTAAGAAATTTTGTAAAATAATTTTAAGGAGATAAATTCACCTTAGAATAGTGAAAACAATTGTAGTTTATCTAGATAAAAATATTATTAATCCTTAAATATGATAATTATAGCTTAGATAATAGGTTCTTATAGTTGTTAAATTTATTTTCTTGTTATTCATTATAAAAAGTGTGTTTCTATACTTGGTTTACCCAACTTTGAGTTGGTGTGTTCTGCAACACTCTAGAGCATTGTTGGTCATGAAACTTCTTTTAGGTGTGTCCTATTTTAAATTTATAAACAAATTAGTGGTTTTCATTCATGTTATTAGACTTATATAATAATTATAACCTTTGGTTATTTTTAGAGATAGAAATACTTTTAAACATCTAAATCTCTATCCATACTTTGTTAGGTCAAAATGGGTCCATTTGGTATTAGAATTAGAGAATAATTTTGGATTAAAGTTCATGTTTATTTCTTGGATTTATGAGTATAAAAGGGTGTACTTTTCCATATGTTTGGATTTTAATTATAACTCTTGATAATGCCTAGATAATCATGGGTCAACTGGTGGTTGTGGTGTTACCTGTAATGGGTAATTATGCTAGATTATTTCTAAGTATAATCAATGAATTCCAAATTCCTTCACTTTTGATATAAAAATCATTTATGAATGGGTAAAATACACCCAACCCTAATTTTACATTTTAATGGATCACCATATGTTTGTAGGTAGTT
The DNA here is from genome assembly GCA_037957365.1 of Torreya grandis. Taxonomy (NCBI): domain Eukaryota; kingdom Viridiplantae; phylum Streptophyta; class Pinopsida; order Cupressales; family Taxaceae; genus Torreya; species Torreya grandis. The sequence goes on from JARHVA010000049.1 coordinate 4,577,450, forward strand.
TGGGGATTAGGTTTGATCATAAACAACTAACCCTTAAGATGCCTCCTTAGTATGGAATTAATGAATATCTTAGAGGGTTCATGGAACACATGCTTAAAATATTATCCCTTAATTTTATTTAATTAGAACAAACTATTTTGTGTTCTTCTTCGTGTTGTATATCCTTCTAGTTCTAGTTGTGTGGTACGCTCATATGTATAATTGTTGATGGGTAGTAACCCTCTTCAATTATTTTATAAATTAAGTTTGTTCTCACCCATCTTAACCTTGGACATTAAATTATATCTAATCTAGAGAATTTTTTTATTTGAGTAGTTTAATTCATATATTACTGCGACCTTCATCTCATAGGACCAAAAGAACAAAGGTTCTTTCTTATTATGTTTGAGTATTGTATGTGTTATTGTGTGATAGTGCTTTACGTAATCACATAGATATTGGAATGTGAAGGTGTTTTATATTGACCTTGGATGTATCATTTGAACTTGGAAGGTGATATAAATTTATAATCTCACTTGAGTGACGTATTAGATCAATTGTTAACTTATAATTCTAATCCATTTTTGGTGATGTCATCTCATGGAGGAGGCCTTTGCAAGTGAATGGAGAACTAAATTAGACCCTAATTTCAAGGAATAAATATGTAGGCTAACTAAGTTATGGTTAGGGAATCTATTCTAGATCATTATAGGTTTGGTTAGGGTCTTTTTTTCATCATCATTTATGTTGGGCCTATACACTATTATTTGGATTATCTTTATATGTAATACTAATTAAATAAAAAAAATTAAGATTGATCTATGTGTAATTTTTAATCCATTTATATTAATGTTTTAGTTTATTTTAGCTACCTTGATATTAATGTACTTTTGTCACTCTTCTTATTTACTTATCATGAGAGTAGAGTTTGTATAATGTTAGTTGACATACTCCCTTGGTGAGCCTTAGGGTGGTAACCCTATTATAAAGTAATTGTCATATTCACTAATTTATGTGTGTTGACTCGATAGGTATGTTTCAATATATTCATGATATATTAAATAAATAAACTATAATTAAATTAGACCTTTTATTCAAGACATCATAGTAATGTGACTTATCCCTATTACTTATTAAGTATATTAATCAAAAAGATTTTAGAAACAAATTTTCATCTTAACCCTATCCTAATATTTTGTATTTCTCATTGATCGAATCACATTAGTCAAACCACTAAGAAACTATAGTTAATAACAAAACATTATTGAATTAAGTTAACAAAAAAAATTACATGGGTTTTGGAAAAAGTTTTTTGGCATGATAAGATCTCCATGGATTTTAGATACATGGTATGATTTATTGAGGTAAAAGACCCTTTATAACCTTCAAACACTTCAAATTGTCTTCCTATTTTCCTATCCAAGCATATATCCATCTTATATTTTTCTATACTTGAAATATATTCAACCTATATTTATTTTATAAAGCTTGTAGGATTAAAGAAGAATAATGTTATCTACCATAATATTTTCTAATATGTCCCCAAATAGGTTTCTACTAGTTACACTTGAAGTTTTTAATCCTTCCCAAGAATGCAAGACCTCATTCACACTTATTTATAGTTCATTCTCAAAATTTTCCCATCACTTGGATATAAGGTTATGTTTTATTTCATTTTTTGGCATTTTTCAATAAAACATTTGATAACTTTACACTCCTGTAAATTATCCTCATATTTATTGGCCATAGTATTGTAATATTTTTTTTGGTTACCCATAGACCTCACACACTTTTTCAAAAAAAGTTTGGAATTAGAACTTATAAAAAATGTATTCTAATCCTATATGAAACTTTTGTATCATCCTTTCCATTAACTTTTTTTACTAATGTAATTTATGTTGGTTTTTATCTTTCTTATTGTAACTCCATATCCCTACTACTAATTATTTATGTATGGCCTCAAATTCTCTAACTTTATTGTTTAATAAGGTTTACATGTAGGTAAAATATTGAACATGTTACCTACCACCATAGTCTTCTCACACACCTTGTTGATCAGATAGTGCATTATAATTAAATTAAATCCTAATGGGATAGTTTATATTTTTGATATTCAATGTGAAATGATATAAATGGATCATGTTGCATGTAGTATGTGTAATAGGTGAAAGGGAAAATTATATACAAAAAATATAATTGAATAATAGAGAGAGAGAATTAGGCAGAGGGAGAACTATGTTGTTTCATGTTTTGGTTACACAGAGTTAACCAATGAATGTGTCAAAAATGAGTAATTTAAAAACTCATGTTTTGATGCTTTTATAATGCATGGTTAACAAGTGCACTATGTATAATAAAAAAATACATATATTGGTTAGTATTGGATGGAAATGAAAATATATTCATATCAATAAAATGTTATTAAGTGCAGATTATAACATCATAATGAAACATGGTAAATTATTCCTTGATGACTATTATGTACACTATGCATGTTACATTGTATTGATAGACGGGATTGGTTCATGGTTTTAATTACATGAGAAAAGAGGTATTTGTTTGAAAGTGAATAAAAAATTAGTTTTTTCTTAAATGAAATAGGGTAGGGATATTGCACAAGTAATCTAGAGTGGAATACATGGGGATGCAATTTATTTATATTTTTTTCCCATGATATTGAGATTTATCATGTAAATGAAAAATCTAAACATGAAATAGTACATGAGAAACCAAATCAAATATCTCAAATGAGTATGTATGATTTTGAAATGTTCAACTTATAAGACACATTTACAGAGTGTTATGAATAAGAACATTTTTCTATAATGTGTCTAATTTTGAATCGCATAACAATGTCATTATTGTGCACCACTTCTCTTTTTTACATAGTATAATGTTTATGTTTCTTGTTGTTGTCATAATTTCCATTAGTTTTGGTGAGGTGATATAATGTTTATTCAGTTTCATAAACATTATCATAGGTTATATGTAATTTTTTTAAAATAAATTAATTTTGTTTGTAACTATGCAATGACAAGTCTTTTTAAACTCAACAAATTAATGGTATGGTGTAGTATATTTAGTATGTTTTCATTATTTGTGGATGACATTGTGTGGCCTTCCTGTTCGCCTCCTCCATAAACTTAAACTTATTGTAATGACATTTTAATTCCACTACCACTCTAAATCTCAATAACATTGATAAATATCAATTATTTAAATATTATATGTCCTTCAGATATGTCAAATTTATTAGTTTAAATAGAATCAATGTTCATAAATGTTGTAGGTGTTATTACATCATAACTATTCATAGATTTTATTATTTAAGAATTCACAATGTTTAATACATATTGGTTTAATGAAACATTGAAACATTTTTCTTATACATTAAATCTAATGGATTAGAAGGTGGGATCAAATTATATAGCTTCCACTTCATAACCCAAATAAATGTTTATTTGAATAAAACAATATCAAGTGGGAAATGTTTCCTAAAATTAATGGTAAAAATGTGTGGGTTGATTGGGTTGAGAGTGATAGATTTGATGACTTCATCAAAGTATAAGTAAATAATAATTTGTAGTCAATAAAATTTTATGCACCACATCACATGAAAATGCTAGTACATGTTCTTCTCAAGTAGATAAGAATCAATACTAATTTTTTATATGTCATGTAATTAGCCTCCCATTTTATATTGTAAGTGTACATATATTTGTATGTTCTTATGTCACTTATGTATCAAAATTTAAAGTGGAATACAATTTATAAGTTTAATATATTCATATCGATATTGGCTTTCATATGAGCCTGAAGACCTCTAGGAAAATGATTACATGCCAAAAGACAAGTCCATAGTGTCTAAGATGTGAAAAGGCAATTGTATAAGATGAACAACATATAATGTGTGGTTGTCACTTTCATTTCATCACTTAACACATATTCATTAGACTTGATCATGTGTTTTTGACATACAATCAAGTAGAACATGTTGACATTCAAGGGGAATCATTGTCATGGATAATGATATGAAGAGTTTTAGGGGAAGAAATATCCCCTCTCATTATAATATCCCCTACATGATGGAATGGGTTCATAGGTTACTATTTTTAGGTATGTCTATTGATTCTATCCATCTTAAACATCATGAGATGGTGCATGGGAAATTTAAAATGTTAAATGGTGAAACATGATAGGGTGATTTCTTAATCAAGGATGAAATATATGATAGAAAACACTAAATAAAGGAGGTGACATGTGTGTATAGTCATAATTATGTAAAAAGTGATTGAGAGTGGGAATTCATAAATCATGACAAGTGGTTTATGTATCAATGATAAAATAATTAAAGCATTGATGTGGATGGACAAATCCCATTCATATTGGTCATCCAACTCAAACAATAGTTAGATTGGTTGTTGAAATATGGCATTGATATCTTATTGGTGATGGAAGTAACATTTAGAATAAATGGAATGAAGGTATATTTTCAATTCTTGCAATAATAGTAGATGATATAGATCTTTATGAACTAATAAGTGTAGACAAAAAAATCAAATAAATAAATAATTAAAATTACTAGTTATTGATATTTTTACTATACTTAGCTAACTCACCATTTTGATAAACCATTGATCTATATGAGAACCTCCTAAGACTTGAAACTAATGTGTACAAATTTTTAAATTCCCTAATTTGTTCCTAAACATATTAAATTAGAAAGTATTTTAGTTTCAATTTTAGAAGCCTTTCTACAATCTAGATAAGTGTGCACTAAGTAGACATGAACAAACTACACACCTGTACACTAGTGTGGAATTTTCTATATTTCTCTAATGACTAGTTTTTCAATATGACATGCTTTCTAATATCCCTCATACATGTAACTAGTTTTTCAGTATGACATGCTTTCTAATAGCCCTCATACATGTAAGAATAGTTAAGTTATCAAAAATAATTTAAATATTATCCTATAAGAGAAAATAAAATGTATCACTTCAAACCCATGATTACATAAGCTAACACTCTCTTACAAAGGCAATTCAAAATCACTTATCTATTCAACAAAGAACCCTTCTAAAATTATGCTACCATAACATAAGTATTGGTCAAGTTAACATTATTTTTTTTTAAGGTTGAGGTCATATTTTGTCAATAATTATAATAAAAATTTATATTTTCAATCATTTATAATTTTCCCAGTAGGAAGAAATATGTTAGCCCGAGGTCCACATTGACTATCAGGGTAACACTCAGTCAACAAGGGTTTTTTTTAGGATACCTTAGCCATATCACAATACCCTTCTATTTTACATATTTATATTTGATCTTGTTTGTTTCCTTGTATGGGATAGGGTTTTATCTTTTGCATGTGATGCACACATTAAGACAAAATTTGCACATAATTAGTCAATCTACATATAAAGATGAACAACCTCAAACTTTTAGATCTAGCACATAATCAACATAGATAAAGTCATAATAGAGGGAAACGATGCATTGCAACCCTATCCAACTATACTGTACTTATCCTAGATTAGATTGAAGTAAAATATTTAATTTGAAATTTGTTTTAAGGTCTCTATCAATAGTCTTATATAGTCACAATAAAAAAATGAATAATGCAATTTGAATAAATTAGTTTTCAAGGATATTTATCTAACCCTAACAGTAGTTTCTATTTTTTATAATTTAAAACTTATCTAAATTATTTATATCAATTTTTTTTTTAAATAGGTTTATTTAGATACCTCATTTACACAAATAAGAAGCTATATTATCTATTTGATTTGTGGTATCACCTAAGATGAGCATATCACCCAGGGAAGTTACTCTCAACTTACCCACATAACCTTGTTTAGTAGGCTATAGTTAGTGATATGAAATATTGTAATGATGCTAATAATAAATAAATAAAGTATATCTAAGAGCCTAAAATCACTCAAGACCCTTTTCAAGATCACCGCTATCCTTTATTTTTTCTTGCACTGTCTTCTTAGATCATAGATTTGATTGATTCTTATTGTAGACATAATCATATTTTCATTTCATTTATATATCACTAGTGTCCATAATATTATTTTTGATAGACATAATAATCTATTTCATTTTCATAACACTAACATAAAAAGTCTTTCTTTTGTATATATTGTTGCACATTATTGAAAGCCTAGTTCTTGACTAAGGGTTGTTTTCAATAATTTTGGGTCAAATTACATTTAATTTAAAAAATAAAATAGGTTTTTATTTGTTATCTAAAAATATATAACAACCTATTTTTTTTCAAAAAATTACTCCATATATTTTCTAAAAATAACATTTTCCTAGTTTTAGTAAAATCCTACACAATAAAACATTGATTAATCTCTTCTAGTATTAATTTTTGTGTTTTGTTTCATCCCCATTTTCCTATAAAAAATACATTCTAAATATCTAAAAAATCAAAATTAATTTTTGTGAAATATAATGGTTTCACTAAAAGAATGCTTTTCTCACCTTACACATAGCCTTCTTCATTTTCTTATAGTAATAATGTTTACCTTTCATGATGCAATCATATATGTACACTATTTATTTACATATAATCATATTTTTAAGGATAACTTAGAATAATCAGCCACAAGCTAGTTCTCATTATTATAATATCCAAATTAATGCTTTTACATTTACTATGCATGCACAACATAATGTCCATGTTGTGAAATATCGACAAGGTAGAGGCCCCAATATACTTTGTAATCTATTAGAATAATTTAATAAATAATAGGCTTTGATATCCTAGATATAAAAAAATATCAATACAAACATTTCCCTCTTAGATCTCTTTAAAATAACTCCAACGTATAAGGGTATATTATATGAGGTTTTATGTATTGATATTTCCAAATAACGTTGAGCTTCCTTTTTTAAACTCTATTATTAATACTATAATATGGACTAAGAAAAACATTTCTATTCAAAATCAAGATCTTCCCCAATGTCATATTATCAACAACTATTAAGCTTGGTATATCCAAATTTTTATGAAAAATAAAGTGGTAAATAGTATTCTCATTGATAATGGATCTAGCTTGAATATATGTAATATATATTCCTTAAATTTATTAGGCATAAATTGAAAATATCTTACCCATTATGATATCAATATTAATGGATTTGATAATATTCCATGTCATGTAGTTAGTAAAATTACATTGAATATCACCTTAGGCCCATGAACTCTTTCTACAGTAAGTCAAGTCATGCCTAATGATATTAATTATAAATTTTTATTAGGAAGACTATGGATCCATGACATGAATGTTCTCCCTTCTACTTTACACATATCAAATTCATATATAGAGGTATATCTATACATGCCCTTTGGATCAATAACCTTTTAAATATTGTGCTCTAGTGAATCCTAATAATCTTTATATTCCATATATGCAACCTTATTATGCGGAAATTACAACATTTCCTCAAAATATTGAGGTCCCTTATCTTGAAAAACATTTAGCCAACCCTTCTCCTTCTTATAATCAATAAAATTTTGGGCTTAAATATTTAAAAAAATATAGTTTTAATATGGAACAAGGAACATGTAATCATGATCAAGGTATTTTTGGTCCTATTGTGCCTTTCAAAAATGAATTCAATGTTGGCCTTGGTTATAGTAAGTATTATACTTCTATAGACATCATAATACCAAGCAATTCCTTACATTTATATTTTCTTCCGAAGAGTGTTTTATGGTTCATAATCAAGTCAACCATGTCTTGTAATCATCCTTAGTGTCTTGAGCATATTGATGACTCTATTTCACTTAAACTTATAGCATTGGATTTTTTTTCAAACAATGAATCTTTTTTAAAATAGATTGGTACATATAGTGATATCCATTATTTTCACCATAAGAAAGTTTTTCCTTAAGAAACCAATACACATACATATTTTAGATAAGGTGATGATGGCATACCACAAACACAATCAAATATTCCTAATACTATTCCTACCACTCAATTTATAGAATATAGATCAATGTTACTTAATGAAGAAATGGTTTAATTTTACTTTGGTATTGAAAAGGACTTGCACCCACTACTATTGGCGGCCATGTTTTAGATTATGGTAAAATTAGGTTTTGAAGGGACCCCAAAACCCTTTAACGAAATCAAAAAAGATAAAGCACTAACAACCACTAGGAAAAGCAGTCCTGAAACCTACTGAAGAACATCATCAAAATCAAGTTTTACAAGGACCTGAGACCACAAACATAGTCCAATAAAAGTACCCAAGTTTAACAAGGACCTGGAACCTCAAATAAATTTTTATCCCAAGAACCAAAAAATAGGACCAAAAATAAGAACCAGTTACAACAACCAGCAACTAAACATGAAAAAGACCAAAAAGAAGACCCTAAGCTTCTATTACAGTTTCGTGATCATCTTGACAACTGTTAGGGTATGGAGCTAAAAGTTTCACCCATGAGCAAGTTCACAAGTTGCTGGAAACTGACAATCACTGTCAATGGTCTGGCACAGACCAAAAGCTACCGGTGTCAGTAGCAGGTCGGCCAACGTCGGTCATATGCAGACTGACAGGGACCGACATCGGTCACCTGTGTATGTCTGGAGAGTGACTTTCATGTGAGAACAGAATATTTGCATGTTAAGGAGAACTATTGGTTGTAAGCCCACATTTCTATTTTGAGTAGAACTAATTATAGCCCTTGATTAGGAGGTGTATCTAGTGGATGTAAGTGCATGCTCATGAATCTCTAAAGTTATATATTAGAGATAGATCTTCATAGTTTAGAGACACTACTGTAGAAGTAGAATACAGATTGTATATTTGAATCAATCAAGGTTGTTGAAGTTGATTATAATTGAGAGAGAGGACTCTTGAGGGAAAGAGATATAAGAAGAGATCTGTACATCTGAGAGAGGTGTGGAAGAAAAGAAGTTTCTTCAATTGTAGTTCCTTCTGTAAAGAGTTGAATACAAGTTTTCAGGGTGGTTTCTTGTATCTCTTGTTTCTTGCTAATTTTGATTCTAGTTACTTATCTATCTAATTTAATTCCATGTTTATTACTTTCATATTGTAATCATATTGTTGATTGATCCCCAACAAGTGGTATCAGAGCTTGGTTGTAGGTTCTAGAACTTGATATCCAACAAGAGGTATCAAAGCTTAGTTCACTAATAGGTGGATCAGATCTAGTTAATGTGTATTGATTACAGGTTACTCATAGGGATTTCTATTTGAGTGGGAGAAGCAATGGCAGAAGAATGTAAACTTAGAATGGAGAAGTTTAATGGCAAGAACTATCAATTATGGAGAATGCAGATAGAAGATTATCTGTATCAAAAATATTTATACTTACCGTTAGGAGGGACTACAAAGCAACCCAAAGACATGGATGATGAAGAATGGGAAGTTATTGATAGAAAGGCTCTTGGATCAATAAGATTGAGTCTAGCATCTACTGTGATATCTAATTTATCACAGGCAAAGTCTACGATAGAGTTAATGACTACTTTAGCAAATTTATATGAAAAACCCTCAGCTCAAATAAGGTATATCTTATGAAGTAGTTATTTAATTTGCAAATGCAAGAAGGTGGATCTGTATTTAATCATCTAAATGATTTCCATGGAATTGTAAATCAATTAAATTCAGTCAAAATAGTATTTGATGATGAAATTAAAGCTCTATTAATCTTATGTTCTTTATCTGAAAGCTGGCATAACTTGGTAATGGCAGTTAGTAATATTGCGTCTGCTTCAAATATTTTAAAAGTAGATGATGTGGTTAGTGTAATCTTGAATGAAGAAATTCTTAAGAAAAGCATAGAAGAGGCATCAGGGAATGCTTTAAGTTTTGAGATTAGGGGAAAACAAAAAGAGAAGGGCAAGAAAGTGAGATCAAGATCTAAGTCCAAGATGAGAGGAAGATCCAAATCCAGAAATGGCAGGAAGCCACAATGCTGGAATTGTGGAAAGATAGGGCACATAAGCAAAGATTGCTAGTCAAAGCCTAAAGAGGACAAACAACATGATGATAAAGAAGAAGCAAAGGTGGCAGGTATTGTTGCAAAAGATGCTCTTATATTCTCTTTGCATAATAATATAGAATCTTGGGTTTTAGATTCTGGTGCATCTTTCCATGCAACCCCTAATAGAGAATATTTCAGTGACTATGTCCATGGAGATTTTGGAATAGTTTACTTAGGGGATGATGAGCCTTGTAAAATTATTGGAAAAGGTAAAGTGCAGTTGAAAATGTAGAATGGCAACACATGGGTGTTGAGAGATGTCATGCATGTTCCCAGCTTGAAGAGGAATTTAATTTCTACAGGAAAGTTAGGGGATGAGGGTTGTACAGTAACTCTCACAACTAAATCTTGGAAGGTTTCCAAGGGTGCACTTGTATTGGCCAGAGGTAAGAGAGAAGGTACTCTCTATTTATGTAATTGTATTACTGATAATTCTCCTTCTGTATTATCTACTTCAGATGTAGATGCAAAGTTGTGGCATCAAAGGCTTGGCCACATGAGTGAGAAGGGAATGACAATTCTTAAGTCAAAAGGTATGTTTCCAAATTTGAAAAGCATAGATCTAGATTTCTGTGAAGACTATATTTTTGGAAAATAGAAAAGAGTGAGTTTTCTCAAGACTGGGTCAACAAAGAAGAAGCACAAATTGTGGCTTGTTCACACAGACGTGTGGGGACCAGCCTAAGTTGCTTCTATTGGAGGATCACAGTACTATGTTTCCTTCATAGATGATGCTATAAGAAAGGTATGGATCTATTGTATTAAGAAGAAATTTGATGTTTTTGACACGTTTAAGATTTGGAAAGCTATGGTTGAGAATGAAACAGGCAAGAGATTGAAGTGCCTGAGATCTGACAATGGTGGTGAGTTCTGCAGCCACAAGTTCAACTGGTATTGTTATATGCATGGGATCTACAGGCAAAGGACTATTCCAAGAACACCTTAGAAAAATGGAGTTGCTAAAAGGATGAATAGAACAATCATGGAGTGTGCAAGGTGTATGAGACTACATGCTGGATTGCCCTTAGAGTTTTGGGTATAAGCCATGGATACTGCAGTGTACCTAATTAACAGAGGACCCTCTACAACTCTGGATCGTGGAATTCCAGAAGAGGCATGGACAAGTAAAAAGGTAGATCTCTTATTTCTCAAAGTTTTTGGTTGTGAAGCCTTTGTGCACATTGATAAGGAAAATAGAAAGAAGCTGGATGCTAAGTTTATGAGGTGCACATTTATTAGCTATGGCTCTGATGAGTTTGGATTCAGGTTTTGGAATCTAGAAACTAATAAGATAATTAGGAGCCGTGATGTTGTTTTCAATGAAAAAGTGATGTATAGTGACCAGCTTAAGAAGCTAGATCAAACTGAGCAAAGCAATGGAGAATTGGATGAGGTGAAGGTCCAAAATGAGCTCACGGGAAAGAAAAATCACATAAAGGAAAACACAAAGACTGACATCGGTCAGGTAGGAATTGACATCAACCGTACAGGTACCGATGATAGTCGTATAGGAACCGATGTTAGCTAGACAAAAATTGACGTCGATCAGGCAGAATTGATGATAGTCAGTTATAGGCTTGGAAGTGACTGAGGTCGGTCACTGTCAGAGAATTTGGGTAGACAACGTGTTGTGAGTGAGTCTCAAATGCCCAATAGGAGGTCAAAAAGAGTAAGTAAACCTCCAATTCAATATTTCCCTTTATTATTCTATTTATTGCTAACTAATGGTGGAGAACCAGAGAGTTTTGATGAAGCAATACAGGTGGAATCCAAGAGTCAGTGGGAGTTAGGCATGAATGAGGAAATTGATTCCTTGAGAGAGAACCAAGCTTGGGATTTGGTTGAGTTGACAGCAGGAAAGAAGACACTGAAGAATAGATGGATCTATAGATTAAAATAAGGTGAGAATGGACAGATGAGATATAAGGTCAGGTTAGTGGTGAAAGGATTTGCACAGAGAGATTTTTTCTCCTATTGTTAAAATGACTTCTATATGGACTGTATTGTTTTTAGTTGCTATTGAGGATTTGCATCTTGAGCAACTTGATGTTAAGACAACATTTCTTCATGGATATTTGGATGAAGAAATATATATGGATCAATCTAAAAGATTTGAGGTCAAAGGTAAGGAGAAGCTAGTGTGCAGATTGAAGAAAAGCTTGTATGGCCTCAAGCAAGCTCCAAGGCAATGGTATTTGAGATTTGAGAGATTTATGACTGAGCATGGCTTTAGTAGATGTCAATCTGACCATTGTGTATATTTTAAGAGATTGGATAATAGAAGATATACTATTTTGCTGTTGTATGTAGATGATATGCTGGTTGCAGGATCACACATGCAGGATATCTCTGAGCTAAAGGTGAAATTAGCTCACACGTTTGCCATGAAGGATTTGGGAGTAGCAAAGAAAATCCTTGGCATGAGCATCAAGAGAGACAGGAAAAATCACAGGTTGATTTTGTCTTAAGAGGATTATGTGAACAAGGTGTTGAAATGGTTCAATATGTAGGATGCAAAACTGGTAAGCACACCTATGGCTGGACATTTTAAGTTGAGTAAAGAACAATGTCCTAATTCACATGATGAGGTAGAGTACATGAGAAAAGTTCCATATGCTTACACAATATGAAGTTTAATGTATGCAATGGTTTGTACTAGATTGGATATTGCCCAAGTAGTGGGAGTTGTAAGTACATGGCCAATCTAGGAAAGGAACACTAGTACATGGCCAATCCAGGAAAGGAACACTGGAAAGCAGTTCCATGGATCCTTAGATATCTAAAAGGAACCAGCAATAGGCATTTGTGCTATGGAGGTTCAAATACTTCTCTACATGGTTATGTAGATTTAGATATGGCAGGTGATTTGGATAGCAGGAGAAGCACCACAGGATATGTTTTCACTATAGGTGGAACGACATTTAGCTGGATATCAAAGTTACAGAAGGTTGTTGCCTTGTCAACTACAAAAGTAGAATATATTGCAGTCACAGAGGCTAGCAAAGAGATGATATGGATGACACGATTCATGGAAGAGCTTGGAAAGTAGCAAGAGAGTTGTAGACTATACAGTGATAGTCAAAGTGCAATTCATTTGGCTAAGAATTCAGCCTTTCATTCAAGAACTAAGCATATACAGCTTAGGTACCACTTCATTAAATAGGTATTAGAGGATGGTGAGTTTAAGCTAGAGAAGATCCATATAGATAAGAATCCTGTAGATATGTTAACCAAGCCGATTACAAAGGAGAAGTTGAATCTTCATTCAACTTTCGTTGGTCTTCATGATTGAGTTGAAGATGGAAGAGCTAGAAGATGTTGCTGTATAGGTACTGGTGTAGCTGTTTATCTCCAAGTGGGAGATTGTTAGGGTATGGAGCTAAAAGCTTCACCCATGAGCAAGTTCACAAGTTGCTGGAAACTGACAGTCACCATCGACTGTCTGGCACAGACCAAAAGCTACCAGCATCAGTAGCAGGTCAGCCGACGTCGGTCATAGGTAGACTAACAGGGACCGACGTCGGTCACCTGTGTATGTCTGGAGAGTGACTTTCATGCGAGAATAGAATGTTTGCATGTTAAGGAGAACTGTTGGTTGTAAGCCCACGTTTCTATTTTGAGTAGAACTAATTAGAGCCCTTGATTAGGAGGTGCATCTAGTGGATGTAAGTGCATGCTCATGAATCTCTAAATTTATATATTAGAGATAGATCTTCATAGTTTAGAGACACTACTGTAGAAGTAGAATACAGATTGTATATTTGAATCAATCCAAGTTATTGGAGTTGATTGTAATTGAGAGAGAGGACTCTTGAGGGAAAGAGATCTAAGAAGAGATCTATACATTTGAAGAGGTGTGGAAGAAAAGAAGTTTCTTCAATTGTAATTCCTTCTGTAAAGAGTTGAATATAAGTTTTCAGAGTGGTTTCTTGTATCTCTTATTTCTTGCTAATTCTGATTCTAGTTACTTATCTATCTAATTGAATTCCGTGTTTATTGCTTTCATATTGTAATCATATTGTTGATTGATCCCCAACAACAACCTCCTTCCCAATCGAAGAAGTATTCTAGATGGAGTTAGTAGCTAAAGTAGCAGTAGCTTGTAAGGCTTTCTTCCTCTAATTCTGCCTTGTCCTCTTACTTGGACCCTCCTAGGATTATAGATCCAAGACTCAACTTGGAGAATAGAATTGGCATTGAACTTGGCCGAATGCAGGAAGGAAATCTTCCTAAAAATATCTAGTTTTTGAATACTATTCAGCCCCCTAATATTCCAAGTAATGATTTTCATATCTATTTTTAGGGGTAAAATCTAGAATAGTTGCCTACCTACCATCAACAATATTTTGCATACTTTCTAACTCTCTAGTTTTCTTAGTGGATCTTCTTCCAAGTTTGTCTGGGGAACCATCCGATTACACCTTAGAATGATGTTCAACTCTTTTTCTAGATTTATTCAAAGTAGAAGCAAGAGGTTTTGCCTTAGTTTGTTGATCTATTTTGCTGCTTCTAGTTTCTACCCCTTTAGTATTGATCTTTTTTTCAGCCCTTTTTCTTTGGTTTAGTTTATGCTTTGAGTTTTCTCCATTATCTTTCATAACTTCTAGGGTAGGATGCTCATCCAAAGGAAATTCATTTTCAGCCTGAGATAACACCTGGATCTCCCTGGACTGAGAAAAAAGATCTCCCTCCTCTGATTTATTTCCAATTTCAGCCAAGAATTCACCTTCCTCTAGCTCAATTTTATCATCTACATCTCTCCATCGATCTTCTATCCTTTGATAGAAAATGATTTGTTTTGATAGATCTATCAGATCCTCTATTCTTTATTCAGGTATTATGGTATCTGATTACAAACCATATCCTTCTTTCTCAAAGTTTACTTTCTCAAAAGAAGGATCTTTATCCACCTCAACATGTGGAACATTAGAATCTTCAAAATAAGGCTCTTTATCCACCTCAGCATGTGGTTGTTCTTGGCACTGATCTTATTTGGGTTTCCATACTTTCTTTTGTTGGACCTTGGTCTTTTTCCGATCCAAAACACTACTAGGATGATTTTTACTTTCGGATGGACAATTTTTAACCAGATGCCCCTATTTCTTACAAGCATAGCAAGAGTTGGGCAAATATTCAAAAAAAAATTTTTGAGTTTTTTTACCAAGCTTTGATATTAGTTCCACCTTTTCTGGGAGATGATTTAGGTCTGCCACTTTAACATTAAGTCTGGCACTTTGAAGTTTGGTTCTAGAAGCCGTAGCATTATCCAATGCTACAAGTTCACCAAAAGAACTGGCAATACCTTTAAAAATGTCCTCATGCCAAAATTCTAAAGGGAGACCAGGAAGTCTAGCCCAAATGGGAGTGGTTAACAAAAAAGAATTTGAGAGATCCATGTTAGGCTCCCATTTTATAAGGTGTTGAATTCAAGTTTGTTCGATATGATCTACATGATTACACTAATTTTTTTCCATGGGTTTATAAAGATATGCCTAATATTGACCTTGAAGTGGATTTTCATAACATTGTCTTATATCTTGATGCCAAACTAGTCATGCAAAAGATACTAACAATTCATCCTAAAGTTTATTTGTTGGTTAAAAGTGAAGTTGAATGACTCCTAGATGTTTGATTTATTCATATTTTTAATTATCCTAAGTGGGTTTCGAGTATTTTCCCAATAAAAAATCCTAATGGGGATATTCATTATTATACACATTATCAAAACTTCAATAAATATTGTCCCAAGGATGATTTTCCACTTCACAACATTGATATGACTATGGATTACACAATATGATATGAGATATTGTCATTTATGGATGGATTTTATGGGTATATCCAAATCAAGATAAACCTTGATGATCAAGAAAAGACATCATTCATCACATAATGGGAAACATTTGTTATACTATCGTGCCTTTTGGACTAAAAAACATAGGATCAACTTATCAATGTTCATGAATCATATTTCTCATGATTACATTCATAGAACCATTGAAGATTATGTGGATTATTTATTATCAAAATCCAAATGTTTACAAGATCATGATATTGATTTAAGGTAAATATTTGAATGAATGAGGGAGTAGAATGTGCATTTAAATCCTAAAAATTATAGTTATGGAGTCTCAACATACAAATTATTAGGTTTTTATTATCTTTGAAAGGGGTTTCAAAGTTGACCCTAAGAAAATAAAATCTATAATTGTCATGCCACCACCAAAAAATATCAAGCAACTTCAATACTTAAAAGGACACATTCAAGCTATAAATAATTTTTGGATTAATTAGCATATAAAAAAATTATGTTTACATATTTACTTAATATAGATACTGAATTTAAGTGGGACTAAATTTGTCAACAAAGTTTAGTTGCACTTAAAGAATATCTTTTGCATTTACCAATCCTCATTCTTCCCATTCTAGTTAAACCTCTTCTATTATAATTCATTTATTTATCATGTCTTGCATACTATTCTTGCATGACATTATGATAATCATTGTGAGTGTTTCATTTATAAAATCAATCACACACTCCTTTATTATGATGAAAACTATACTTCCATTGAAATTTTGTGTTTAAGACTTATCTTTTCTACCCAAAAGTTTTAGTATTATTTATTTCACAATGAGACTCAAGTTATTACTAAAGTAGATCCACTTCAATAATTTATGGAAAACCCCATATATTAAGACAAAAAAAATAAAAGGGGTAATGTTTCTTATTAAGTTTTATTTAAACTTTGTCTCCCAAAAAGCTATCAAAGGATAAGATATTTTTGATCAATAAATTGTTACACCATGACAAAACTTAATGTCAATCAATTTCAAATTTGGAGATGAATTTACCTCTTATATCATTAAAAAAGATATTGGGATCATGCATTTGAATGGGTCAAATGTTCCATATGAGCTAGAGAGGGTATTGTCTTCATTATGGCTTAGGGTTTTCCTTTGTCCTTTTCCTAGGATTTACATGTACCATTATTATTCATTAATGTGAATCTATCATCCTTGGATTATTAACATCACAAAAAGAAGATGTCAAATATTTATGTCTATATGGCTATTCACAACTGGTTATTAATAAATTCATAGATATTTATCAAACCAAGGAGGATAAAATTATTTCTTATAAAGACATGGTATAATGTTTCATCACTCATTTTACCAATTTACCATAATTGCATTATTTAAATTCCAAGTATTAGTATGATATTGAGAAGAAACAAAGGGAAATTCCAAGTATATATTGCATTATTTAAATTACAAGTATATATTGCATTATGCAATAGATTTTACTCAAATAAAATATAAATAATACTAATGCTAATAAGGAAAACAAAGGAAAATTGAAGCCAAGTTGGTTGGGACTATTTGTGGCTAATGAAGAGATTGGCCTTGGAGTTTATTTCCTACCTATGATTGAAGGAAAAAAAGTTAATAATAGTACGAATATTATCCATATACTTAGTATTTTATATAGATAATTTAATCTCTTAGTTATGAATTCTTCTCTTTTCAAATATGCAAAAATAAAAAATCATTCATATATGGTAAAAATGCAAAAATTCCAAAATAGGACATGTAAGCATCTTTGTATGTTCCTTGATATATTTTTTCATATGTCATCTAGATTTACATTTTAATACATAGTATCTTTTCAAGACATAATGCTTATCACAAGTTATCTAAGCATGAAACATATTTAAAAACAACCTTAATACACATCAGAAATTTTCTAATGAGAAATTTTTATTTACAATCATTTTAGACAAAGTCACAATAGGAAGATAATGGCACCTTATGCACCTAACCCCTATTGTGAGCCTATTTTTGTGAAGTTTTCCTCTCTAATTTCAGTTGTAACAAATTCACAAGGAATTATTACATATGTTTGGCACACATAACATATTAGACATTCAAATATCAACCAAGTTTCAAGCTAAGGCATACTCTTATGTGGCTTCAATGATGGTCAATCTTCTAAAAAAATAGACTTGATTACTTAGGGTCATCATGATCTTATTCATGAACACCTTCCAAGTTGAATTTATCCACAACCTATTTTCCATATTGAGATATAAACTAAAATAATTGATTTAGTACTTAAATTCTATCTTCACATATGTCTTGATGAATATGCTACTTGTTAAATAGAAACATAGATACATATGCTCATATTATTTTATCTTGATTAACTGTATGTTGTTATAACATGCTTATTTCAGTTTCCTAACATGATTCAAACTTGTTTTATTATTTGTATGCACCCCTTGTCCTGGTGTATGTTCAACATACACCTTGTACAACACAACCATGCCTCATTTGTTTGGTCTTTATCCCTTCCATGCTTTTGCGACATTTTCATGTCCCTTGTATTCACACTTTAGGATACATGTGCGATATCTATGAATTTATTTTTAAAACTCTTTTATACATCTTACATGTCCCTTATATGTGGCCTCTAATCTTTCTTTCATGAAAATTATATGACGTTGCATACATGTTTGCTATTTGGCTACTATGGTGATATGATTATTATCTTGTATTACTATGTATCTACTAATTTATATATGTTTCCATGATACATATAATGCACATATTATAAATTAACTTAAAAGACTTTAGTTTTCAATATACTATGTTTAAAATACATATGCAACAATAGAAAAGTTTAGATGCCTCAATCATTACTAGAATGTTATATAAAACTTACATGATGCAAATTAAATATGTTTTTTTTTTTCAAATGCTTCAATGTTACACCTATAAGATTTCAATACAAATTAAACACATGTAAATCATATCACATGCTTATCTATATTTCAAAAATTATTTCACTTTTTCTTTTAAGATAAGTAATTTGTAGGTAATTTCCCTTTTCTCAAAAGATGGGCTTCAAAATGGGATTTTACAAACAATACATTTTCAGATATGACAATCTAAAATTTTTAAAAGTCATATTTTTCAGATTATGTGGGCATTCAACTTGCTAATGTACTCCACTCATCTAGATTTGTGAGCATAGATACATTTATGTGAATGTAGTTACAAGGCTTTAAAAAAATCAAATATCACATTTGGCACTCTATATAGTATAGGGGTAATGATATAAATTATTGACCAAGCTATTTCTTTGAAAATATTAGATTTGCTTTTTAAAAAGTCAATTATCATGTTTTTAAGAATTTATAGTTTGAATTTAGATCCTTATATAATGGTGTGATTCATATTTTAAAAGTGGAACACATTTCAGCTTGGTGACACTAGATGTCTTGGTTTCACTTTAGTGAGCCATCTATTGATTCCCACCTCTTTTCTTTCAGTTTAGTAAGTGGAGTACATGAGATATTAGTGACACATGGTGTTTTGGTTTCACTTTAGTGAACCACTTTTTTTGTTACCATATCTTCACACATTTTAGAGTAATCTATGATGGTTAGAGCACATATATTTCCAACCCAAGAATCTACACTAATTCTTCAATTTGAAAATTCATCACCCTCAATTCAACCCTTCTCCACATTACTCAATAATGCAGCATGTACATCTCCATGACAAAGATAAATGTGTATATACACTCAGGTATCACATTTCCTTTACTTTGGTAATTTATGCATCATTAGACACATAAATTAATTCAATAAATGATTGAGAATATTTGTTATTGAAAATTTTAACTAGTCTAACTCACCATTTTGATAACCATTTATCTATATGAGAGCATACTAAGTCTTGAAATTATTTTGAGGTCTTATAGGCTTCCCTAGATTATTCCCAAACATCCCTAATCACTATAAAACTCAATGCTAGTCTAATTTTATAAGTCTATTTCCAATCTAGTAAAGTACACAATAGGTAAACATGAATGCACTCCACACCTATCTACTAGTGTATGCTTTTATATATTTTTCTAAAGAATAGATTTTCAAAATGGAACACTTCCTAATAGTTATCTTATGCACAAAAACAAGTTAGTTATTAGAAAAAATCAAATATTATCCTATGAGAGAACATCAAGTGTCGTAGATCAAACCCCATGTTAAATTATCTAATACTCTCTTTAAAAGGTAATTAAAAAACACTTATTTGCTCATAAAATTTCCCTACTATTTTTTTTTTGTATTAATAGAGTAATGGGTCAAGTTAATTTTTTTTTCTTATAGGTTGAGGCCATCCTTTATCAAACATTATAATACAAATTATAGTGCATTTATATATGATCTTATCTATAAGGATAAATACATCGACATGAGGTATACATAGATTAGATAGGAATAAATAAATAAACAAGGGGTTTTCTAATCATAAGTTAGACATATTCCACTTTCCCACTTTTTCCCTCTATGCATTTGATCTTGTTTGTGTACTTGTGTAGGATAGGGTTTCATCTCTTGAAATTGATATGCACATAAAGATAGACTTTGCACTGAATCAATGAATCTATAGATAGAGTTAAATATCCCAAAATTTTTATATCTCACTCATGTTCAGCACATACAAACCTAGTTTAGAGGATAACAATGTATTATGACCCAATTTATCTATTTCACACATAACCCATAATAGAATAAAGTGAAGTTTTAAATTAAAATTGTGTTTGTAGGTATCTATTAATAGTTTTATAAAGTCAAATTTAGTAATTGAATAATTTAGTTAGAATAAATTAATTTGTAACAACATTTATTTGACCCTAACCCTAGATTCCATTCTTAGTAATTTACAAGTTTTGTAAATTTTGTATATTGATGTTCTTTTATAATAAGATGCTATATTTATCTCTCTTAGATTAGATCTCTAATTTATAATAATTTATATTTAATTTCCATTTGATAATTAATTATAAGGGTAAACAAAAAGTTGACTCATGTTTTATATTTTGGTGCAATTTAAATTATACACATTTTTGGTGCTTGATTGCAAACACCAAGGACTTCTCATAACATGGGTCGTTATGTCTAGGTCATGTACAATTGATAAAGAGTACATTTCAAAAACATTAAGTGGAAAATACATTTTTTTATGGTAGATGATGCCAATGTGAATATCAAATAAATTAGGTGAATGTTTATTATTTATATAGGCATAATGATGTTTTTACATTGAATTTCATATATATTGTTTTCACCTTATCTTCCACAGTCTTGCTAACTTATTGTATTATGGAAGGAAACATTTAACTATAAAGTTTATTTATGTAGATGGAATTTATGTCGTGCATGGTTGACTAATCCAATAGGAAATGTGAGACAAGATGATGTTAAATATGAGATATTTAGTGAACTATGATACATTATGCATAGCTGCAATGATGAATAAATGGAAAACATAGAGTCTAGACAATTTCTATAGTAGTATCAATCCATATAGGCCAATTTTGTTAAATATTGAGAGAAACATTTTCTTCATAGCTATGGAATGTGTTTGAGATGTTGTTATACCCATAAAATTCCTAGAAATAAAAAAATAGGATTGAATCATATGATCCTCACCTAAAAATACATTTATTGAGTATGATACAAGATTATGCACATCACAAGATGGATTGGTCAGTTCACTAACTAACCATATTTTTTTATATATATTCTTGGTGAATGCATATATGCAAGGATAAGAACATTTATAGGAACTTTGATGTTGAGAAAATTTAAAACATTTTATGAGTTAAAACTTTAGAAATTATAGATTGTCATGCCACTTTTCATAGTATTAATAGTCATATAGCTTGGATACAAAGTTAGATATAACATAAATTTCATTATTAATTTTATAGAGCAAATTCATCCACGTCAATGTTAAATTTTCCATTTTCACTACAATACTACACTATTAAATATGTCATCAAGGTGGTATTGATGAGGGAGATAATAATAGAGGGATTTTTCCATAACACATGGCATGGTGTGAGGGAGCCTACCAATAATAATGATATAAATTCCAATGTAAATTTTATTTTTATTTATATTTTCTTTGCTGACTAGTTTGTTGTCAGTCTCAACTAGCTAATATGTTTTGAATACAAAGGGAATATAAAATTTAGGAGGAGATGAAAATTAAGGTGAGATAGTTACAAATATTAGATGATAAAACCCTTCAAATGAAGGTCAAGCAAAAGTTATGGTGGATGAAAATGAAAACCAAATGAGGGAGGCTAATAATATAAGACATACTTATTATAACTAGTTTCATTACCCTTTGTTTTTTAAATATTGAAATTAACGTACTCTAGTATATGATGGCTTAAGTCATGACATTTCAAACTAATGGTTCATCGCAACTTGTTTTGCATTTTTTAATAATTATTTTATCTATGTATGGTTAAATATGAAATTATTTGGTGTTCAATGGTCTGAATATTCATAACATTTTTGAAATATTATAAATAACATCATTTGATCAAATTTTACCAAAGAATTCTACTACAGTAATAATTAAAATGTGTTTGATACTTGTCTTAGAATTTTTGATCAATATATAACTAAGAATAATAGTTCTTAGCTTCATAATATTTGTATATATTAATTTAAATAAATTGTAATTTGGTAACAATCATAAAATAACCCTAAAAGAGTCCTAGGTTTAATATTTCACCTATGTCTAATAACAAGAAAATAAATCTAATCTAGTGCACACCAAAGCTTATGGCATAATATGATGGGTTAGTGAAGCAATCAAAACATGTATAAGAGAATCTCAATTAAGCTAAGTATGAGTATGACCCTAATACATGGAATATCAAGAATAATATTATTCAAGCCAATACTTATGCTACTTTTATCTAATAAAGAGAGGAGAACAAAGATATAATATACTTACCTAAATGTGAACCCATTGAGACTCAATCTCTCCCTCTAAAAAAGGGGACTTTCAAGAGGTTGTTATGGTTTTTAAGGATCACTAAAAAAGGAAAAATTATCCAAGACTTATCCATAAGACTAGATTCTCCAAGAAGAAACCCTAAGCTAAGACTCCTCAAGTGGAATGGTGGAAGAACATATTATGAAGAAGCACGAGCGAATAATAAATCTTTATTGCATTTTTTAATAATTATGGAAATGTTCTTGTTTTTATAGGTGGATATTGCTCTAAATCCTCTCAAAAATGTTGGCTATATAGGTTTAACCATGGTTGACCTAGTGTGTTTTTGGGAATAATTCACTAGGTCTGAGCTAGGTTAGTCGAAAGGATAACAAAACCAAAATTAAAAATACCCCTAAATTATACAAGGTTAACCATGGTCAACCTAGTACAACTGATAGTCCAAAAGGGAATTAAGGAAAGCAAAGAGGATGGAAAGAGAAAAAAGATTGGAGTGTGAAAGGGAAGAGTTATAGCTTAGGGAATGGTTTTAGGAGCTTTTTGGATTGGTAATAATGTGGAAATAAGGGACAAAAATCCTATGAATCACCAAAGGCATGCACGCCCCTTTCTTGATGTATCCCTTAAGGCATGTACTCAAAGAGATTGAGTCTAAATGGGTTCCTTCAAGATGTAAAGCATCAACATTTGATAAAAGTTGAAAATGTTATCTGTATGCATATGTCCCACTCGAATCTCATCATGTGTCACAAAGATTTAATAATGGATGGTGGTTTGAGAAATAACATAGTAACACACAATTCTGATGCTAAAAAACAATTGTAGTATTTTAAAGTAAAAATAACAAGAAGTAAATTAATACAATGTAAATAACTAAAAAGTAAATGTAGTGCATACCTTGACTTGCCTTTATCATAGGATGGTTGTCTATTATGTTTTTAGTTTTGATTATGTAGGGCATAGAGGTTGATTTTGACAAACCCAAAAATATAAAACTAAAGAACAAAAACAAATAAATGCAAGAAAGGCCAAGATAGTTGGTGCTATGAATATGGGATGTACTTGGAAATTTGGCAAGCTGGGGTGATAAGTGCTATTTTAGACTAAATTACCAAGTAAAAAACAAGATTATACTAGGTAACCAAAAATTCAAGGCTATTAAATATCAAAAAACTTAAACAAGCTATCCTTAATTAAGAAAGGTGAACTCACCAATTCAAACCAAGGATACATGTCAAACACGACGGTAGTAAAAAAATCAATGCTAAAAAACTAAATAAAATGGTAAAACAAAATTGATGAGCGAGAATTAATAATCCTTATCTCACTTAACAATGGAAAAGGTGTATAAAAGGGAAAAAACATTGATGAGTGAGAGGTAACAAGCCAACCTCACTCAACAATTGAAAAAGGGTATGAACTCAGGTGTCCATAACAACAAAAAAGAAAAATTATGACAAATGGTAAAAGGAAAGTAAATAAAGTATATAAATATAGATTATGGTATAAAGAAAGAAGAAATCCATAGTTTCACAAACATGTTTTTTCACTCTAAGGATAGATAAAATTGAACCAAAGTAGTGCTAGCATGTTTTTAAGAGATGAAGAAGGAATTAGAGAAGAAGGGAAAATATCTTTGGAATCACAATTTATCCATCAAGGGGGGAAATGAAATGGGTGGTGGGGACAATGAAGGAAAAACCAAGGTAGAGGAACTCTTTATCAAAGATAAGACACTCAAATTAGGTTTTTTAAAACAAGAGAACTTTTAACCTTAAAGACTATGAAGAACTTCTCTTATCTACAAAAGTCTTAATTCAACAAATACAGTATATAGATCATCCCATATAGGTTATATGCATTAAAAGTAAAATGGACCTACCTTCCCACAATGTTTTCTCCATTCCTCATGACCCATTATAGAGACATTAGTCAACTGTGAAGATTGGGTACTTACGTGATAAAGTAGGTAGCACCATAAAGTTTATTTTAAGTTACCCTATTCCAATATATTGTCCCACCACACCCCAAAGGACCTAGGCTCTATGTGAGGCCAAATATGGAGTTTAAGATTTGATTAGAGATAAGAGATGTGCTTATAATCATGCCTTTTGGTGTGAATTTGAGTTTTGATATTTTTATGTTGCCTTTTGTAAATCATTGCCTTTTGATTCAAATGATTTAGATTTTAATTTTTTTAATGTATTTTTCTATTCCTTCTCCATATGGATTTGGAAAACCAAACGTGGGTGCTAATTATGACTTTCATTTGAATACTTGAGACGAGTTTGCTAAAAGAGATAAACTTAAAAGAGCATGGGGTCTAAGAGTCTCATAAATCTAGGTAAAATTAAAGTGATATCTTGACTTTAACCTTGTTTTATCTAATTTTGAGTGAAAGAAAAGGATAAATAAAGAGGAATGACACATGGAACAATTTTTGAATTACTTCTAATTTCAAAAAATGTGAGAAAGGGTAAAAAGGGATATAATGATATTAAAGTGTGATTCCTTATCATAAGAATGAGGAAATGGAGGAAAACATACTAACATAGATTGTTTATGCAAATTCCATCTAACAAAATAAGCAAAAGCTAAAGTTATGAGGAGAGTTGGGTCCTATCCACAGTCTTACACTGTAACTTCATAAAAGAGAAACCCACGAGGGTGTCAACAAGAAAGTGAAAGATAAATTGAAGTAAGAAAAGAAATGGTAGTTTTGTGAGGAATGTCAGGTCCTATCTACATTCTTATAAAACAATTCACAAAGTAAAAACCAAAAGGATACTAAAACAACATTGGCAAGCAAAAAGTGTGAGAAAAATAAGTAAAAGATGGTGGTTTTGCGAGGAATATAAGGTCCTATCCATGGTATTACCAATAAACTCACAAAGTAAAAACCCAAAGGCTATGAAAACAAGAGAAAATACAAGAAGATAAAGAAGACTATGGTACATCAATAATCCAAAAGACCAAAAGGTAGGACTAAAGGTTTTCAAAAGAAAGAAATTTGCTTCAGAGGGAAATACACGTGCATAAGTAACCTATAAAAAGTGTTATAAATATATAGATAGAAATCATGAAAATAAGGAAATGTTTAGGCAAAGTACTTTTTGAGGAACTAAGCATTGGTGGGCTCTCTGAAAACATGGCCTTCATTGGTTTTAAGGTAGTAGGTGCTTAGACCAAGAATATATTTGATGAAATATGGGCCCCACCATTTTTAGGCCTATTTACCTTTAGTATCATGAGTTTAATATAATTTAAAGATAAGATCACCAATATTAAATGTGCAGACTTTAACATGTTTGTTATGTTGTCAAGCAATACGAGCCTTGTATTAGCTTATGTTGTAAAGTAGAAAGATGATGTTTATCAAGAAGATCAAGGACATGAAGATGAGCTTCACATAATTATTCATCAGGAATAATATGATGAAGAGATATGTGAAGAGGGGGAAGATTAAATTCTAAAGGAAGAATTGACTCAAAACCATATACTAGAGAGAATGGAGTTACTTCAGTGGTAGTATGTATGCTAGTCTAATAGGCCCAATGAGTAGGATAAAGATGAAGATGCCAATCTGTGTGGGTTTCATGAATTATATTTTGGATAATTTTGTTAAGAATTTTATTAGTGGACTCAACTTGGCCATTACATTATGGATGATAAGGTATGGAAAACTTGTGATTGATTTTGAATTTATTGCAAAGTTGTTTAACATGTTTATTTTCTAAATTACCACCATTATCTAAAATGATGGTATGAGGAATGCTAAAACAGCAAATAATTTGATTAAGAATGGATTTGAAAATGGTAAGACCAATGACATCAACAAGAGGCATGGATTATACCCATTTAGTAAAGTATTTGGTAGCAGTGATGATAAAAACATGCCCATCATGGGAGCAAGGAAGTTTACCAATGAGATCAAATCCCCATTTGGAAAATGGCCAAGGAAATTTGATAGTTTGAAGTTTGGCTAGAGGTGAATGGATTGTATCATCATGAAGCTAACAAGGATTACACTATTTAGCATATTCAATTGTATCCTTTTCAAGAGTAGGCCAAAAATAACCCATACATAGGAATTTATGTAGGATTGGAGAGGAATTGATGTGGATGAAAAAGATATGTTGAAGAGGCAACAAAATTAGCAATGGGATTTTGATCTCTAGGAATAGGCTCAATAGTGAAAGAGATGAAATCCTTAGCAAGAGTGGTTACAATTTGATGATAGGTAATAAGTTTTTCAATTTTACATTGATAATCACCACTAACTTGATGGAAAATAAGTTGAGAATCACCTAAAGCATGAAGGTATTAAATGTCTAAATCAAGAGAAACTCTCATGCCTAAGATAAGATCTTCGTAATCAAACATATTATTGGTGCTATCAAAGTTGAAGTGAAAATCTAAAGGAATGCTCTTACCAAGAGGAATCATGAGAATGCAACCTACCCAAGCTCATTGAATGCATTTAGCACCATCAAAGTGAAGGGTCTAAGTATCCTCATGTAAGTCAATATTAATTTTAGGAAGCTCCTTGATAACTACTTTGGGTTTAGTAGTATCGGAGGGAGTGTAAGATTCATCAACTTGAATGGCTTCATGATCGGTAGTAAATCTATGAAAATAATCTTTGAGAGAGATAACTTGATTAAAACATTTGATGTAAAACATATTATCATCTAAAAGATCATCTTGAAGGGAAGATGTGGCTAGAATGGGAGCTATGTCAAGTTAATTAGCTATGACTTTCCCTTTGACATATTTTTGAGTAATGATGTAGAGATTAAATTCCATAAGTAAGACCATCCATTTACCTATTCTATCTCCAAGAAGAAATGCTTTGGAGAAGAAATGATGAAGGGGGTCAAAATGAATGATGACATAAGTAGTTTGGTAAAGCATGTAGTGGTGATGTTTTTTAGTTGGAAAATAGATGGTGAGTTAATCACACTTAATTTTGGTATAATGTGTTTCTTAATCGATGATGCCTAAGCTAATGTAGTAGATATCATACTCTCTTCCCACATCATCTTGTTGGGAAATCATTTCCCCAGCTAAAATAGGTGTAGAAGAGTTATATAAAATTGAAGGTTTATCATTGGAATGAGAATGAAGTTTAGGTGGATGAAGCAATGACTCTTTCATGTTATAAAAATCTTTTTGACATGGATCCATCCATTCTAAAGTAATACCTTTATTGAGAAGGTAATTGATGGAGTGAATTTAGTATGCCATTTTAGGGATGAATCATATAATTACCTAAGTTTGTCTAAATAAGTACGAATGTTAGGAATAGAATGAGTAATGGGCATGTTGATTATAATACTAATTTTAGTAGGGTCAAATTAAATGCCACAAAGAGAGACTAAGAATCCTAACAATTTTCTACATATGACTCCAAAAACACATTTGTAAGAATTAAGTCTAACTTTATATATAAGAAAATGGTTAAAGATGATGGCGAGATTGGAAAGATGATTTTTATGATGTTTGGATTTAGAAATAGGATCATCCACATATATTTAAACAATTTTGTGAATGAGATCATGTAAAATATGAGTCATCACTCGTTGGTAACTAGTTCCAACATTTTTTAGGCCGAAGGGTATTTTGACATAGTAATAGGTGCCCCATTCCATGGTAAAAGTAGTTTTATATTAGTCCTAAGGAGTGATATGAATCTAATTGTATCTCAAGAAGCCATCCATAAAAGATAATATTTTGTAAATAATCATGGAATCAATAATGGCATCTATTGAAGGTAAGGGGAATTTGTCCTTGGGATGAAGATTATGGTAATCAATGCAAATTCAAATTACCATAGTGACTTTATTTCGAATGGGGATAATGTTGGTAACCCATTTAGAATAATCCACTGGTTTAATAAATTTATCAAGTAATTTGATGATTTCTTTATGACATAAAGATTAAACTTTAGGTGGAAATTTTATTTGTTTTTGATGCATAAGCTTGACATTAGTATAGGTAATTATATTATACATTACAATTCTAGTGTCAATGCCATACATGTCCTCATAGGACCAAGTGAAACCGTCATGATATTTATCAAAGAATAAGATAAAGTTATCATGTTTAGTAGGTGAAACCTCTCAAGAAATTGTAATTAGCTGAGGACAAGATGGAGTACCATATTTGATATGAGAAATTTCTTCAATAAACATGGAATTACCATCTTGAAAGTGCTATGGTGCATTATGTAAGGTATAAATTGGATTTGTTTTAGGATTAATGCTAGTAATGAAATTTTCCATCTTGAAAGTGGTATGGTGCATTACGTAAGGTATAAATTGGATTTGTTTTAGGATCAATGCTAGTAATGAAGTTGTTGAAGCAAGGGGTTTTAGTCTTAAAATTTCCAAGTTTATGATGTTGCTGAGGAAGTTGAGGTTCTTAGGTGTAAAGTAATTCAAGTATAGCTTCATCACTAGGCAATGTAGGAAGTGGACCATAATACTCAACATATACTTCAATATCTAAAATTTGATTCCCATGGTGATCATACTTAGAATGTATTTGACAAACATCAGTTGCCTTGGCATCAAGTATAATTTTAGGAGTAGAAGTAGATGGAGTAGAAGAGATTGGGGTATTAGTGGATTTCGTGATGGAAAAACGATCAGATGTAATGATTGGGTCAATAAGTGATAAAGGAGGTGTAGTGACTTCCAAAGATTTAGAAGGCATAATTTTCTCTACCACCCAAGGAGTATTAATATGAATAAGATTGGTATGAGGTACATCACCCTTAGTATCTAAGGTATGATCCATAGAAATGGTATAAACATCTTGATTAATAACATAAATTATAGCTAATTTTTTTTGACAATGTTGGACATCTAAGTCTTTAGATTGAGCTTAGGCCATGATATAGTTGTCATCATATGTTATAAAAATCATACATGATTGAGAATATAGGGGGTTTTAGAGGAGGAAATCCAAATATTGCTAAATGTATGAGAACACATGATGAGAGGATCTTGAAATAATTTAGCCACTCCAAAATAATTGCAAGTGAAGGCATTTTCTGGTAGAGAAGGCTATTGAGCATTACATGGAGGGGGAAAATTGGTAATCTCATCCATGAGGGGAATAGTATGATCCCTAGGTAAAAGATAAGGAGGAAGCCATGATGAAATGTAGGGAGGTAACTTGGTATTATTACAAGTATATTTTAACTCATTAGACTCATCATCATCAAAATCCACAAGAGTAACTTCTAAATTAGGATTAATGTTGATAAACTCAGATAAAGGGGGACTATTGATCTTAGGAATTGTAGGAAAATGATATTGTGATTTAGGATTAGGAAGATAAATGATCCATGGGTTGGGATCAACTTCATGTCTATACCATTTTCCATTATCTAAGAATTTAATACATTGACTACCAAAAGAAATAATGGACCTCATTCAATGAGTCCATGGATGACCAAGGAATATGTTATAAGTTAAAGGGAGGTCAAGGACCATAAGTTTAGTTCAAATAGTCTTAGGTCCAATGGTTAATGGAAGACAAATGAAACTAAGTGGCTTTTGATTAGTCTTATCAAAACCATGATAATTAATATGAGTTTTCTTGAGATGATCCTTGTTATAACTAAGTTGTTGGATGAGCCATAAAGATGTGACATTAATACCGAAACCTTCATCAACTAAATTTTTTTGAGTAAGAGTGGTATTAAAGGATACTTTGATGAAAATTGGTATATCATCAACATGAAAAATAATTTCATCATTGATCATGTCCTCTTCAAGTAATTCAATAGAGGGCTTGGAAGAAGGACACATAGTTTCAATGGTATTAATGTTGGTAGGTTGAGATTCAATAGAAGGTGGTTCTTCATCTATGGAGGATGGATCTTTAATTTCTTGAAGTTGTTATATTAAAAGTTTATGATGATAGGGTGAAGTGTGAACCAAATCCATAAGTGGAATATTACAAGGCATAGAGTTGAGTTCTTCAAGAAAGTTCCAATAAGACTTAGAAGAAACAAAATGAGGTTTGGGAGGTAGATTAGACTTTGGAGGAATGGTTGAAGTTGGAGGATCAAAAGGAGGAATTTTTTCCTCAAGTGCTTCTAAATCAAGATTAGTAGTGGTAGTATCTTTAATAAGTTGTTCCTCCAAATATGGATTTTTAGGCTTGGTAACAGGATCTTTGTGAGCTTGCTTACGATGGTAATTAACCTTAGTGATATTGACATGCTGAGAATTATTAAAATATTAGTCATAATCGGTATCAATAACATAAACATCCTTGGTATTTAGTTGATTATTTGAAGAATATTTTTGTGTATTTGAAGTAGAAGATTTGAAAATTTGTCATTTTTAAAAAGCAATAGTGTAGTCTTGATGATGAAGATTAATTATCGCTACATAGTTGAATGAATCACCAAGCACATAAGAGACAAAAAATTTATTGATCGCTCTACAAGATTCATGGGAATGCCCAATATTAACATGGAACTAAAAAAATAGATTGGGGTCATACCACTTAGGAGGATCATTAGGATAGATGAAAGATTTTGAGGGTGGTAAAAATTATTTAATTTACTAAACCGAAAGAGGTGTATGAGAAGGTGAAGGAATATTGGTTTTGAAAACTCCTAGTTTGGTTGTGGAGCATTGTTACTGATAGAATTAGATGCTTGGAAATATCCTTTAAGAATTTTAGGATTAGGTTCAAATTGCTTCATGAGAAATTATTGGTGTTTAACTTGATCAAGAGCTTCATTAAGTGTTTGAATATCAAAGGTTCAAACCTTATATTGGAGAGAGGGAGTCAAATCAATGATAAAGATTTTGAATAAGTTATCATTAGTCATGTTATGGTTTGTTTTATGGGCCAATGATTTCCATCTCTTGATAAAGTCATGAGTTGATTTTGTAGGATAATGCTTAGCATTGATGAAGTGGTTAAGACAATTTTTGGGAAGATCATTGTGTTGAAACTCTTTAACTAAAGGATTAACCAAATATTCAATTTTCCAAATGGAGTGTTGGGGAAGTTGATTATACCATTCTAATAAATCATCGATAAAGGTTTTTACTAAGATTTTAGTTGAAACGAAGGTATTCATTTGGATCCACTCTTTGTAAAGGTTGCTAAAGTCTTTAAGAAATGAACCATGATCTTTATTCCCATCATTTTTTATAGTTGGAGATATGTTACCAATATCAATAGATATAATAAATGGGGCTAAAGGCTCATTTTGAATATTTTGAAGCATCTTTTTATTCATTATGGGTTGAGGAATAACATTAATTGAGGCATCCTTAAGAGGTGGAGGAATGAAATTTGGATTATATTGAGGATACATAATTGGAGGTTGATTAGCTACATTGATTAGATGTTGTTGAAGTTGCATCATTTGGTTAGTATTAAAATTTTTCATAATTTTCATTTGTTGGATAACTTGGGTTAAAAGATGGTTTATATCAAGAGGTTGGTTGGTGTTGGTGGGAACACTCCCCAAATTGGTATTAGAGGGAGGATCGCTAGAAGAAGGATTACTAGTGACATTGTTAAGTAAAATTGTATCAATCACTCCCACATTAGTTTGAAGATTTTAAAGATGAGAAGTATCTTGGTAAGTAAATAAAGGATCAGATCCATCAACTTCATCTTGAGGTATTTTTTCACCATATTTTAGGTCATAGATGAAGAACGAGAAGAGGTGTCCCAAGAGTGATAGTGTTCATAGGAGGAAAAGAGAGGAAGAAATGAACATCTCATATAGTACCTAAATAGATTCAAAATATCCAAGATGATTCTGATAGAAAACTTCATTATGACTAAAGAGAGATGAACATAATGAAAAATTGGAGAAATAGGGAACTAGACTGATGAACAGGGAAAGTAAAATATCATAGATGGTCAACTGGGTCAACCAAGCATAGAAAACAAGGCCTACAAATAGTACAGGATCGACTAGGTCAATTCAATACATTAAACATAGTTAGGAAAACAAGATAAAAGGGACTAATGATAGCATAGGGTTGGCTGGGTCGATCTTGTATAATATACATAGTCTAAAAAAGGTATAGGGTCGACTGGGTCAACTTAGTATAATATAAAAGGAAAATGACAAGGTTGATAACAAGTTTTGAATTGACACAAGATAGTTTTTGTAGCTAATCTAGGAAAAAAAGAGTTAAAGGGAAACAAATAGTCAATTGTATCCATCATGGTCAATCCAATTAAATTACACAATACAAAAACTTACACTAATGTTGGCTAATGCATCTTTTTTCGCACATAATTGAGCAAAGAACAAGTAATCAACTTGAAAAAGTAAAGAGATAACTAATTGGTCAACCTAAGAAGTTTATTAGATTATCAAGAATATGATTTTAGAGGTGATGGGAAGTTGGTTGTAAGTAAGGAACTAGATAGTAATCTAAGGCTGGTTTCAGGTAGTTTTGCATAAAGGGACTATAGTGGTAATGATATAGGCTTGGTATTGGGGCCTACCCCCTCACTTCACATATCAAAATGATAAGGGTGTCAGGTGATTATCTAGAATATACCATTAACCATGCTTTATACTTGACCAGAGTATCAAGTTAGCTTCCCCCTTGGTGATTAAATCCATGTAGGTTGACCTTAGGTAAACAAATGTTAAAGTTCTTGTTTAGATTATGTGATTTGGTCATGTGCGCATAAAATAGAAATAGTAAAACTAAATGGCTAATTAAAACACCCCTAATTAAACTATGAGAACTATTCTAAGCATGAAAGAAACAGGAAAAGAAAGGTGTGAAATAGTTACTAGCATATAGAGATTGATTCCAATTTGAATCAAGGTATAGTGTTGAAACAATATATAAAAAATATAGAACAGGGTCAATAGGGTCAAACTTTTACTATGCAAGCAAGGTATAAATATGAATAGGGTTAGCTAGGGTTGTCTTAGCTATTAAGATAGTGCAAAGAACATAGAACTAGGTTGATTGGGTCGATCCAGTTGATTATGCAAGGGTAGTTTTGAAGATTACAAACTGTGAAAGGAAAGATAGAGAGATAAAAAAGAACCTTGGTGGATTAGAATTGCAAAGGAGTAATATTTATAATCAAGAACCTTCAAAAATGTTATCAAAACCTACTAATTGGATTGATTGGGTCAGTCAAGTTGTGCATGGACCTATTGTAGAAGCCTAAAAATGTACAGGGTCGACCTAGTGTGTTAAACTAGATGCGTAAAAGTCTATAGGGTTGATTGGGTCAACCTAGTAGTTTGAATTAGAAGTCCTAAAGTCTTAAAACCCATATTGGGTCATCTGAGTAGATCCAATTTTTTGCACTTGAAAACCTATGCATAAAGATTAAAATTGGGTCAATAGAGTTGATCCAGTATATTAGATATATGATAAAATAATGAAAGAAAGTGAAATAAATACTACAAGGGTTAGTTTCATGTTGGGTTCACCAGAATGTATGAAATCAAAAATGCATTATGTCTATAAATCAATCTTGGCTCAGAGAAGATAAATCATACCTATACTTTTGATTTGGAATATATCTATTAAGTGGGATCATGACGAATATGGGGATATGCTAGACCTAATTAGGGGATCACTTGTCACAATACACCTTGTGAGGTAGGGTTCCAAAAAATACAGTCTAACACAATCATGCAACAACCCTAAAAGAGTCCTAGGTTTAATATTTCACCAATGTCTAATATCAATGAAATAAATCTAATTTAGTGCACAATAAAGCTTGTGGCACAATATGAGGGGTTAGTAAATCAATCAAAACATGTATAAGAGAATATTAATTAAGTTGAGTATGAGTAAGAACCTAATACATGGAATATGAAGAGTAATATTATTCAAGCCAACACTTATGATACTTCTATTTACTAAAAAGAGGAGAACAAAGTTAGAATATACTTTCTTGAATGTGAACCCATCAATACTCAATCTCTCCCTTGGCCAATGGGGCTTCACAAGAGGTTGTTTTGGTTTGCAAGGATCAATAAGAAAGGCCAAAGTATCCAAGACTTATCTATAAGACTAGATTATCCATGTAGAAACACTAAGCTAAGACTCCTCAAGTAGAATGGTGGAAGAGTAGATTGTGAAGAAGCATGAGAAAATAATAAATCTTGATTGCATATTCTAATAATGACAAAAATGATCTTGTATTTATAGGTGGATATTAATCTAAATCCTCCCAAAAATGTTGGCTATACATGGCTAGCCATGGTTAACCTAGTGTTTTTTGGGGGACAATTCACTAGGTCTAATCTAGGTCATTTGAAAGGATAACAAACCCAAAAGTAAAAAATACCCCTAAACTATACAGGGTTGACCTAGTATAGCTGATAGTCCAAAATGTAATTAAAGAAAGAAAAGGATAATGGAAAGAAGATAAACATTAGAGGAGTGTGAAAGTGAGGAGTACTAGCTTAGGGAATGGTTTTAGGATCTGGTTGGATTGGTAATAATGTGGCAATAAGGTACAACAATCTTACAAAGTACCAAAGGTCTACCCACCCCTCTCTCGGCACACCCCTTAAGGTATGCACTTAGAGAGATTGACTCTCAATGGGTTTATGCAAGATGTAAAGCATTAATATTTGATAAAAGTTTAAAATATTATGTATATAGATTTTTATAAGGTTTTTCTAGCATTGGCATTAATTTCATATCATAGTTTTTTCCTAATCACTTATTAGATGATAAGGGTCATCATGCATTAGGTAGTCACCTATAAAACACTTTGGTCATTTCAAAAAATAAATAAAGGTCACTTGGTTTGTTTGATATCAATATACATTAATGTCTCAAAGCATTTAACATTTCATATACTGTACATTTGGGATATTATTTGGCATCATTCAAAATTAATGTGAAGGTGGTGGTGGGATTTTTTAGTCTACACACTAAATATTTGTTTTTAATAAGTTGTCCTCACCTCTTTTGGGGTTTACAATGGTGGAAAAGTTAGTGTTTGATTTGAAGAATAGAAAAGACTTATAGTAGATTTAGTGTTTGTATTGGTAGGCAAATTTTTGGCAG
Source organism: Torreya grandis (assembly GCA_037957365.1). Lineage (NCBI taxonomy): Eukaryota > Viridiplantae > Streptophyta > Pinopsida > Cupressales > Taxaceae > Torreya > Torreya grandis. The sequence goes on from JARHVA010000049.1 coordinate 4,613,351, forward strand.
AAGATGCCATCCACTACTTTAGTAGACATGTCATTTTATTTGTATAAAACACTCCATTATATTTCATCCAGTCAACATATTTTTCAAACTTAAATAAGAAGTGGAGATATACAAGTTCATTGATTATGTAAGAATGAATGGATTTTTGTTGGTTTCATCTACAAATTTTCTCACTTGTGCACATAGTCATGTGAGGTATAAACATTGGTTTTTCATCAAATGTTTTTGATATTAGATGAATTTTAATTTATAGAATATGTGGTTTCATGAAAAGTATGCACATAAAAATGTGTTTTCTACTTCATTCAAAGTCGTATGGTTGAAGTATTGGCACTATTTAGGTGCATGTACTATAAATAGTTTGCATATAATGAATTTGACTTGTATAAATATTTATTGCATGCATATTGTCAATAACTTTGTGGGAAATAAGTTTTTGGTTTGGTTTTTCACATTTATGCATTCTTCTTTTTCATGTAAGATTTATAGTCTTCATATGGGCATGGATTTTGAAGTTGTTTGCATATAGTTTTGGAAAGCACTCTTGAAAATAACTCTTTCGAATCATAAATTAATCACTTTGCTTAGTTTATGAACAGTAAAAAATTTATGATTTGATATATTCAGTTCATGCATACATATTATTAATGTTATGAACTTGTAGAGTTTATTCATATAGTCATGGTTTTGAATTTGGTTTCCATTACTATAGTGATGAAGTGAATTATTTCATAATAAAGTCATGAATATTTTTTCTATTTCTAGTCATGCATGTCACATGAGTTATGCAACTTATACATGCATGCATAGTTTTTCATTTCTAAGCTTGCAGTCATATGTGCACCAAATATAATGGGTCTAATCTTTACATATTGGAAAAGTTGATTTTTTCAAACTAAAGTTCAGTTAAAACCCTAGTCCATGAGAATTCATTCAGATATAACAAGATTGTATGCTTTTATAGTTGTTTTGAATTATGTTTACAAATAAGTTTGGTTTTATTTACTCGACATGACATTGATGTTGAATAAGTTTAACATGTTATTGTTTCTTTTAGTGATTTTGTGTATTTAGGTATTTTTGAGTTTTTATAAATTTAACATGAATGAACAAGGTTCTTAGGGTTTTGTGATGTTAATTTTTGGCCATTCTCTACATGAAAGTTTTGTATAATTAAAATTGTATTAATTTGATCAACTTGGCATAAAGTAATGATTTCATGTTTTGAGAAGATATTTTGAATCATTTTGGATCTTTGGATTGTATTAATATAATTGAATGTTGATATAATTATCAAGGTATATAATTTTATATCTTTATTAAAACTATACATGAATATGATTATGAAATTATTTGATGAACATAAATATGAGATGTATTCTTGACTACCTACAGTGGAAATTGAGGGTTTGTTTATTTTTCTAAAGGACACTCTATGGACACTTACATAGAGCTTTTGCATTCATAATACATTCTTGGTGATACTAGGTTTGTATGCATTTTGGATAGATAGATTTAATGTTGATGACATTATGATTTTGAGCTTCTCCTAATCAGTTTCAGTTTAAATAGTGAAATCAATGTCCATGTAGTAATAGATGGTTTATATGCTTAAAATTTGATCATATTATGTTTTTGGGATAAATGTTATTTTTATGGTTTATAGTGTTAATATGTTAGATCATTTGACATTAGTATTTATTGATTATCTATTAAATGCATAGTAACATGATTATTGAAGTGACGTTTAAAAAGTTGGCACCACCTGTTAGAGATTTCTAAATTGGTTTATATCATTTTACTTAATATCATGGAATTTTTTTAAGTTTAAGATATAAAGTTAATTTATAAGCTTTAAAACTTATAAAGTAAACTAATTATAAAGTAATGAAATTTTAGAGTTTAATTAACTTTATAACTATAACTAACTAAAGTTAGATGTGAATTAAATCTAAAATATCTCAAATGAGGGTTGTTTTATACTGAGATTAGAGACCCATAAAAATGGGGAGAAACACATAGGTATTAAGATATCTTCATTTTTAAAGAAAAATCCATCTCTCACTTCTTATGTGCAAGAATCTATGAGATTGAACAATCATTTGAAGATAGACCAAACAATGCTTTCTCTAGTAGTGAATTAATTTGCTTGAATAACACATATATTAATGTCATTGATGATTGTATTTATGTATTCATATGAATGTAATTTCATGTAATTTACCCAAATGATGATGAAAAACTTACATTTTGTGATAGATTGTTAACTATCAGTTTTATAGTGATTTTCATTCGAGGAATCTATTTGTAATTATACTTATTTATTAGTTTCTGAATAAAATTAATCTTTCATACTTCTAAGTGGATTTACTTTAATAAATTTTTGCAATATTTTATTATCTTAATTGTTTATCATAGTTAGTTCACTTTACTTATTACTTTATTTTAATTTCATCTTAGTTTTTGTTTTATATTTAGGTTTGATTATCATCCAATTATAGCTTTCTAACTAATAATTTTTGTGTTTAACTCTTAATTTAGTAAAGTCTATCTTTCTTTCCAATTTGTCTCTTAGTTTTAATATTGTATGTAATTAGTATAATTTTTAATTTGTACCCTATAACTGCTTCTAATTTTAGGTTTTATTTCTTTTTTTTCCATTTTATTTGTTCAATTTTTCTTTCATTCTTTTAGCCTTGCAGTGTGAACATACATATATATGAGATACATTCATCTTTTTAAAATTTTGAATATTATATCTTTTAATGGATTTCATAGCCCATATGATTTACTTTGTCATATAAGTCAAACAATAGTTTTATACCTAATTTGAGATTGATTAGATACTTCACTGAAGCAAAGTTTAACATATTTGATTGGATCATTATTTATAAGTATCTTTCTTCAGGACATGGTCAAAATAGTTTTATGTTGGATCGATATTATGAAATGGTTAGAATTTTGATTTAGATTTATTATAAAACATAATAATAATGATAACGTAAAATACATTTTTGCACCATATGATTGATTCTTGGCCATAGGTCCCTTATGATTAAATTCATAAGATTCCATCTCAACCTTCATGATAGGCAAATAGGTCATTTCATTGACGAATAAAAAATCACAATCAACAAATTTAGAAACTTTGTTACATATTTTAAATCATGTTTTTCTTTATACATTTATTTATTCTTGTCTTCAATTATTCACATTACCATAACTAGTTGCCAGTTTTGAATTCATAATCATCATATCTGGTAACATAGTTTTTTATTCTAGTATGGTGACTACTTATTTCTTGGTTAAGTAAAATATGGATGAGCTCACTCGATAATGGATCTATATCAAAAAATTAATCTAAAATTAAGTAGATCAAAATCTAACAACTTAGTTTATCCTTTCTTGGAAATAAAATGAAATGATAGGGGAATAATTATTGTAATTTATTTTAAAATTAAATGAAATACCTGATTCTTTTAGACCAAGTGGTGAAATTTTATTCATATATTGGAAGAATAAAATACATTAGACTTAAAGTTTAAAGTTATTTAAAAATTTGGTATTATTTATTTTATCTAAGCCTTGATATTTTCTCAAATTCAATGATTTAAAAAAATAAACAAACTAAGTTTTACTTGCTTGATCGTGATATGTTCAAATGCAAACATTTCTCTACTTTGAAGTTGAATTTTGAACATAATTTCCTTAATACTTTTATATGTTTTTTTTCCATGAAAAATTCATGTAATTGAATAATATAAAATGACTCTCAATAATTAGGTTAGATTCTTCATCAACATGTTTTGATTTCAAACAAAATCCTAATTTTCATCAAATTCAGAATTAGAACAATCTAATTCATTTGATTTTCCTAGTCATTTATTTATCTCTAATTCATTTGTTGATAATAAGCTTTCATCAGATATAACTATTTTAAATTTTATTTCATACATGGATAATGGATAAGTTGATGATGTTTTGAATAGTTCTAAACTAGAAGATCTGAATTTAAATAAGGAAATTTCTCTGGAGTTATAATCTACTTACTTTAGCAACAAAAATAGTTCTTCTTATGAATTTATTACTAGATACAATAATATAAAATCTAATTAAAATGTTTCTAATGGTTTCCCTATCATTTTTATATCAAATATCATGTTCAAGATCAACCTTTTGATCTATATGATGTTAGATTGATTGTTATAAAAACAAGAGAATATTTTGAAGTCCTTGATGTTTTAGATATTAGATTGAGCAATAAATTGATGAAAATCAAAGATGAAATATTTTATTTTTAAGATCATGATGTAATATTAATAATATAGTAAGAAACATTCATTATTTTGTTGTTTCAAAATCAAAGTCATAAGACATGATAAATAACGTTGATTATGAACGTTTAACCTTTTGTGATCTTATGAAGTTTAAAATAATATTCTTGATCGAATATATGAAACTTGAGAATAGCCAAAATTGTTTATTAGAAACTATTGTGGAATATACTTTCAAACAAATAAATCATTTCGTTGATCTGGATTCTCACTACCCTAATTTTTAAAATCTTCAACTCTGCTCAAATTGAAATAATATCCTTTCTTACATAATGGAAGAGTTTGGATTTACTAAAATTACATTTAGTGATGATTCAAATGATTTTATTTTGTTTGTTCAGGGATATATGATGTGTTTGTATTATTGTATCGTTGTCTTTAAACCTTATAGTTCGACATATGATGAATATATTTATGCTAAAATTAATGTCTTATAATGTAAGTATTTTTAAAGAGACCACCTGTCAGTTATTATTATACTAATTTTGTGGATTAAGACTTATTTATTTATGTTTGTTATCCTTGAGCATCATATTATCCTTTATTTTCTCTTGCAATGGAAAATATTTGAAGTTGGTTGGTTGTTTTGCTTCCTTTTCCTTTTGTATATATTTTGTCAATTTTGGTTTGATTTGTTTGATTTGATTTGTTTGTTTATTTCTTGTTCTTTATATTTTGTTTGTTTTGATATTTGATGTTGCATAGTTTCTTATGAAATGATTTAGATGTATCTCACTACTAAGTCTTTTCAAATTATTAATTTTGATTTATAACCTAATTTCACAAAGAAAATTTGGCTAGCAAGGTCCCTAGTGTTATAGCCAATCTAGGTACCTCTCATTTCTTTGAAAAAGTTTTGAAATGATCATCTTTGGCATATGATAGCTTAAGTCATGACATTTAAAACTAGTGGTAGGGACTGCATTGATTTAATTTTTTTTCCTTTGCATATGGTTCAATATGAAATTATGTTATGTTGATTGGTTTGAATATTAATAACAATATGGAAAGATTAAATATAGAATTTGTTGATAAATTGTTATCAAATTATTTTATTACATTCATAACTATAATTTGTTTGATACTTGTCTTAGAAGTTATGATCACTATATACTTACAAATCATTGGTATAAGTTTCATAATATTGGTATATTTTAATTTCAGCAATTTTAATTTGGCTATTATATCTAATATTGATGAGAGATTACATCTCTTTATCACTTAGTTTTGTAGTTTTATGACTCAAATATATATACTTGTGACATTATTGAGGTTTTCACAAATATGGAGGATTTATGATAAACATTCTTATAGTGTAGATTAAGTGACATTTTCATTGATAGTGATGTGAATAAGTTTCATACTCTTGATAATGGTGTATTGTCACAAGCATTGGTAAGGTGATAACACTTGTATATGATGATTGGTGAGAAATTAAGTCTTTAATATTATTTGTTTTAGACTTGAATGAACTGCCATTATTTTCTATGATACCCTATAGCATGTACTTCTAATATCATATTCCAAGTATTATAAATCATATTTCTTGTTATAAGGCTTTTCGACAACTGCAATTAATTTTCTATCATAGTTTTTCCCTAATCACTTATCAAGTAATAAGGTTCCTCATGCATTGGGTGCTCACCTAGAAAATGTTTGTGGTCATTATTTGTTTAAAAAAAGGTACCTTGGTCTATTTGATATCAATTTGCCTTAATGTGTAGAAGAATTTAACATTTCATATCTTAGACATGCAATACATCGTTTGACATCGTTCAAATAAAATGCAAAGGTAGTGATGGGATTGGTTGATGTACATGGTAAATATTGGATTTTAATAATTCATACTCATATTTGTTGTATTTCAAAATGGTGGTCAACTTAGTGTTTGATTTGGTAGAATGATAAAGACTTAGTAGTAGATTTAGTGTTTGGATTGGCAAGTAAATTTTTGGTAGAGGCTTACATCAACTAATTTAGTGTAGATGTCACATTATTTACATTAACTAGTTGTGTTGTTAACCACCTCACCATAAATAATTTAATTTTTTGTCATTCAATAACTATTTTTGTCAATCTCAAAGTGGAAGTGGAGCTCTGCAAGTCTGTTGATTGAGTACAAATGAAGGGATTTTATTTTAGTTTCATCTATATATTTTATAACTTGTTCATGAAGTGGTGTGAAGTATGTAATCTAGTTTTTTGTTGTATAATTGTTATCTTGAATGCATTTTTAGTTATCAAATCCATGTTTTCATGAAAATTCTACACATAAAACATGTTTTCTCCTTCATTCAAAGTTATATGGTTGAAGTATTAGAATCTTTAGGTGCATGTAGTATAATTACTTTGCATATAACAAATTCAAATTTTAGAAAGGTTTATTTCATGCATAATAGAAGTAGGTTTGTGGGAAATAAGTTTTTAGTTTATTTTTTTCACATCTATGCATTCTCTTTCACATTTGGTTTATTATAAACAACAATCTTTACAATTTCATATTGCCATTGATTTCAAAGTTGTTTGTAAACAATTTTGGAAATTAGTCTTGAAAATACCTCTTTCATATCACAAAGTCCTCACTTTGTTTAGTTTCTAAATTTTATAAACTATATTATTTGAGATATTTTTTTTTATGCATACATATTCTTCCTTTGATGAACTTATAGATTTGGTTCATACAGTAATGGTTTTGAAGTTAATTATCAATACTATAATAATGAAGTGGATCATTTACAAAAATAAGCCATGAATATTTATTTTATTTTTAGTCATGCTACAAAAGTTATGAAATTTATACATGCATGTATATTTTTTCATTTTTAAATTTGTAGTGTTTTGTGCTTGAAATATATTAGGTCTGATGTTTTTAGATTGGCAAAGTTTCCCTTTTTGAACCCAAGGTTGGTTAAAACCCTATTGCATCAAAATCTACACATAAAAAGGTTGTATGGTTTCATGGTGGTTTTTGAGTTATGAATACAAACAAGTTTGGCTTTAGTTTATTGACATGGAATAGATGTTAAAGAAACATACAAAATGAACATATTGTTGTTTAATTGGTTGATTTGGTGTGATCATGTATTTTTATTATATCTCATTTTCCCATTCTAGAATTTGGGCACTTATAAATGATCAACACTAAAAAACATAACTATTAATGTTTAGTTTTTATGTGATCAAGGGTTGATCTATTGATATGATTTGTTGATGTTATCATGCTTATGCTAGTGGGTTAAATCACATTTTCCTTGTTAGGTAGCCATCATTACCTTGTAAATGATTGTGAATGCTAAATTTTAAGGAACATGTTCTTATTAAATAAGTTGGTTATGTTTTTAATAAGGAGAAACTTGAAATCATGGGAGAGGCTAAGGTTATTGAATATCCTCATGATCGGAATTATCTCCTTAACTTTTTATATCCATGATGTTTGACATTCTTGGTGCTTGATAAAAGTAATCTGGGTGCATTTATTATCTATGCATTAATAATGGTACATTTTTTTGAGGAGTTATTTTATCCATATTAATGCTTTAACTTTATTTGGTTTAATATGTTGTGATTACATTATTTTAGTGGGTTATAGGTTCAAAACATTATTATGCAGAGTTTAACTTCCTATTTAGTCTTGTTGAGAGGTCATAATTGGCCCATGGGCTAATTGTGCCTCTTGTTATTATATCACTTCATCCTTGCATATGTTACCTTATTACTAATATAATATATATTACTATTTTGGCATGGTCTTATTATACATGGTAAACAAGGAACTTGGCCATGGTTATAAATTAAAATGTTTGGCTTTGATTAAAATATTATTTGTTTTGGATTTTGAAAAAGGCATGGTTAGGGTTGAAAAGTTAAGGGATATTTTTTGAGTGGTATTTTTATTGGAGAACAAGATGAGAATTATTGGGGTATGTATGATGGAGAATGCTTCCATTTTTATTGAGAAAAATAAGCAATGTATGAATCATGGCATGCTTTTAGGATGGCAAACTACCATTGGAAGAGAGGTCATAAGTCTAATAATGGTGGTTGGTGAGGAAAGTTTTGATTGAAAGAAGGGATAATAAATGATAAATAGGGATTTGAAGGTGTAACTCACATTCATAGGGGAGTTTTAGGGGAGAAATGGAGTTTTTAGAGGCAACCATGGAGGAAGAATGGAGAATGGCCTTTGTCAATTGGTGGAATGGTATAAGGAGAAAGGGAAAATAAAAACTAATTGCCATTCAGGAAGATATCTATCCTTTTGGTTAAGTCTCTAAGAATTTAATTTTTATATCAAGTATGACACATATTAGGGTGTATAATGCTTGTTTTAGGCATAGAACCATATGCGTGTACTTAGTATGTGCATAAGATCTAATGCCCTAGCAAGGAATAATTGAATATATATGTTGATGTGAATTTTGACATGCACTAATGTTCTAAGCCCATATCACAACTTACATATCTTGAAAGGATATTTTATGGAATCCCCCCAAAGTTTATATCTACTTATTTTAGGTGTATTGACCTTAACTCAATCACTCATTGTGACCATTCTATTTAAGGGGATTTTATTGATTTTATCCATTCCAAAACTTTAAATTTGAATTTTAATGGGTTTTAGGTAATTTAAAAATGTAAAATGAGATGCATGTTTGAATCAATGTTTAAGGTTTTGCATAGTATGCTTATGACTGATTTTGATGTTCATTCCATTACTTTTAATCATTTAACTATATGATAATAACAATGGAAAAAAATTACAGATAATATAGACATTTAATAAGATTTCATTCATAATTTCCTAACATACTTGATTGATAAAAAATAATAAAAGATAAAATAGATGAAAGAAAACAAAAACTTATGATAAGCAAAGAAAATTTGAAGCCATTGATTCAATGTAACACCTAGAAATCAATCCCTTATATGACCAAATGATTCACAATCATCACCAAAATTGTGAAAGGGTCTAAGAAGAGTGAGATAATGTGAGGAAGAAAAAATACCACCATTCACATGTGCAAATCACCAATAAACCTCAAAAACCTTTTATAAATCAATATTTTTATGTTGATAACAATGTTTGAGTTAATTACAATCAATTACATCCAAATAAAATTATGGTTACAAGATAAGGGAGAGATTAAAATACTGAAATATAAAATTACATGAAAAATAAGAGTGATTGGATCTATAGTCTATTTGGAATAAGAAAAGTCAACCTGTTTGTAAAAAAAATCCTTATATAGAAATTACAACCTTCAAAGGGAAGATTCCCCCCCAAAATTATTGAACACCTCCATTAATTTCAATAACCACTTTTCATGATTTTTTTAATCCTAACCACTTCAATTATAATATTCACCACTTACACAAGACAAAAACAAGTCACTTTTCAAAATAGGGAACTTTTAGGTCTTTAAGTGCATTTTACCAAGGAAGAAAAAGAATAGGTTAGAAAAATGGCCATAAAAATGGATTTATAAAACCCATAAAGAAACTAATTATACCAAAATTTTCATGTTAAAATATTATTACCAATGAATTAAGTGGTTTACAAATAATATAAGTGGATCAAAAGTTATGAATGAAAATCTAACCCCATGTCAAAAAGGTGTCAGGGTTTTGGGGTTGCATTGTAATTATCTAGATCTAACACCTATAGTGTAGGTGTTAGAGTCTGATGGATGTAATTAAAAATTAAAATTATAAAACATGAATGGGAGTAAAAATACCCCAAAACTCCAAAATGAATTCCAAATTTGGCCTTAGGACAAACTGCCAAACATAAAAAACCCTCAGCATGACATGATCTTTAGGATGGAGAGACAAATAAGAACAGAGATAGAAAAATGATTACACCTATTTATATTCAATGAAATATGTGGTTTTCAAAATAGATATTTGGATAAAAAATTATGGTAAAGAAAATAACACCCTTTTTAAAGGTGTTGGCACTTTGGGTTTATACTACAATTGTGAGGTTCCAAAACTTATAGTGCAAGTGTTAGAGTTTGACAACTACACTATAGTCCTAAAACCCTAACACATGCATGGGAGGGCCAAAAAAAAAAGGAATTCAAGATTTTGCCTTAGTACAAAGTGTTATACATGAAAAACCTTACTTTGGACTTGAACTTCATGATAGGGAGAGAAAAATGAATAGGTCCAAAATAATATCATAAAATAAGATTAGTTCATCTTCCAAGAAAAAAAGTTATACTAAAATGTCTATGTTGAAACCAATTTTCCAAAATGTTTAAGTGGTTTTAAAAATGGAACCTTGGTTCAAAAGTTATGGTCATTTTAATGACCCCTTACCCAAAGGTGTTCAGCCTTCTGGACTATACTATAGTTATTAGAGTTTGATGAATTCAATGTAATCTTAAGAGTCTAACAGATACAATGCAATCATTAGATCACAATGGCTATAATACAATCCTAAAACCCTGACACTACATAGAAGGTCCAAAACTCTAACATTCTAAAAGAGTAAAAAAAACATTTTCAAATGAAGGTTAAAACATGAAACTTTCTTGGATGGATGTACTTTAAAATATGGAAGAGTTTTTGGAATCTAAAATTGTATGCAAACTGAGAACAACCCCTTAGTGCAAGCTAAGAGAGATGAGAAAACTAAGAGATCTAGAATTCAAATGCAAATTGGGAGGTTATAACACCACTTTTATTCAAAGTGTAAAATAAAAATTTGACTCGCATGAATGTGGTCTTTCTAATGGTGATGGTTTTAAGTCCTAGTTTGGAACATAAATTTAGTTTATCTACCAAGTAAACTTAAAGAGATGAGACCAATGAACCATGATTGAAAATGGGAGTAGAGAAAAATGCAAAAAAAGAGAGGTTCCATAATTCTTGAAATAATTAGGGTATGTTGTGTCAGTAACAACAAATGGTGACTCTAATGAAAAATACTCCTGAGTATTTTAGAATGATATAAACTTGTATACAAACATAGATTATGTAGTTGGGATAATGTATGGAACATGAATGGATTCAAAAGAGGGGAATATGAGATTGAATATAAGAACAAATCAAACATCATTATTTATTGGGTGTGTGTGAATGATTTAATTTACAACTTATTAGAACTTACAAAGACTAGCTACTACAGATCTGATCATTAGGCTAGTGAATCCTACCTTAAAAAATCTTGATTAAACATTACTCCACTACTAGATAGGCATCTATAGCCTTGATAGAGTTACCTCTAATCCCACTCAAGGCCTTTCTTCACTACCAACTAGGCTTAAAATCTTGTGGTGGAGTTACTCGAATAACCCAAGACCGATTTTTTATGAAATTGATTTATCTTTTTTATTCTTATTTTCTCTTTTCTATTTCTTTTCTTAACCTCTCAATTTTGGGTTGGGGATGATCATGGTAAGCAAAAGGTCAAAGTATACATTTTTCACCATAGAAGTTTCATCAGAGAAAACCTAGATACCATTAATATATTAATTTTGTGATTAGTTTAAAAATAAAGTCTTCATAAATGAGATAATTTTAACTAAACTTAACCCAAATAAAAAAATTAAAAACACATACAATATCCAAACCTATGAAACTAATTTGGAAACAAAATCTATGACTACAAACTAATCATAGTATTTTACACACGAGAAGTGTCACTCAAGCTACCTATAAACATGCATTCAATTCTTCATTCTTTTGAATAATAAGAGAATCTACAGGCGAAAATAGGTGGCTCAAACCAAAAGGGATAGGAAATGAGGCTAGACCAACAATGAAAAGTGATAAAATTAGGAAAATCAAACTTAAGCTAGCAAAAAAATAGGAAAGAAAACAAAAACAAAGTAGGAAAGGGAAAGAGAAGGTATTAATAGGAACTTGATAGGCTAATTCAAACTCAGAACTAGTGTTTGAGGAACTAACCTTTGATAGGTAATGAGACATCCTCACTAGTTAGACATCTTAGGTAAAATGCATTCTCACCCAATATTTTAGAGTTTTGGTGGGGACCTAACCACAAGACATTGAAATTAGCATATTGTATGTTTTTATCATGAGATTTAACCCAAAGAAGGACTAGGTCAAATATTTATAAGGATTTCACCTTTTCCCACTTGTCAAGATAATGTTTGATAACGTTGTAATGTTTGTTGAAATGTAATAAGGTTACCTCACATTTTTACTCAAGTTGTATCAGATTAGTAGGTGATGTTTTATCTTATCATCTATACACATGTGATCCTCATAAAATATAACTTAGATATTATAAGGTTAACTAGGAAAATGAGGTATTGGTTATAAAATAGATGGCAGGGAGATGTTCCTATTGTTGACTTTATCCTAGTCCTATCAGACCATTATGAAACTTTTAGAACATTGTGCAAATCCTTAGGGTTCTTTGCCAAGATCTTCTTAATTACATAAATCAAATTATTATTGGTTGATTATGATACCCAATTACCATATGGATAATAATTGGAAGAGTATTTTATGATTACCTAGTTTTCATAGGCCCGTTTAATAAATTAAAGAGATGAGAAATCATGACCATTATCACATACTAGCATAACAGGCATCCCAAACCTAGTGATGATGTGATCTTCAAGGAAGTTGATTGCGACATTGATTGTATAGTTATTTCATGATATAACCTCAATCCAATGGGTACATTAATCAGTTTCCATAAGTATGGACTTGTGTCTTATTGATTAATTAAAATTGATGGCACAAACAAAGTCCAACTCCCACTCTATAAATGGTTAGACCTCAATGATCAGATGTAATGTCATGGTAGGGGTACACTCTCTATGCACAATAAATTGGTATTTATGGTAGCTCTTGATGTCAACATGTGCCTATTTGAAGACATGTGGCCAATAATACCCTATCCTAAGCATTTGATGAGTTTTATCACTCCCTAATCTATGACTAGTTCCATATTTTCATGAAAGTTATTGAGTATTGTAGTTAATTCTTGATTGGTTAGGCATCTTAAGTATATGTCTTCATCATTTATCTTTTAAAGTATAATTTATTTAATCATGAAGTTATTAATTTTGAGATGCAAGGATATCTTTTATTTTGAATTTAGGTGGCCCAAGCATTCATTGTTCATCAAATAATAGACCACATCTTGGTACTAATCATAATTAGTAATATCATGCACCACATATTGCTAGAATACTATGTGTGGGTCCACTTCAACCATGGATTTATTGATACCTTGACCTATTACTATATTCATAAATTGTATATTTAGTTCAAACTCATAGATAATAGTCATCCAATTTCATATTTTTCACCCAATTCATGTTGCATCAAAATACCCTTTAATGTTATGTTAGACACAACTACAAACACCTTACTATGGATAATATAATGCCCAAAATTTTTGACTAATTTGATTAATGCAAGTACTTCTTTGTAAATTGTTGAATATATTAAATCAACATTATGAAGCAGATATCTCAAGAATGAGACATGCCTGTCATCTCTAGGTCTATCCTTTTATCTTAAAATAGGTGCACTATAGTGTTCTAAGGTGAAGGAGTAGATGTAGAAGGGATTTATATAATCAAGAGTGATTAACACCAATTTTTATATAATTAATTTACTGATTTATGTGAAATATAAATATGCTTCAGTTGTCCATTCAATCTTGATGTCCTTATTTAACATGTTATTCAGTGCCCAAACTATCTCTGAAAATCCTAAGATAAACTTCCAGATGAAGTGGATCTTGCCAAAGAAGGACTTTAGCTCTTTTCTAATATCAAGAAATGTAATTTTTAGTATTTATTCCAACTTTCTAGGTTTTATAAATATGACCCGTCTTGAGATGATGTGGCCAAGCAACTTACCTTTTGTTACTATAAAAATTCACTTCTTCAGGTTCAAAGGAATTATGTGATCTTTGCATATCTATAAAACTACCCTCAAGTCTTTCACATGGTTTTTTATATTATTGTAAAAGATAATTAAATCATACATGTATATTGCAATGCATTTTATAATAAGGTCCTTGAATGCAATATCCATGGCATGCTAAAATGTGTCACCCATGTGATCAGACTAAATGACATCCTATTGTACGTGAATATTCCCTACTTGGTTTTGAATATTGTCTTAATATGATCCTCATAGTTGACCACTACCTAGTTGTATCATCAGTGCCCATCTATTAATGACATCATTTATGAGTTAGTCACTAATTTTATAACTTCATTTAGTTAAGGTAGTGAGTAATTATCTTTTTTGAGTCCTTATTCAAGTTATGAAAGTCAACACACATCCTTCTCTATTTGTTTTTCTTGCTATTAGGAACCAAATTTTCCACCCACTTAGAGTTCATAATAAGGAAAATTATCCTTGCTTGAGTAATATTCGTACCTCTTTAAATATCTATAATTATAGGAGTGGATAGACTAGTATTTACCTTTATCAAAATGGCTTAACCCTTAGCTTGAGAGGAATTGTATACATGAGAATAGACATATTAAACATTTTTAGGTCCTCATAAATCCATGAAATAACATACATGAGATCATTTAAGGCTTGAACAAAGTCTTGTTTTTCTTATTTAATGCATGTCATGCTTAGAAGCACATTATTTGACACATTGTCATTATTGAGGTTGTAAAGTTGGTACAACATACCTTTGGTGGAGGCTAATTTTTCTTTCTCACATTTGTAATCCATGTCAAATAAATGTTATAATGAAATCATGCCCTTAGGTATACTATTATTTTTCAAGTTGATGACCCCTTCATCATCCAATTTGAATTCTTCTTTGTTATAAACATATATGATCTATGATTCAAGTACATCAGTGTTGGTGATGAAGCCAGTGATGTTTCAAACATCATTGAACACTTAGAAGTTTTGGATTTTATATGGAACACAAGGAATAAATACTAACTCCACAAAGAAACTTATCAACCTAGAGTCAACTATAGGTTCAATAGTACTATGATATGTATCTAATGGATCTACCATGTAATTATTTCTATGAGGTAGGGTTTGAATATTAAATGTGTCAAAATTCTATTTCAAGTGACACACTCATCAATGGTACCCAGGAAAACACTTGTCATTATAAGCATATTAACTTCTCACATGTTAGACCACAAATTATAAATCACTAAAAACCTTGAGGTTCTTAATTTTCTTCTTCAATGCAAATAAGAGACCATGAATCAGTGCCTCATACTTAGCTATGTCATTTATGTAATTGAATTATAGTAAAAAAGTAGCCAAGTAGGATTTTACTTGGGGCTTGATAAGTTTTATACTAGCACCATTTGGAACCATAAAATTTCAATATTCATAGGTGATTTTCAGCCATGTACTTTGGATTTTGATAGGCTAGTGTTATTGCAACATGGAATTCTTATTTGATTTTCTCAATGCTCAATAGGCACTCATATTTCTTCTTAGCTAAAAAGGACATTCTGGACAATTCCTTAGTAGAATAAGTGAGTATAGGGCTAGATGTAATTAATTTTTCATCATGGGATCTCACAAACTCCTCAACTCCACTTGGATAACTCTCATTAAGCTTACTAATTTATAACTCAACCATATTCAATGCTAGCAATAATTGTTGACAACCTTATTTTTCACTTAGATCATATGGTTTCACCTCCTTGTGTACTATAGAAACACTAGGAAATAAATTTATTTCAAGTGCATTGAGGAAATCATCCTCATCTAATTGGTCTAGTTCCTTAGTTTATGAACTTTCTTACATGAACATGTTGATAGAGAACTTGTTGTAGTCTTCTTATTCATTTTTAAGTGCATACACCTCAAGATCTGAATCAAAAAAAGATTTCATACATTTTATTGTACTATATTATCATGTGAGTCATCTTGGGTTGATGCTCAATTTTGATTTGGTTAGGTATGCTTCTCCATGGGAGACATATTAAGGATAAGTTAGTTGTCATGTAACCATTTAATGTTCTAGACCAAATCTTACTCAATATCATATCATAGGCATAAGGTATATCCACTACCTGAGTGTCAATAAACTATTATACCCTTAGATTGGAGGCCAACTACATATGGATGTGAATTATCTCACCAACTACCCTAACCTCTTATTTTTCCAACTAAACCATTTTTCTATTTGATTTTGAAGATGTTAAACCCAACTATTGGTAGATGGCATAGGACATCACATTGCCATAAGTACCTAAATCTACCAAATAATTATGTAATTTTCTAGTAAAAATACATATAGTTAGAAGGAAATTTGGGGTTTCAATTTTCTCTTTATAAATTACCACATGGGCATCAATTGTTCTATTAGTTTATTTCCCTCTAGGAACAGATAATACTTTTAGTAACATGTTATTTTGATTTGAGATTTGAATCAAGTCAAACCTCATGATATTGGCCTTAGTTTTCTTTAGGTGATCTAAAATATTATATACATATTTTCTTGATTATACTATCTTTTTCATTTATGGAGTGGAATTTTTTGTGTGTTGATAATATGTAGTGGGTCCCATAGGTGTGAAGGGATTTTTGCTTGAGTTCTCATCAGGTGAAACTTGGGTATTGTTAGGAGTAGATGTAGTTAATGGATTTTGAATCTTAATCCTCAACTGATAATTATTTCCCCTTTGGAATTACTTAAATTCATAGATCTCATCCAATTTGTACTCTTGATCATTATCACTTTGAATAAAAAATCATAAGTCTCTAAGACTAGGGTCATTATAAGGTTACCTCCATGTTGGCTAGGGTCATTATAAGGTGCATGGAATAGTTATAAGTTGCTCATCTTCTTTTCAAATATGTTTGAATCATATATGAACTTTGCATAATTATTTTTAGCATGGTGAACCATATTATTTATCTTAGACTAGATGGGTAGTGTTAAATTAGTAAGTTCACTACATTGGAATCATTGTTGTTATTATTCTGATTGTTATTATCCAAAGGGATAGGTACACCTCTGTTATTTAGTCTCGTGTTCCATTATTTTTTAGTTATTTGTAATTTATAATTTATGTTTGGTGGTGGATTATTTGCATTTTGGTTAGTTTTTTGAGGCACTTGTCTTTGCAAATTGACCATATCATTGGTTAACTTTTAAACCATCTATTTCAAATTAGCCACTTATGGGTTCACACTTGCATTTTGTTGATTTCCCACTTAGGGTTATGGGTTAGTCACAGGTCCATTATAATTTATAAATGTGGGAGAAGTGATATGTGCTTAGTTAGGATCATTTTTAATACACATCTAGTTATTTAGAAATGAAGGAACATCCTATTGGTTATTAGTAGAAAAAGAATAACCACTAGTGCTCAACATGGAAATAATATTCTTATATATAATAGAAATGAGTTTTTGGTTATATTCTTGCAATAAAACATGGTTAGGAGGTGTATAGGGTATCTCATTAGGCATGAAATTCATTAGTTTAGGATTGTAAACTGGATTTGGGCTTGCCTATAGGGCACCTAAGATTGGATTTAACAATGGTGTATGATGCTAAAGAGCATGATTGATCATTGGGATATGGTTATAAACACTTGGTTGGCCTGGTGAAGGTAAAAGACCCATTCTATAATCTTGTGGGATCATCTGGTGCTCAATTTTGACAATCTCATTATAATCTAAGGATAATGATAAGAGGGCTATCAGGGTTCTTTGAAGGAACATAGAAGTCATTGAATCTAGAGCTCTCAAGTACATTCACATGGCATCCATTTCCATTTGAGTGTAGTGTCCTTTAGCCTTTACTAAAACTTGTGGAAGCATGAATTAAATATTCTCATAGGATCATTTGGTTCCTTATGGGTAGTAATAAATTGGCGGTATAGGATATCCAGATTAATCAACAACCTAAAATGATTAATAAATATGATTTTAAATGATTACATGAAGTTATAGATACATTTGTCAAGCCTAGACACTAGGCATAAGCAACCTATCCCATAGAGTAAGGAAATAAGCAATAAGCCACAACTTCATGTTAAATTTGTGTTCATATCAACACATCCTTGAATGCCTAAATTTGATCTTTAGTTGTTTGAATTTTGTTAGGTGTGTATTTTTGGTAGAATTTATTTGGATTCTTGGGTAAATCATGGGAAAGACCTGGAACATTCAAAATGCATCCACCTCTAACAAGACAAATAGGATTATCTACCATTGGTGGGTTCTAATGGACAACAAAAGGGTTGATAAATGGGGTTTCAACCATAGGCAAGCTACTATTTGAGTGTATTTGTCATGTTTTTAACTTCCCTTTATTTACCCTCGATTATTAGTATTAAATAAGTTCTAATAAATCAAAATAATCCTCTACAAACTTTGATCTCATGGATATCCATATTCTATATGATTTAGATTTTTTACTACTCGAGAATGGGAGACACTCCTAAGTGTTCAAACTTTAATTTTTTTGTTAAAAGTTCAATTTTATACTTTCAGAGGTTTTGGCCCTCCTTCTATTGTTATTTGTTATTGCTTTCAAAAAAATCCATAATTCTTGTAATAACTAGGTAGCCTCTCTTTTTTTTGCCTTTTAATCTCTTTCTTCTTGTGCTCACAATTTATTGGTCTCAACACTCTAAGTTTCCTTAGTGGCTTGTCTCAGTTTACATGCCAAATTGAGACTTGAAATCATCACCATTAGAAATACCACATCTATGTAAGTCAGATTTGTATTTTACACTTTGTGTAAAAGTGGAGTTATGACCTCTCAATTTGTATTTTAATTCTCTCTCTATTAGATTTTTTATCTCTCTTAGCCTTCCCTAACTGGTTGTCCTTAGTTTGTGTGCCATTTTAGCTTCCAAAAACCCTTCTATATCGAAGAGTGCATCCATGAGAGAAACATTTTTGGTTCAACCTTCACTTGAAAATGTCTTCTTGCCTCCTTTTTAGAATGAAAAAGTTTTAGACATTCCATGTAGTGCTGGGGTTTCAAGACTACAAGTGTCGAAACCCGATGGCTACAATGTAACCCTTAAACCTTGACACTTTTTGATAGGGGTTTAGTTTTTTCATCATAAGTTTTGATTCACTTATTAGATTTATGAAACACTTAATGAATTAGAAAGATGGTTTTTAAATAGACATTTTGGTACAATTAGTTTCTTGAAAGGATTTATCAATCAATTTTTATGGCCAGTCTTCTAACCCTATTTCATTTTTTCCTTAATAAAGTGCACTTAAAAGACCTATAAATTCCCCATTTTGAAAAGTTACTTGTTTTTGTCCTATGTAGGTGGTGAACAATCAACATGTGGTGGGTAGGAGCAAAATTTTCATGAAAAGTTGTTATTGAGAATTAATGGAGGTGGTTGAGCATTTTGGGGGGAAAACATTCCTTGTGAAGGATTTAGTTTGTATATAAGAAATATTTTTATTATAAAAGGTTTGGATTTTATTCCCCCAAAAATAATATATATCCAATCACACTTAGTTTTCATTAAATTTATTAATTTAGTAGCTTAATCTCTCCCTCATCTTCTAAACTTGGCATTACAATGGTGGTATTTCGATGTAATTGATTGTAATCAACTCAAACATTGTTATCAACATAAAAATATTGATTTATAGAGGGTTTTGGAGGTTTATTACTAATCTATGCATGTGAATGGTGTCCATTTTTTTTCCTCCCATTATCTCACTCTCCTTAGATGCTTGGATTGTTTCCATGGTGATTGTGAATTGGTTGGTCACACAAGGGATTAATTTCCTAGTGTTACACTCAATTGGTGGATTCAAATTTAATTTGCCTATCATAAGATTTTATTTTAATTTCTTCCCTTTATCTTTTATTATTATTATTTATTAGTTAGTTAGACTAAGAAATTATGAATGCAATTTGTTTAAACATCTTTATTAATTGAAATATTTGTTTATATTGTTATTAATGCATTATTAAAGGATTAAAACCAATGGAATAAACATTGTAATCAACCATAATCATAGTGTGTAAATACCTAAACACTGATTTGTTGGATATATTAAATGAACACATGTTTTATTATTTTCAACATCTACATTAAACCTAATTAAATAAAATGAAAAAAACACACATCTCATTTTACATTGTTAAATTAACTAAAACCCATTAATTACATGTTTGAAGTTTCAGAGTAGATAGAACTCATAAAGGACCCTTGAACAAAATGGTCACAATGGGCCACTAAGTGAAGATCGGTCTGCCTAAACTAAGTAGATATAAACCTTGGGGTGATTCCACAAAATCTCCTTTCAAGAGAGGCAAGTTTTGAGATAAGTCTAGAATATTAGCATGTGTCAAAACACATGTCAATAGTATATTGGTATCTTTATATCCTATGGCCTCTTGTACTAGATTTCACATATTAATATGGCTATTGGTTGGTGTTTGGTTAAGTATATTAAGGTATTTGGGAAATAAAAATAGCTCATGTGACCAATACAATAAATTATGATTATTTATTACTTTTTAATAATCAGTAGGTAGTAGTGTTAACTTACATTCCTATTATTGCATTGATGAGAAAATATTTTTTGGGTAATGCCTTTCCTAGTTGTTGACTTTTTTCCCTCTCCTTGAAAGGTTGATATCACCTGATGTAGTTGAAACTTTAGTGTTGAACTGTAATCCTACATTTTATAGGTTTTGTTAATTGATTTGATAGATAATAATGTGGACAATTGCATATTTAAAATTTGTTATTATTTTTATCTTGAATATTTAGTTGGGTCAATACCATATAAATAGTGATTTAAGGTAGTTAAGTTTAGGTTAAATTTATGTATTAGTTGTTTTTGACTAATTATTATCAATATTTCATTCATTTTTAGCACTGTGGGCTCAATAGCAAGGATTTATATGAGATTATGCTTTTATTCTATATTTTGGCAGCAAGTTGTTTACTAAAATGACTCAATGACATATAACTAGTAATTGTTTGTCAAAATAATTCAAATATATTTGGATTCAAATTATTTATCAAAATACCTCAATGGCATATGGATATTCATAATTTATCAAAATATAAAAATCAAATTTGGCTACAAATTGTTTGTCAAAATGCCTCAATGACATGTAATTGTTAATTGTTTGTCAAAATACCTAAAAATAATTGGCTACAAATCCTTGTAAAAATGCCTCAATGACATATGGATTGTAATTATTTGTCAAAATACCTCAAAGACATTTGGGTTAAAACTGTTTGTCAAAATGCCTTAATGACACATGGCTTGTAATTATTTGTCAAAATACCTCAAATACATTTGGCTACAAACTTTTTGTCAAAATGCCTCAATGACATATGGTTGGTAATTTTTTATCAAAATACCTCAAATACAATTGGCTAAAATTTGTTTGTCAAAATGCCTCAATGACATATGGCTAGTAATTATTTGTCAAAATACCTCAAATACATTCGGCTAAAAGTTGTTTATCAAAATACCTCAATGACATGTAGCTAGTAATTGTTTGTCTAAATAAATCAAGAACATTTGGCTGTAAAAATTTAGATAACTCTATTTCCATTTATGATAAATTGAATTCTTGGTTTGATTTTGTTAAGTATTGACTATATAAAGTTTGAGTATCTAGTCCTTCATGAAATGAATCTCTTGGTTTGGTTATGTTATTCTATTGAATATAGAAATTAGTGCAACCATTTTTCTATGCATGAAATTATTAGTTGTATTTTTTATTTGATGATTTTTGGATATCCTTTGGTCCTTAGAATTATATCATCTCCTGTGCATTCTATTATGGATAATAATGCACAATGTATATCTTGATAAGAGCTGAAAATTCATATGGTGATAGTAGGATAAACAGAATCAAAATACATGGATACATACTCATTTTATGAGAAGATTTATCACTTGCATTGATTTTTTTGATAGAAATGGAATCCTTGTTTATACTATTATTATTGATGAGAATAAATTATAATGGTGTAAATTATATTGTCTATTGCATTAAGTTTTAGATTAATATTGTATCATGGGTAAAATTAAGTATGTAGTGTGGTCATATTTAGTAGTCTTTGCATGTGTTAATCTTGAGTAACTTATTTTTTATCATATGATTACTTGTCTAGGCTAAATCTTAGTTTTTATTAGTTTTTAACTATGACAATTAATTACTACCTCGTAAAAGGAAAATTCTTTAGTAAAATTTTAAGGAGTTTATTAAATATGATGGCTCAAATCATTGGCTATTAACTCTTAGACAAGTGTCTTTTTGTGTGATGTAATGAATTCATCAATGGAATTAGTTGATTATATATACTACCATTTTTATTGTAATGAATTTCTTATTTAATCATCTTATATATTTGGTTGTATAAAATTAATCATATGCACCTTCTTGAATGATGGAATAACTATTACAGTTATGACCTTTTGATCTAATGATTTGATAATATCGTATGATCATTGGACCAAACTATTTCTTATGCCTTGTGTTTTAAGGAGTGGAGTGACCTTGAATATTATAGGTATTGGAATGGATATAAAAAGTCACTTGGTGACTATAGATAGATGAGAACTATGCATATTGAGTTATCCTTTGGTTGTTGGAGGCTTCCTTACTTACATTAATAGATTTGAAAATTGAGTTATATATTTTGGAACTATTAAGATATTTAAAATTATTTGGGTTAAGATCTCAACATGAGGTGATTTAAATTATTATAATTAATGATATGAATGTGATTCATATAGACCAATGTATGGCTAGTAGTTATATTGTCCAAAAATAAAAAGCATCTTGATTTGTATTCCACATAAAGGGTAAAAATATTGGCAAAGGTTTGAAATAAAAACCTATCCTTTTATTTGTTGTGAATCTTATAAAATTAGTTGTGTTCAATATACAATTTAATATTTTATTTTCTTACCTTGATGGGATGTAATGTTCCATATTTATGTTCACTAATTTTAGCTCAATACTTCACTATAGGTGATGGTCTATTGAACCTTGTTATAGAGTTGGTTTTTGTGTATAATTTATTACTCTAAGTGTTATATCCTTCTTTACATGTCAATTATATAATATATTATATGATGTGGTGTGATGAGATTGTAAACTATGTCAAGGCACTAAAATTTTACTCATTTATTTATGAAATTGTAATGAAACATGCAACTGGTTTGGAGACACCTCTAGTGTGAATTCCTCGACCTATTTTTAAAACCAATAGGTGTATGATAGATTTAATAATTTTAGAATACATTTTTTGGTACCTTTTGACATCATGTATATGTTTGGATACTTAAGAATTGGATATAATACTTTGGGTAATAGTTGATGGTTATGTCATTTTTCTTTTGGTGTATGAATACTTACATATAATAGGTTCTTCAATTTACATCCTTTATAATATTATTATTAACATATTTCCATGACTATGCTAGTGAGTGAATATGGTATTTCGAATATATAACAACAAATGTTACTTAATATCTCTCACTAAATTTATAAGAAATAGGAAAGAAGATCATGAAGCAGTAAGCATTTTATGAGTAACATGGTCAATAAGGAAGTTTATTTATAAATCCTCTTAAATCAGGTAAAAAACTACCAGTTGCAATACTCTTTTATAGAAGTGAAAACCTTGTTGTGAACAAGAGGATGTATCCAATAGAGAAAACATGAACTTGATGGTTGTTGTTGAGAATTAATAATTTTCTCTCATCAAATCAAGACTATAAAATATTTATCTTGGTCATCACGTGTGTGCATGCATGCATGCATGCATGCATGCATGTGTGTGTGTGTGTGTGTGTGTGTGTGTGTGTGTGTGTGTGTTACAATCCTCTAGTCAGGTACTAACATACACACACACACACATAATGTGTGTGTGTGTGTGTTTTAGTACTCAACTAGAGGGTTGTTAAATTATGGTATTAGATCTCTAGGTTTGAAAACTTGGCCTAAATTGAGCATTCACAAAATTGTTATACAAAGTGTTGAGAAAAAATGTTTTAAATATTAAAATAAATGAAATTAAAATAGAGACATCTTTAGTTGAAGGACTAAATTGTGTAAAAGGGACTGAGAACCTTATGGGGTTCTAATTAAAACTTGTTTACATACATACAAGTGTACTAGGTATTATCATCACCTTATGTGATAGATTAATGATAACATATGGGTCACTTTTCTTTTTCTTGTCCTTGTGGCAAATGACCTTCATCTCCTCCTTATAGTGAGATAATTTTCTCTTCAATATGTTTTTATTTCCATGGTGGTGGTAACCAATCAAATGGCATGTCTATGAGTGATAATAGCATTCATTAAAGAGAAGTTTCTTTTGGGGCTAGAGGTAGTATTATCCCTGAGTGGGTGTACCTTATCTATGTTACACATGCTCATGATATGATTATGATTTGAAATTTTGCATTTATCATACTAGTTTTCCTAAAGCATGCTACAATATCCTATAGAAGTAATTTATCTTATTTAATGTTATTAGGTATTAATAAACATGCAAGCATAGTACATTTAAATATACATATTAAAAATGTTAATTGATGTGTAAATATGATTATTACCACTAAATATTGTAGTAAGGAATATGTAAGGAAGATAATAGTTCCCTAGTGCTATATTTTAGTAAACTTGAAAGGTTAAAATCACTTTTTATTATCATGTTACTATGTGCAAAATAAAGAACTAGTTGTATTTACTGAGTCATCAACAATGACTTATGTTTCTAGAAAACTTCATAGTATGAATAGTGATGCCCAAGGTTTGTATACAACTATGGGATCATATTTTATTTCCTCTTATTTATATGTACATTAATTTTTTTGGTTTACCTTAGCTTCTCAAAACCAAGTATTCACCCATTAGAGTCTTTAATAGTAGTTAAGGATGACTTAGGTAGTATTATATAGGTAGAAGGTCCATAATGATATCTAGTTTAGAGATATTTAGGGTAAGTGTGAATAAGGAATGGTTTGACATTAGTATGAGTATTAGTAAGAAAAAATTACTAGTATTTATCTTTAAGGATTAAGACATGTTAATATTTAGATAATGGTGAAATACTTATCATGCATGTTCATTTTTGTCGGTTTGTAGGATCTTAAAGCTATAGCTATTTATCATGGTGGTCAATTGGGATCCTAAGAGATTAAAAAAGTTTTTTTTAGTCTATCATGTTTTATGCCACAGTTTTAATATTTTAAAGATTGATAATTGGTTATGTGTGCATATGGATATATGTTAGAAATCTACTACTTAGATTACAACTGTGAATATCTATATAGTTATGGCTTAACTATATTGGAAATATTATTCATTTTTGTGATATAGAATTTATAGTGAATTTATAATGAATGCATATGGAATAATATTATAAATTTGTAGCTTTCAAGATTGTAATTTATAATGCTAAAATTTGGTATAGACCTGCATAAAATATACTATAGTTATTTAGACTACTTGGAATGTGTTCCTATGTATAGTTAATTTCGTAAGGTCTATTAATGAGTCATTATCTATAATAATTATACTGATTAAATAATTCTATCATTCACATAATTGTACTCATTATAATTTATTGTATAAGATGATGTATGTAGAAAGACTATGGTGTATGTGGATTTAACTTAGAAAATGTCTGATAACTATAATGAAAACTTTGGCCAAAGTTAGTTATAGATTATACATTATCTATGTACATGTACCTTATAGATTGCATGAATGTGTGATGTCATATTTAAATATTATGTATTCATGTTATATATGACTATTGCATGTGAATAAGAAAGTAAAACACATTGCTCTAAATTTATTCTTAATATTTACATCACTATTATTTTCCCATTTGTGAAGGTAAGGACCCCTCCTAGTAGGGAGGAGTGTAGGGACCTTCAATATGTGGTTGTATAAAAAACACCCAAATAATGTTATCTCCCCTACATATGAATCCAATTTATTACAAAGATATACACACAACTATAATTTGTAGTGACACGTTTTTTTATTAATTCATTGTGTAAATTGATAGTATTATATGATTTTACAAAGTTAGTTTAGGATACAAAATTAATGATCATTATTATATGAATTTGAAATAGTGTCTAAAATTATTATTTAATTTGTTATACTATATACTGTTATAATTGAGGTTAAAATACTACTATAATTATACCCTTAAAATATGCATTATATATCATTGCATAATTTTATTATGTGTATCTCTTTGTGATTAATTATTTTCATTTAATGTAGTATTATTCCTAACATAAAGTGTTGTAGCATATGTATCAAATTGGAACTAACATAATGTGGTTTTGTGATTAGCTAAGTCATAGTAATTTGCTTCCAAGTACCATAATTAATGTTTTAGTAATTTGATTTCTAATGAAAAAAAAGTAGATTTTTAGTTAGCCTGATTTTAAACTCTCCCTAGCCATGTTTTGGACTTTGTGATGATATCATGTATGTGTTTGATGTTACTATCAAGGGTAATACTTGTTAAATGTAAAGTGCAGTTGTTGTAACAAACATGAAATTTAGTCAAGTCATATAGAGGAATGGAAATAATTTGGGATAAACAAACTACAAGTAAGTTTTTTATATATAAGAAAAATAATGAATCATGTTTATTTCCATTGATGAAAATTCAAATGAGAGGAATAATTTTTTTGAAAAAAACACACACGTGTTTTCCAAACGTATTGTATGATCAAAAATACAATAAAAAAACTATGTGAAAATCCTATATCATGTTTCATCTATATTTTTAACCAATCCTAAGATGATTAATTCATTGGGATGATGTATTTTTAATTGATGGAATAATGCTACATCTCAATTTACCTATGCCATAATTACGACACTTATTGGTAATCAACATCATAAAACATAACCAATATGTTGTCTCTATATGATTAGGGGTTGATCTATTTATATGTTTCATATGTTAAAGTAGTGATTTAAATCACTTTATCCTTGTTAGGTGATCATAATCAGCTCATAGATGATTATCCATACTAAATTTTAAGGAACAAGTT
Source organism: Torreya grandis (assembly GCA_037957365.1). Taxonomy (NCBI): domain Eukaryota; kingdom Viridiplantae; phylum Streptophyta; class Pinopsida; order Cupressales; family Taxaceae; genus Torreya; species Torreya grandis. The sequence continues at coordinate 4,640,689 of JARHVA010000049.1, forward strand.
ATTATTAAATAATTTGGATAAGTTTCCAATCAGGAGTAACTTAAGCTCTCTAGAGAGGCTAAAGTTATTAAATAACCCCGTGATTGGTCTTATCTTATTAATTTATTATAATCATGATGTTTAATATTCTTAGTTATCAATAAAGGTAGTTCAGGTGAATTTATTATCTATGCATTAATAATGGTGTACTTTATTGGAGGGTCTATTTTATCCATATTAATGTTTTAACTTGCTTAGGTTGAATATGTTGTGATTAAATTTTTTCATTAGGTTCTTGATTGAAAACATTATTATGCCAAGTTTACCTTCTTGTATAGTTTTTTGGGGAGGTTGTCATTGGCCTAGGGACACTTGTGCATCTTATTATTATATCACTTATGCATTACATATGTTCCCTTATCAATAATGTAATACATATTATTATTTTGGCATGGTGCTATTATGCATGGTAAACAAGGGACTTTTCCATGGTTATAAATTTAAACATTTAGCTATGAATTAAATATTGTTTGTTTTAGATTTTTAAAAAGATATGATTAGGGTTTAAAAGTAGAGGGATATTATTTGAGTAGTATTCTTGTTGTAAAATAGGAGCATATTTGTTTGGAGATATCTGATGGCAAAATATACCATTTTTATTGAGTATAACAAGGAATATGTGAATCATGGCATGTTTAGAGGATGGTAAACTACCATTTGGCCAAGATTTCATAAGTGTGGTAATGGTATATGGTGAGGAAAATTCTGAATAAAAAAAGGGAGAATAAATTTTAAATATGGATTTGAAGGTGGAACTCACATTTTGGCCTTGGCACAAGGGAATTTGTGGGAAAAATGGAGTGCCTAGTTGAAACCATGGAGGAAGAATCGATAATGGCCTTAATAATTCAATGGAATGGTAGCAGGAGGTAAAGGGAAAATAAAAAAAATTGATTTACTCCATTCATGCACATACATATCCCTCTAGTTAAGCTTATAAGCATTTACTTTTTGTATTAGGCATGGCATGTACCAGTGTATACTATGCTTTTTTTTAGTATTGACCCACATGTGTGTACATGGTATGTTCAAAAGATCCAATGCCATGGCTAGGAATATTTGACTATATATAGGTCTTTGTATATCATATGGCCTCTTGTATGGATTTTCATACATTAATATGGTTTTCAGATGGTGTTTGGTTAAGTAGGTCAGGGTATTTGAGAAATAAAAATAGTTTCAATTACCACTATATTATCATGTCATGATTATTTATTACCTATGAATAATGATTAAGCAAAGGAATTAACTAACATTCTTATTGTTGCATTGATGACAAAATATTTTTTGATTTTACCTTTCATGGTTGTTGATTATTTTTTTCTCCATGCATGGCTGATATTACCTGATGTAGATGGTGCTTTAGTGTTATGTTGTAATCCTAAATTTTATGCGTTTTGTTAATTGATTTTATAGATAATAATTTGGACTCTTTCATATTTTATATTTATTATTATTTTTATCTTAAATATTTAATAGGGTCAATAACATTAAAATAATGATACAAGGTAGTTAAGTTTATGTTAAATTTATATACTAGTTGTTGTTGGGTAATTTTTGGTAGTATTTTTTCATTATTTATCGTTATGGGCTTAATACCCAAGTTCTATATGATATGCTTGTATTATATATTTGGGCTTCAAATATCAAAATAATGACATATGGATGGTAATTATTTGTCAAGACAACTCAAAGGCAATTGGTTGCAAATTATTTGTCAAAATGCTTCAATGACATATGGATGGTAATTATTTGTAAATAAATTCAAAGACTTTTGGTTGTAAACTATTAATCAAAATTCCTCATTGACATGTATTTGGTAATTATTTGTCAAAATACCTCAAATAAAATTAGATGCAAATTATTTGTCAAAATGCCTCAATGACACATGGTTGTTGATTGGTTTTCAAAATACCTCAAAGACATTTGGATGAAAATTATTTATCAAAATACTTCAACGACATATGGTTGGTAGTTTTTTCAAACTCAAATACATTTAGTTGCAAGTTTTTTTGTCAAAATGCCTCAATGGCATATGTCTAGTAATTATTTGTCAAAATGCATCAATGAGATGTAGCTAGTAATTATTTGTCAAAATACCTCAAGGACATTTAGTTTTAAAAATTTATATAGCTTTGTTTCCATTTATGTTGAATGGAATTATTGGTTTTATTTTTATATGTATTGACTATAAATTTTTTTGAGTATCCATGCTCTCGTGAAAATAATCTCTTGGTTTGGCTATGTTATTATATTGTCTATAGAAATTAATGTAATCATGTTATAATGCATGAAATTATTAGTCATATTTTTTATTTGATTATTTTTTAATATTCTTTGGTCCTCAAGATACCCCCATATCCTATACATTCTGTTAGGGATAACAATGTACTATGTAGATCTTGATAGGAGATGAAAATTCATATGGAGATAGTAGGATAAATGGAATAGAAATACAGGGGTATATACTTGATTAATGAGAATATTTCTCATTTTATTTGAAGGATTTTAATTGAAAATGGAATTTTATCCTTTTTGAAATATTATTATTAATGATAGTACATTATAATGGAGGTGTAAATTAGATTGCCTATGCATTGAGTTGTAAATTAATATTTTATCATGTGTAAAAGTAAGTATGGAGTGTGGTGGATTTAGTAGTCTTTACATATTTTAATCTTGAGTCACTTGATTTTCTCGTATGATTCTTTGGTTAGGTTGAATATTTGTGTGTATTGGTTGTTGACAATGGAAATTGCTTCCTACCCAATGAAGGGAAAATTATTTAATATATTCGTAAGGAGAATTGTAAATATGATGGTTAGATGGTTGGTGTTAGATTCTTAGACATGCATATTTTTATACGTGATGGAATGAATTCATCAATTGAGTAGTTTTACTTACGTGTGTGTGTTGTAATATATTTATTATTTTATCATATCATATAGTTGGATATAGAATCTATATCAGACGTACTTTCATGCATGATGGAATAAATCTTAAATTTATGACCTATTAATCTAATCATTTAAGAAGATCATATGATCATCATAACATGTTATTTCTTAGACCTTGTGTTTTAAGGAGTGGAGTGACCTTACATCTGATAGGTATTGGTCTATATCTATAAATTTTGTTATTGACCATATATAGATGATAACTATGCATATTGAGTTATAATTTGGTTGTTGGAGACTTCCTTAGTTATACTAATTGATTTGAAAGATGCATTATATTTGTACACTAGTGTGTTATAAATATTAAGACCTTCAAAAGCATTTAGGTCAAGAGCATTTCATGAGATAATTGATAATATTTTAAGTAATGATATGAATGTTGATTGTATAGCCCAATGTATGGATACCAACTATACTTTCCAAAACAAAAAATCATCTTAACTTATATTCAACATAAGGTATTAAATCATTTGCAAAGGTTTTCACTAAACACCTTTCCTTTTATTTCTTTTACTTATTTTAAAACATATTTTGATTGATATAGAATTTAATGTTTTTATTGTTTACCTTGATGGTATGTAACATGCCACATTTATGCTTACTTACTTTACTACAGTACTTTACTATAGGTGCTAGTTTATTAAACCTCATCATGAAATTGTTTGTTGTGCTTACAGTTTCTCACTCTAACTATTAGTCCCTTATCTACATGTAAATTTCATAAGATATTCTCTGATATAGTGTGATTAGACTGTAAACTATGTCCAAGTGCTAAAGTTTTATTCATTTATTTCTGAACTTGTAATGAAACATACTAGTCTAGATACTTTTCTAGTGTAAATTCCTCTATCTATTTGTAAAAATAGTAGTTGTAGGTTAAATGTAATAATTTTAGAATACTTTATTTTGTACCTTCTAACATCATGTATGAGTTTTATTTGGTTTTAATACTTTGGGTATCATTTGATGGTTATGGCATTGATATTTTTGTATATGAATATTTAGATATGATCAATTTTAGATTTATGTCATTTTTTTAGCACCACTATTACAACTATTGTATGAGTATTAAGTGTTGATAATATAATCGTGGTTACTTAAGTGTTCTTTTTAGAATTATGACTTTTTGTCATGATATCATCAAGTTATCCATGCTATAATTTCTTAGATGATATATAATTTGTAGTGGTTAATGCATAATTTGTGACTCGGTCATATGTTTTAGTAAGACTTTCAACCTTTCTTCCTACTTGGAATACTTATGATCAAGAAGATTGTAAGCTAAACTTGGGAAGTAATTATTTATATGATGACTCAATGGATAAACTACCTAGTGAATTTACAAATATATTCTTATTATTGTTAATTATGGATTCTGCATTATGTAGTAAATCCAAATAATCTAGTTATCTATCTATAGGTTAATGATAAAAATATTAGGATTAGAATTGTAATACTTGTCCCAAGGCTTGTCTCTTAAAGACATGATTGTAAATAATAAGTTATTCCTTAAAAATAAGAAAGTGTAATGTTTTTGGGTGTGTGAATTGTTATCAATGGTAAACTCCTTATGTTGAATAAATTTAGTATTACCTCTAAGATCTATTTCTTTAGTTACTCTTGTATTTATATTTGATTGTCTAAGATAAAGGTGTGTTTAAAAATACAAATAAATAAGAATAGTGGGACTGGTGTATGTTATCATAAACTAGTGGTAAACTTGTACCAAATTGAATCTTAGGCTATGAGATGGAAAAAGATGATTACCTATCTCTAATGGATCCATTGATTGATAAAGATGAATTCAAGAACTCTTGGTATAGGATAAATAAGATTATTATTTTCAACATATTTCCATGAATATGCTAATGAGAGTATGATATTTATAATATACAATAATAATAATAATAATTACTTAATATCTCTCTTCGAATATATTATAAATATGAAATAACTCATGAAATAGTTAGAATTTTAGGAGTAGCATGATCAATGAAGAAGTATATTTATGAATGATATCAAATTGAGTAAAGCACTATTAGTTGAAATCTTCCCTTCATTGTAAATAAAAGGATGTCTCCAATACAGATGATCCAGATGGATCCATGTAATATTCCATTTTTCAAAGTCTTTAAATTCTGTTTGAATCATTTGCACATCATAGAATTCATCGAGAGCTTTTTAGCACTTCTTCTGAAATGAAAAATAGAGTTTGAATGCTCAAGATGTAGCTAGTTGAAGAAATCGGGTGCTGAAAGTGATGTGGCATTGTTTAAATATGCCAAGTGGACCAATAGCCATTTGAAACATGGAAAAATAATTAGGTGCAAAAAAATTTGGGTTTGGTGTTTTTATTTCACATGTTATTTGAGAAATTTTCAAACTTTATCACTTTGAAACAAGGTGCCAAAGCCCAACTTGCACAAGCTACCACGTCACCCCACCAATCATGCAATGACCATGTCAAGTTTAAACGGTGGCCTAAGTTAGCACCTAAGTGTTAGGAATTTGAAAAGGGGATCAACTTATCTATTTTAAGCATTGAAAACTATTATTCCCAGCAAATGTGGGACAAAGAAAGGTCAAAAGGTGCCCAAGGAGGAAGACCGGCAGTTCCCAAGCGCCTAGAAAGTAGGCCGGTGGTTTTGAACCTTGCACCTTTGGTGCAAAAGGATAAGGCTTTGACCACTTCAGCTACAGAGGTAGAAGTTTAATAGAAGGGATGAAATTATACTTGAATACACATAATAAGCTGACTGTGTAAGGAGATTTAAGAAGATTAGAGTCTTATTATTTCTTTGTACAGTCTTGGGCCATTATTTTCAAGTCTAAGAGATATATTTATAGGCAAGCAAAGATCAGAGAAGGTGGATTGAATACTTGTATTGATTTTGGAATCCATTTATTACACAAAAATTAATGAGAACAGTCCTCACTTCGAACAAAACCAGAGACGTAGGCTATTGAAGCCGAACTCCATTATCAATTTGCTAGTGATTTCTTCTAATTTTTATCTACTATTTTATAATTTTGATCTTCATTTTTAATTCTAGTTATAGTTTATTTATTCAAAATTTAAAGAAAAAGTTATAAAATAGAAATATCTTTTAAATGCAAAAGTGAGTTGTTCAAATTTGCCACACTTGCATTTTTAATTTATAAATCAGATTTTTGGTATCAGAGTGGTTGTTATTTGATTATGATTGATAGTGTATGTTGACAAGGTCTAAATCCCAAAAGGGTGAAGGAAAACTTCTTGAGTATAATCTAGATATTGGTTGAAGGCATGCTTTGAGGATGGCTGAAGAAGAGATGGAATCCAAAAAAGCTTTTCGTCGAGCCTTCATGGATATGAGAATCATGGTTAAGGAACTATACTATGACAAATAAAAGAAATCTGAGAATGAAAAAGAAGGTGATTCACAATAATCAAAGGGTAAAGAAATTGAAAAACCTTATTCATCGAATGACGGTAAAAAAACTATGGAATCTCTTACTTCACTAAAATTGGATATTAAGTTTGAATTACCAATGTTTAATGGCGAAGCTAATGCTAAAAAGTTGGATAATTGGATCAAGCAGATTGAAGTTTATTTTAGGGTCCAAAAGATTGTAGGGGATGAGTCAAAAATTCATTTGGCTACTCTTCGTATGGGAGGCACAACTCTCATCTGGTGGGAGAGTAAGTTGAAGGGAGCTGAGCTTTAAAAAGGTAACTCGATTTCTACATGGAATGAATTTATTGAAGAACTCATAAATCAATTCTATTCTTTAGGCTATATGTAATAAGACATGATGGATTGGTAAAGTTTTAGACAAGGAAAAGGCCAAAATGTTCAAGATTATGCACAAAAATTTAGGAAAAAATCTTTACTTTTGAATGTTCCTCTATACACACAAGAAACACTACTAAAAAATATAGGTGGGTTGCATAATTACTTAAGACATATGATTTTTATGTTCAATCCCACTAATTTAGATGCAGTATGTGTTCAAACCACTCATTTAGAGGCTAGAGTAAAACAATCAAAAGAATATTTTCCTAAAAGTAAGTAGTCTAATGTTAAGCAATCCAAAGGGGAAAGTTCATCAGGAAAGGGTAAACAAAAATCCACTTTTACTATTAAAAAAGAAGAAGGAAAACCATTTTGTAATCATTGTAAGAAAAATCATGATGATTTTAAGTGTTGGAAACTACATCCTAAGTTAAGGCCTAAAAATTTTCAAAAGAAAGAAAAGAAGGCTAATGCTATGGTTCAGAACTCAGGTTTAGATTCATATGATGAAACTAAGATCACAACTGTGGGATTACATAATGATTTTTCTCTTTCAATTTCTAGCACTAAGTCATCAAATGATGCATCTTCTTCTAAATAGAATTCTGTGCATGTTGATAAGAAAGGAAATGAATTGTTCCACATTAGAGTTGTTTCAAAACATACTAAGATTAACACTCTATTTGGTAGTGGTTCACAAGAAAATTTAATTTCTAAAGAGGTTGTCAAGAAGCTAGGCTTACAAACCAATCCCCATCCAAAGCCTTATCCACTAGGTTGGGTGTGTGACAATACGAATCTACAAGTCTCACAAACTTGTAGACTAAAGTTTGCCATCACATCCAAGTTCGTAGATGAGGTTGAGTTGGATGTTGTTCTATTGGACATATGTGGGATTGTTTTGGGAAGCCCATATCTTTATGATAGAAAATTAATCTTTTATAGAGAGGAGAATAAGTACTTACTTGTTAAGGATGGCATTGAATATATAGTCAAAGCACATCACATTAAAACAAGTCTTTCCTTGGTTACAACAGGGCAAATGAGAAGACTAGTTAATTCAAGAAAGACTTTTTGTCTCATGTTGATTAATTCTAAGGAAAAAAGAATATTCTTAGGCTTTGGAAAAGTGTGATCCTAGACACAAGAATGAATTGGTTGAAATCATTTTTGATTACGATGATGTATTTAGGATCCTAAAGGTTTGCCCCCTAAAAGGGGAGTTCAACATAAAATTCAGTTATTGCAGGATTCTCCTCTCCCTAACATTGGCATGTATAGGTTATCAGTGGTGGAAAATGAGGAAATCAAAAAATAGGTAATGGATCTATTGGATAGAGGTGTTATTCATCCAATTTCATCTCCTATTGGTTCACCAATTATTTTGGTTCCAAAGAAAGATGGCACTTGGTGAATGTGTGTTGATTTTTGTGCCTTAAACAAAATTACTATTAAGAATCATTACCCTCTTCCTCATATTGATGATTTATTGGATCAATTAAAACATGATATTTATTTCACTAAGTTAGATTTGAGAAGTGGATATCATCAAGTAAGAATTAGTGAAGGTGATGTTTGGAAAACCACCTTCAAAACAAAATAGGGATTATTTGAATGGCTTGTTATGCCTTTCAGGTTGTGTAATGCCTTGACTACATTCATGAGATTGATGAGTGATGTTTTTATACAGTTCCTTGATGATTTTGTTAGTCTACTTAGATGATATATTGATTTTCAGCAAGTCTTGCGAAGAGCATGTGATCCACATTAAGAAATTCATGGATGCATTACGAAGGGAAAAACTTTATTTAAAAATGTCAAAATGTGAATTTGGCAAGACCTCTTTGATATACTTGGGTAACATTATAGGACATGGTGAATTGAAAATAGATCCTGCAAAAGTGGCAGTCATTGTAACTGGCCTACACCCACTAATACAACTGAGGTTGGAAGTTTTCTTGGTGCAGTATAATTTTATAGGAAATTTATTGCTCAATTTTCATATATTGCATCACCTTTGCATTCTTTTACAAGTGTGAAACAGGTCTTTCAGTGGGGAGGCAAACATCAAAAAGCCTTCAACACTTTGAAATAAAATATAAGTACTGCTCTGGTCTTGGCACTTCCTGATATACAACAACCATTTGAGATTGAGATGGATGCAAGTGAGTATGCTATGGGAGCTATTTTAATGCAAGGTAAGAAACCAATTTGTTGTCATTCTAAAACCTTTACAAGTGCAATAAGAAAATATCCAACTTATGATAAGGAATTGTATGTGTTGGTTCAAAGTGTTAAAAAATGGAAACATTACTTAATGGGCAAAGAAACAATAATACATATAGATCATTAGCCCTTACAGTATCTCCAATCACAAACTAAGCTTCAATAGTCTAGACATTTTCATTGGATCGGTTTCTTACAAAAATTTCATCTTGTGATCAAGTATAAAAAAGGAATTTAGAATAAGGTTGCAGATATGCTATCTAGGCCTCCTATGGTTGTTGCATCTATTCTTTTACAACATGGTTCTTTGTCTCATGAAAGTTATAAAGAACAATATGTTAATGATCTTGATTTTTAGGATGTTTATAAAGACTTGATGAGTAGTAGACAAGTATAAGAATTGGACTATCATGTACACAATGATCTTTTGTATCATTTGGGTAAACTTTGTATACCTCAAAATGAGAGGGTGCACATTATTAGAGAAGCACATACTTCTCTTATTTCTAGTCATTTTGGAGTTGCTAAAATGGTTGCACATTTGAAAATGTATTGTTACTGGCCCTGTATGTAGGAAACTATTGACAAATATATTAAGGGATGTACTCTTTGTGCCACAAGCAAACCTAGTAATAGGAAACTAGGACTTTACACGCCTCTGCTTGTTCCTACTCCCCCATGGGAAAGTATCTCCATGGATTTTGTGGGGGGTTTGCCTATGACACAAAGAAAACATGACTATTTATATGTGGTTGTGGATATATTTAGCAAGATGTGTGTTTTGATTCCTTACACTAAGCAAATTACTGGGGAAGGTACTGCACACTTGTTCTTTAAACATGTATGGGTTCATTTTGGTTTGCCTACTTTAATCATTTCTGATCAGGATTATCAATTTATTGGGGAGTTTTGGTCAACTTTTTGGGGACTAATGGACACTAAATTAAAAAAGAATACTGCATTTCTTTCACAAATTGATAGACAAATAGAGGTTATTAACTACACTGTGGTGCATTTACTTAGGGGTTATAGAAACAAACATCCAGAGTTATGGGATGAATAATTGTGTTACATACAACATGCATATAACTAGGCACTTCATTCTTCTACTATGAAATCTCCATTTGAAGTTTGTTATGGATACTTGCCTAAATCTCTTCTAGATGTTTTCTATGAAAAGGATACAGCTATTGGTGAACCAAAAGAAGCCATTTGAGCCAAGAAGTTTATTGAAAAATATAGCTCATACATTAGACTGTTCGTACTCAATTGGAGAAAAGTCAAGCCAAGTACAAAGCCAGACCTGACAAACATCGTATTGATCACCAATTTGTTGTAGGTGATATGGTATGGCTTCACATTAGTAAGGAAAGACTGACAGGTGAAGGTAAAAAGTTGAAACCAATCTGGTATTATCCTTTTTGGATAACAAAAAAATTGGCACAAATGTTTTCTGATTAGATTTACCATCTTACATATAGATTTATTCAGTTGTAAATGTGGAAAATCTAAAATTGTATGAGCCTCCAATGATAATTGATCATGATGAAAGTGTATCCATTCCTTCCATTGATGATTTTTCTCTTGAATATCTAACAGAATTACAGAAAGATACTATACTTGATAGGAATATGTAGACTTCGTGAAGAGGTAATGTTGAATATCTTTGTGTTGGTCTCAAAGGGATGCACCCAAGCAAGGCCAGATGGATGGAAGTCAGAAAGGTGAGGGAAAAATACCCTCACCTCATTACCAATTAATTTCAACTTTCAAATGTCCAAAAGTTCCCAGTGAGGAGGAATGATCCATGTGGATCCATGTACCATTCCATTTTTCAAAGTCTTCAAATTCTATTTGAATCATTTTCACATCATAAAATTCATCGAGAGATTTCTATCTCTTCTTTTGAAATGAGAAATTGAGTTCGGATGCTCAAGATATAGCTAGTTGAAGAAATCAGGTGTCGAAAGTGACGTGGCATTATTTAAATATGCCAAGTGGACCAATAGCCATTTGACACGTGGAAAAATAATTAGGTTCAAAAAAATTTGGGTTTGGTGTTTTTATTTCACATGTTATTTGAGAAATTTGCAAATGTTTATCACTTTGAAACAAGGTGCCAAAGGCCAACTGGCACAAGCTGCCACGTCACCCCACCAATCATGTAATGACCAAGTCTAAGTCTAAATGATGGCCTAGGTTAGCACCTAAGTCTTAGACATTTGAAAAGAGGATCAACTTTTCTATTTTAAGCATTGAAATCTATTATTTGCAGCAAATGTGGGACAAAGAAAGGTCAAAAGGCGCCCAAGGAGTAAGATCGGTGGTTCCCAAGTGCCTAGAAAGTAGGTCAGTAGTTTTGAACCCTGCACCTTTGGCACAAAAGGATAAGGCTTTGACCAATTCAGCTATAGAGGTTAAAGTTTTATAAAAGGGATGAAATTATACTTGAATACACATAAGAAACCGACTGTGTAAGGATATTTAAGAAGATTAGAGTCTTATTATTGCTTTGTATGGTCTTGGGCCATTATTTTTAGGTCTAAGAGATATATTTACAGTAAACCAAAGATTAGAGAAGGTATATTGAAGACTTGTATTGATTTTGGAAGCCATTTTTTTCAAAAAAATTATGAAAAAAATCCTCACTTCGAATGGACCTGGAGACGTAGGCTATTGAAGCCAAACTTTGTTATCAATTTGCTAGTGATTTCTTTTGATTTTTATCTACTGTTTTATAATTCTGATCTTCATTTTTAATTTTGGTTATAATTTATTTATTCAAAATTTAAAGAAGTTAGAAAATAGAAAGATCTTTTAAATGCAAAAGTGAGTTGTTCGAATTTCCCACACATGCATTTTAGTTTATAGATCACTTTAATAGAGAACACATGATCTTGATGGTTATTGTTGAGAATTAATAACTTTATCTCAGTAAATCAATTCTGGAAAAGCTTACTCTTTTTTATCACTCAGAATGTATAATCGTGTAGACTTGTTCTTCACTTAAATGTATTTTTTTTAGTTTTACTTATGATTTAATTGGAACTTTAATATAATTTATTGTACCTTATGTTATAACATGTGAATTAATATGAAAAAAAACTCTAGTACATTTTATGGTACCTAATCGAAGGATTATTACAATTTTTTAGTTTGTATACATTCGATACAAATGAAAAAGAATCTTAGGGTTGTGTGATTTTATTTTAAACCATTTATATGCATGGAATTTTGGTAGAAGTAAAATTGTTTTCAGTTGATCAACTTGGTACAAATCAATATTTCTAAGTTTCTAGATGATATTTTGATGCATTTTGGTGTTATATGTTATATTAATATAATTGAATGTGGACAAATTTTTTAATGTATACAATTGTGTCTCTTGATTAAACATATACATGAATATTTTTCTTAAATTATTTTATGAACATAGATATGATATACATTATTGATTTCCTACAATTGAAATTTAGGTTTGTTCATTTTTATGAAGGATATTCTGTAGATACTTGCATAGAAGTTTTGTAGTCATAATATAATTTTTATGATTCTAGGTTTTTATGAATTTTGGAAAGATAGATGAAATTTTGATAGTATTTATATCATGATCTTAAATGGAATTTTTGAGATTATTTTGATTAGTTTTATTTTAGATAGTGAAATCAATGCGCATGTAATACTAGATGGTTTTTATGCTTAGCATTTACCATATGATGTCTTTGGGATAAATGCTATTTTTATGGATTATAGTGTTAATATGTTTATATAATTTGACATTGGCATTAATTGAATATTTACTATATTCATAGTTAGATGCTTTTCTATGTGATGTTTAAACAAGTCAAATGATCCCACTCATTAGAGATTGTTAAAATGGTCTATATCATTAGATTTAATCTAAAGGATTTATTATAGGTTCAAGTTATAAATCTAATTTATAAAATTTATAAGTTATAAACTAAACTAATTATAAAGTAATTTCTTTTTAAAAATCAATTAACCTTATAATTATAAATAGCTAAATTTATTTGTAACTTAAATCATAACTATCTCAAAGGAGAGTTACTATATAAGGAGATTAAAGACACATAAAAATGTGGAGAAACACATATGTATTAAGACATATTATTTTTTCCAAAATTTTCCATCTCTCACTTATTCTACGTAAGTATCTATGAAGTTGAACAATCATTTTCAGATAGACTAAACAATGTTTTCTCTTACAGTAAAATAATATAATTGAATAAACAAGTATATCCAGGTTTATTGATATATTCATAACTAATTATATAAATATTATAAAGTATAAATTTCATTGATGATTGAACATGTGTAGTAATATGCACCAAACATATGTACTTTACCTAAATAATGATGAAAACCTCACATTTTATGACATATTTTTAATCTATCGATTGCATAGTGATTTTCATTTGACGATTTTGCTTTTAATCACACTTATTTCTTGATTTCTCCATAAAATTAATCTTTCATAATTCTAATTCGACTCTATTTTTTTATTCTTCACACTTTTTTATTTGTTTAGTTGTTTATTTAAGTTAGTTCACATTACTTATTACTTTGTTTTATTTCATTCTTAGTATTAACTTTATCTTTAGGATTGATTAATGTCCTATTATATCTTTATTTGGTAGCTTTATAATTGATAATTTTAATGTTTAACTCTTAACTTAGTATTGTCTTTATTTATATCCTCTTTGTCTCTTAGTTATAACGTTGATTTTAGTTAGTGTAATATTTAATTTGTATCCAATATATTTTTATGATGTTAGGTTTGCTTTCTTATTTTACTATCTATGTTTCTTTTTTTTATTTCATTATTTCTCATTATTTTTATTTCTTTAATCCTTTTAATGTGAACACACACACACACACACACACACACACACACACACACACACACACACACACGCGCGCGCGTGTGTGTTTGTGTGTGTGGGTGTGGGATTAATTTTTTAACAAACCTAAATATTATTTATTTCAAGAGATTGCCTAACCCATAGGCTTTGCTTTCACAAATAGGTAAAATGATAGTTTTATGTCTGATTTGAGATTAATTACATAGTTAATTCATGCAATGATTAATATATTTGATTTGAGAATTATAAATATATTTATTATAGACATGTTCAGTAATAGTATTATGTTTGATTGATATTATGAAATGGCTATAAGTTTTATTTATATTTATTATTAAATGTAATAATCCCCAAATCTTAAAAGACCCTTTAAAAACCTTATGACTAATTCTCAACCATAGGTCCCTTATGATTAAACTAGTATGATTCTATCTAGGCATTTTTGATAGGTGAATGGATTGATTCATTAACATAAAACATTTCACTGTCACCAATATCTCTAATCTTACTCATTTGTTTTTTTATTTGATGTAATTTGTAATGGGATGGTTTTAATTATATGAATATATCCATGTTAGTGTAATACAAATAAATCAAATCTTTGATAGGTGAAATTATAGACATTATTGAGAAATGTTTCATAGTAATAAGTAACTTTGAAACATTATCATTCTTCCAAAAGTGTATGGTAGATGTTTACAACAAGGTGAAAAGTAGGGAAATATCAACTACAATTGATTTTTAGGATCCAATGGCTCAACCATTGTAAAAAGTGCAAGATGGATATGGAAATTCCCTTCATGTATAAAGAGTCTTCATAGAAATTATGAATACAAGAAGAAATCATAAAATTGTCACAAGAGATAACCCTCATTACAAACCCTCCTAAGAATCATAGAAAATTAATAATGGAATGAGGATATAAATATGAAGCTAATCAGGATAGAGACAAACTTGATACTCATAATGCATCTTAATTGAGTCTTGATGATTGAGGTAAAATGATAAGTCAATGTAAGGTTTTAAATTCTAGTTACAATGTGATTAAAATATATTTCAAATCAGACCTAAGACTAAAATAATATTTCATTAATTTAAATAATTAATTCATATTATCTGAATAAACTTCTAATTGATACATCATTTCATTTTTCATTATCCTTTTCATATGTATATAAAACTTGTTATTTAAAAAATACTTGAATTTGATATAGGTTGTGTTCTATAGAATTAATATCAAAAGGCATAGTAGACCATTTAAAAATATCACTTACAATTCACTTGTCATAATCATATTCCACTAATTCATATATCATTTCATCCTCATGTTATATAGTATCCTTGAATTATAAATAAAAACACAGGTTTCAATTAATTCCAACATATTTGAATTTGATATAAGTTGCGATTTGTAGAAGTCAATATGAAATGGCATATAAAAACACTCACAAAAATAACTTACATGTCACTTATAATAAACATATTTCATGCCTCCATATATCATTTCTTTCTCATATTGTAGTATCCTTGAATTCTAAATAACAACACATGTTTTAGACAATTCAAAAATATCTAAAATTGATATAGGTTGTGATCTATAAAAATCAATACAAAATGGCCTACCAAACCACTCACAAACATCACTTAGAATTAACTTTTAGTAAACATATTCAATGCATTCATATATCATTTCATTATCATATTATATTATTCTTGAATTCTAAATAAAAACACATTTGCCAGGTCTTGAAAACTAGCTTTTCAATGGTTAAAATGTTTTTGGAATTTTTGTAGTCTTATTTATTGTTGATGTAAATTTATAGAAAAATACCAAATTGGTTTAGTATTTATAATCAATTTTTTATGAAGAAGAAAATAAGTATTGATGAAAATGATTTATGAATAAAACAATGATGATTGTTTTTTTTAAATGACATACCTAAACAAGGTAGGCTTACTTATCTAGATGTCTTAAAAGAATAATAAGATTGTGATTTACATGTCATGTTGTCTATGTTTATTTTGATTTACATATTATGTTTTATATGTTCTTGTTTCTTGTTTATTATTATTTTTTCTTAATGAAGTAAACAATGATTTTTGAAGTAAAATTTAAAAGTTGATCCTTTCCTACACAACTTTGCAAAAGGTTAGAGGTGGGAACTATATAGATATGAATAGTGTTTTGGATATTATCCTTCATTTTATCCCTTGAATAGTCAAATTAGTTTTTATCTATTCTCTAAAATATCCCTTGCCTCAACATGTCTAAGGTTGAATCTACCAATGACCATGTATTCTACATTGTATAAGTTTAAATTAAAATGCTTCCATAATGTAAAAGTTTCATCAAAGATGCTTCTATAATGCTGCTAACCATGTTTGCTAAGTCTAATCTAAGGATGAAGATGGAAATGGGATTGCCCTTGCATACCAAATTGATGTGGAATATGTGAAAAAACATTTTTATGCCCTTAGGTTCTTGCATATTAACCTTTTTATTACCTCACTTGACATTAATTGCCTAGATTAATGGTGGTAGCATTTTTTAGTTTTTGAATTAAAGTTTTATAACTTTGATCTTCAAATTTGAAACATATCTATCAGACATGTGAAACTCTAAATCTTTGATAAGCTTCCTTTCCTGTGAAACTCTAAATCATTGATAAGCTTCCTTTCCTCATAAAACATAATTCAATTTACTTATTATTGTTTTTTATGTTCTCTAAGTTGGCTCTATTTAAAGGTTGGTTTGCTACCTATATTTCACTTTTGAATAGACATTTTAGTAAAATTTGATGTTCATGATTCATTCATGTTTCCTTTCCTTGGAAATTACTTATATTATTAATTGGTTTATAAAAATACATGGTGTCTCATTTCCTTGTATTTTCATGATTTACATTAAAATTTAAACCATATAATGCAAGGAACTATGAACAAGTTTTCAAAAAATAACAATGTTCTTGCATAACTTAGAAACATGGAAAATTTCAAAGTGTTTGTGCATGTTCTTGGATTAGAATAAAGAGAATTGTCTAAATTTTTTTTAGTAAACATAAAAAGGTTTAATGTATATTTACAAATTTAAATCAAATTAATGAAGCACTAGATTATAAAAAATAATAATAATAAGGAATAACATTGGTAGATGATTAGCCATTTTGTTGTAAAGGAAACTTCAAGTGGAGTATAAATAATTCTTCTTTTCATCAATGTAAAAGTGCAATATACATGTTTTTTTATAATAGTATAATTCTTGTTTTGTGATGCATAAAGTATTTAGATAAGTTTTTGGTCATATATTTTCATGATGTTGAGATGTGACACATGGGGTATTTGATTTTCTTCATAGTCATTTTTTTATAAAACTTGACTTTTTACATAGAAAAAATATATATTTAGATATAATAAAATCATTTATTTAATTTACACTATCATTATTTTTTACCATCACGTGTCTAGTAATTGTCTTATTTTTATTATATATTATGAAACACATATTTTCACCTAATAATAATACACAAAGATTTGAATATAATATCTACACATTCTATTAATACTAGTCACTACGAAGAAAAAATAATATTAGGTATGTATGGAGACCAACACAAAACCATGTTTGATAGATGGACATCCCTTGATAGTCATTTTCCCAAAGCTTCATAATTTAT
Source organism: Torreya grandis (assembly GCA_037957365.1). NCBI lineage: Eukaryota > Viridiplantae > Streptophyta > Pinopsida > Cupressales > Taxaceae > Torreya > Torreya grandis. The sequence goes on from JARHVA010000049.1 coordinate 4,658,244, forward strand.
GGAAATAATAAATGTTTTCTCCATCACACATTTAAATTAAACAAAAAAATTTATTAAATCAATAATCTATAAATAAAATTCTTAATTTCATTCCTCTATTCATTTTGTCACATATATTTCTAATGGGTTTGATAAGAATCCAATTAAATAGGTATAATGTTATTGGTGGATCGTACCCTAAAAATGAGTTTCACCCTTTTACCACAGTGAGACACTAATGGAATAAAAAATACCCTTTTATTAAACACCTACCAATCTTTAAATCTCTCTTGATATTAGGCTAAAACTCTCCTTCCCATTTCTATAAAATCAAGCCTAAGAATCAAGGTATCCTTCCTATCAAGCCCTTAGGCCACAAAAATTAAGAAATAAAATAAAATGGGCCCTCTTCTATAATAATATCTTTTCCATCCATACTTTTTGAAAGTTGAAATCCTTAGTGATTATTTTGGCTTTGTACATCCCATTCAATATGATATGTACATAGACCATTTAGTGGAGAATTTGATTCGTGTGTTACAATGCAAGTTTATCATGGAATATTAAAGGTGTATATGCATTGAATAAATTCAAATACTTGATAAAACTTGTAAAATCCTTCCATCCATATCTAGGCTATGAATGAGTGATATAATTAGATATGAAAGTGGATTTATTTAAGTATTATATCAAACTTACATCCAATGTTAGTAAACCTACTAATTCAACTTATAATCTATATCTACTTGCATCCTACTTTATGCAAAATTATAATTTTTTTAAAGAATATTTTTTATAGGCACCAACCAGTTCCTAGTATCATTTTAAAGTGGAATTAGATCAAGCCTTTTTATAGCTTCTGAATATAATTTCATTTGGCATAATTAATTATATAGAGATGACCTACTTGGGTCTCAATAATTGCAACATGTGTAGTTGATTCCAATAAGATTGAAGTACTTTTGTTACATTTAGTGTACCCATATGCATCATCTAAAAATCAAAGAAAAGATCAACCTTGAGTTATCTCAAAACTACATTGTATTCACAATTCAACAAGAGGCCACAGTAATTAACTATTAAAAACATACTATTGTACAAGATTCCATGTTGCTATGTAATATGGCCTTACTTAGCAATTCAAATAACACTTTTTTCTCATTAGCCCAAGACCAACAAATCCCATACTTTCACATTTCCCATTATTTATAACCAACAAACTAAGAGGATTTCAAATAATGCTTCATCAAATTTTAATTACACTTTAAATCATGTCTATAATATTATGGATAAGGAATTTAACCCTTAACATTTGATTTTAGTTTACATAATTAATGAAGCTTATTTTTCTATTATCCAAACTGAGCCATAATGATTCCACACCATGAAAATAGGGAAACCCTTAATATTTTTATAATGTCAAGAGTAGTGAATAGTGACATAAATTTTTACTTACATGTATGTATTATAGTGGATTTCATGCCTCACATGGGTAATAATCCCTATTTTTCATAATTAAGCATATCATTAAGTATTTAGTCACCATACGAGAGAGTATAAATTTAAAAATATTGTATACAATAAACATAGGGTCAAGTAATAAATCATCTTTAGTAAAATCACTTATGAATCAAATAGTGGTAATCACGTAAATGCCTTTGACAGTGATCCAAGTGTTGATTAAAATTTTGCATTGCCAATGCCTTAAGAGTTGATCTAGTGTCAATTTAGGATAATATTTTAAATGATCTTTTAAGGAATTAAATTCATGTAAGTAATTTTGTAATCCTTATTTACTATATAATTGTATCAACATGGATTTCAAATCATGGCATCTTGGTAATCCTCCTCATTGAAAATGTCTTAGTAGTGTGTTTTATATTGGGTTAAGAAAACATATTGGATTGATGCTAATAAGGATTTACCTAATAGGTCATTTGGATTAAAAATAATAACTACAAATAAATTTTGATTAATATTTTAAATACTAAAATATTTTTTAGTGATATTGTAGTTGTGTTTTAATGCAGGGATCTCAATTTATTTTTGACATTGATATTTCATGATAGGTTTAATATTTCTTGTTATGAAACTCTGATCTACAAATATGAGATACAAAGTACAAAAGGAAACTATACCAAGGTAATACACATAGTACCAATGTGAGATATCATTCCATTAAAAAAATATCATATTATTACATTCCATATTAAACATCAATGAATGTTTGATATTAAACATTATTGAAAGCCATACTTATTTTATTTCACTTTCACCAACATTTGAAACTAGTTCTCTAGACATCAATAAGTCAACATAACATATCAATAATAAAAGTAAAAGAGTATTGTTATCTACCAAGTGGGTTTCGTAAATGATTTCAATTACATATAAACTCTGCCATCCTACAAGCCTCAGAATGAAAACATTATTTGTCTTCCCTGAAATGCCATTGCTAGTTAGACTCAACTATTTAACATTCCCACAAATGTTATCACACTCTTTCATCTAGTGACACAACTATTATTCATGGATAATGGTTATTCCATCATACTTTATGCTTGGGGCATTGATTATCTCTCCCCTATAGTCACAAAGTTATTTTGTGTATGCATTGGTAGTATCAAGGGTGACACTTTTTTCTTTCAAGTTATAACTTATTATCCCTAAGTACCATATATGTATGATTTAAATCCTAATTATCCATGGTAAAATAATCCAAGAGCATGTTATTCTCATACACTACATTTTAAAACCTCTCAATGGTTTTCCTTATACTTCGATGAAGGTTGTAAAAAATAAAATTTTCCCTAGATAGAGAACCATTTTGTAATAGGTCTAGTGACAACTTAACACCATCATTATTTGTTGTTGAAAAATTACCCTTACATATTATCCTTGAAAAAATACCTTTCACATATTCCATGTTTTACCAACTATCTTCTCATCAACATTTTCAAGGACCATGCAGAAATACATGGTTACATAAATTAGGATTTTCAATAAAAATGAAAACTACATAAGAAAATTAAAGAATAATAATTTTATATCATATACAAAATATGTGAATCATGATATTAAAAATACAACACAAAAATCATGACAAATTTAACTAAACTAATCTAGTAAGCAGAAACAATGTGAGGTATTCTTAGATTTGGAGAAGGAACAATAAGATACATTTACTTTCAACATAATTGGTATTCTGTTTCACTATTATTCATACATTTGTTTTATAAGATAACAACTTTAGTATTGTTCACATCTCTAGCATGAAGCTATTCAGACCTATTATAATAGTATGTCCAACCATATATTTTCTTTTGTAATCTATCAATAGCTACTTATAGCCATAAGGACTAAGATGTTGAATTTAGATATTTTCTTAGGCCCTTCACATATACAAGGTCTAAAAAAATAGCTTACCTTTTCTAAATTTTCACTCATTTAGGTGATGTAAAGTCAGAGGGATTTAATCAACATTTAATACTAGATCTCACTCTTGAATTAAAGGAGCAACATTTTTATGATAAGCACTTATGAAGGATCATTTACTATAAGGCATAAATTAGAAATCAACATTATTATCAATGTGAGTCTTTTCAACAACCATAATTCATTGTACACAAATAATATAACCCAAAATAGGGTATAAATGGACATTAAATATCATACTTGACCTTCATGGTTTACATTTGGAGGTAAAATCTCAACATTAAGCAATTGAACTGAGATGACATTCATTCTTAAAATAGACTATGTTGAGTCTTCAAGTCAAGGTCTTTATTTTTAGCTTATAGTAAATTGTTTTAGTATTTTTATTTTTTTAATTTTTAGATTAGGCTATTATGAGTAAATACTATGAGATTTCTTGTATTTTCTCTAGTGGGTAAAAATTTGGTTTTCATTAATGGATTAGAATGGTTTAAGTACAACATTTCTATCTCTTAAATAAAAATAGCATTTTTGGTTGATATAACATAGTGTTTCAATCCCATTACCTTCTAAATGGAGTTACATGAAGTATATATATTGTAGTATGTGTATGTAAGAACTCAATTTTTTTTTCATAATAATAATCACTATTATAAGATAAATCTTTTATCCACTAGAACATAGTTTCCAATATAGAGCCCATCAATGACATGCTTTCCTAAATTTTTTTAACATTCATGCTAGCCCAGATTGAGGTATGCATCTTATGCATTTGATAGATTAAAACCAAATTCCACAAATATAAGTAGTGGAGGACTAATTGGCATATAGCCTTCTGAGATA